>CM046037.1:71238791-71760093 GCA_025215565.1 Flaveria ramosissima | reverse complement strand
GCTATCAAACTTACATATACGTACGACACGAGTGGGTACATATATGTATCTTATCCAAAAATCCATTTTCCCTCTAATTCATCACCATCTTTATTAGGGTTACATATATGTAACTGAGTTCATCATCATCATCTTCTTCATCTTGATGTTCAATTCCATACATATTTAACCCTAGCCGCCGCCCGCTTTTAAGATACATCTTCATCATCTTCCTCTTGATTGTTGGTTTTGAATGATTAACAAGTTTAATCAAACTATTACTGGTGTTGTTGTGGTGTTTAAAGGCGATTGTGGTGTTCGAAGGTGATGTTCAAAGTAGAAGAACCATTGACGAAAGAAAGTGGGTGGTGTCAACGGTGTTCGAAGGCGGTTAGGAGTGGTAGGCGATGAGATATGGGCTTGTATGGTGGCGTATGAAGATGGAAAATAGCGGTGGCATGTGATGGCGATTGTCGTATGATATGGTAGTGATGATATGTTGATGGTGATGATGGTAGTGCTCTAATTAAAATCATGGTGGTAGAACTTTTTAAAAATGATAGAAATATGGAATTCAAAAATTCAATTATGGAGATAATAAATGAATTTTAAAGAATAGATAATTATCAAAATTAAAAGGGTGTCAAATTACCTTACTAGCCTTTTAAATAAAAAATAAAAAACTTTAAAAGAAAATATTTGATTGGTTGAAAGTGGTTTTTATGGTTTACAATTATAATAATAATGTTGGATCTATATATATATATATATAATCATATGAACGCCAACCAATTGTATGATTCTTTTTTTGGCACAATATATATATATATATATATATATAAATATATATATATATTATATTATATAATATATATATACTATATATATATTATATATATATAGTATATATATAATACATATATATATATAGATATATAATATATACAATAAATAAAAAGATATATATATACATATATATATTATAAGCATATATAATATATATATATACATATATCTATATCTATATCTAAGATCTAGATTCTATATCTATAATATATATATCTCTCTCTAAGATATATATATATACATATATATAAACTATACATATATATATATATATATAAGTAGCAAAGAACACACAAAATAATTTTCAGGCACTTGTATATTTACTTCTCAACTCAAAGTATTACAAGACTCTTACAAGCATGAAACATGAGTTCCAATGAGAAACTATATATACTAGATCCTACATCCGGATATACTTTGATACCAGCTGGAAACCTAAGACTAAAGCATATACTACAATGCTAAAGTTAAGGTATCTTAGATAAAGTATGGTCAACTACATGGCTTTTGAGAAAACGACATGCCGTATCTCAGAGAACTGCAACGGAGTGTTAGGGAGACCATACTTATGTCCACTGGATAATAGTAGTGTCTTTCGAAGGTAAGTTGGCTTGAGACTTCTATACTTCGGAAGTTGACTTCTGATCTATCATTCTAAGTCTTGATCTTCGGAAGTAAGTTCTTTGTCTTCGGAAGTTAGTTTTATACTTTGTCTTCAGAAGAGCTCATTTTGTCCTTCGGAAGTTCCACACTTAGCTTCGGAAGTCCTTTATTAGTTGTACAAAAATATTCTAAGTGATTTGGTTTTGGTTGCACCAGCCTTTCTAGATCCAACAAACTCCCCCTAGGCTGATGCTACCAAAACCTCACTTGTTTCTGCTTCTCAAAGCTTTCAACACCAGTGACAGAAAATATTTGTCTATTTCTTTGTTCTTCCCTGAAGTGCTACTGAGAAGCTTGTACAAGTCATTAGTGGATAGGAGATCCAGTCTATCACTCTGAATGACATGTACCCTCTGTTGCGCCCCCCTGAAAAGAGTTAGTTGACGGGAGTTATAGTCATACTCCCATCTTGCTATGGATTCAAGTTCAGGACCTTCAACCATTTGTAGAAAGGCTTTGCCTTTGGTTGTTGATCCCTTCCTTTTCTCCTCCTCTCTTAGTTTCAACTCTTCTTCAACCTTGGTCCTAGCAGTTAGCTCTGCCATATGAAGACTGCCTAGATGATTTCTGATATGAGCAGCTACATCATAGTTTGAAGGTTTGGAGAATGGCTTCTCTGCTAACTCAGCAATATCAAATCTGCTTAAGTGTAGCAGAGATGAGGCACTTAGCCTGTTGAGCTCTCCATTCTCTCTTTCAACAACAAAGTTGTGAGAAGATTCTTCGAACCTCCACTGGATGATCTTCTTCCTAGGTGCAAGAGGTTTTCTTGGCACCCGGTCACCTTTCTTGGTATCCAGCAAAGTCACCGGCCTTCTCCTTAACTTCTTTTCTTCCTCATTCAAAGTGTCTGAATTGAGGCCAAGGAGATTTGCAGCTTGGTCCAATGTTCCTCTGGGCAGATCAAGAAATTGATCTCTAGTGAGGGAACATGAGGATCCATCAACATAAGTTAAATTGACTGAATCCTCCTCACAGGAGATATCGCTCGGGGTTGTGCAATTGATGAGCTTTGTCTTGATTGCTTTGAACTCCTCTAAGGGGAGATGTTTAGAAGGCTGAGGGGATGGTTTGAGGGGTTGTTGGGTAGGTTGAGGTGTTTGCGTTCTGGCTAGTGTTTTGGGTTGGAGGATGGGTAGTTTAGGTGGTTGACGTGATGAGGTTGGTAGGGGTGATGGTGTAGGTTCAGGGGTGTATGGTTCAGTGGTTGGTTCGGTTTTGATGGGGAATGGAAAGGGAATTGGTTCAGGTTGTGGTTGGGTTTGAGGTTGGGGTTGAGTAGTTGATTTGAAGATCATCCCCTATCCCATTCTGTACATCTCCTTCCTCTTCCCCGAGCGAATGTCAGCCTTTATGTCACTGACATGTTGCTGGAGGGTCTTTTCAGACATAGGACCCACCTGCCTGCCAGAGAAGCCATGAGCGCGGAGATAGCTCTTCATCCAGGCCTTCTCACCTATCTTCTTGGCAGCAGCTAGTCCTGCTTCCTCTTCCTTCTTCTTCTTATGCATCAGCTTTTCCCTAGTAGCTTTCTTTCTCTCTTTCTCCATTTGATCTTGCTCTTTGTTGAAGAGCCATAAGATTGTATTATTGTTGTGTGGAGATAATTCTTCTAGAGAGAAACCTCTGGAGGTTAGGAAAGTTATCCTTTCCATCCTGAGCTGCTGATCAGCTTCTCTTTCTTTCCTCTCCCTTTTTTCTTCTAAGGCCAACCTTGCTGCCTCTTCTCTTTGCTATTTTTGCAGTAAAGTTGCCTTTTCCAGCTCAACTAGCTCCTCTAATGGTAGCAGGAGTACATCTTCATTCGCAGCTCCTAGACTGACAAGTCTATCAATGATCTCTACTCTTCTTCTATTATTGACTGCCTCCTGGTTGGCTACAACTGCTTTGCTACTGGCAGCTAGCAGTTTTCCAGTTGGAAGTCTCCTTTTCTTTTGAGTTTTTCTAACCTTTCTTCCTCCTGAAGCTCTTCCTTTGTCATCTTCCTCTTTCCTTTGATGTCTTCGGAAGTGCTAGACTTTGGGGGTTCTTGGATGGAAGGTTCAGGTTGAGTAGTAAAGATGGTAGCTGGAGTTAATGTTGATGTTTGAGCTAGGGGTTGGGTGAGAAAATCCTCCCTATTAACCTTAGATGCAAGTTCTAGGATTGTATCTGTGACTATTAGATCATCGGATAAGGAGAATAGTCCTTCCGCAGCAGCAATCTCAGCTTCGGAAGATTGAAATTGTTCTTCCGAGGCTTTGAATTGTGCTTCGGAAGTCTGTGAGAATGCACTATCTGTCCCAACTGTCTCAGTTGCTGGGCCATCAGTCCTTGTTTCCCCTTTGAAATTAATCTCAGGTTACACTTGGACCTTAGGTTGACCAACTTCCTTAATAGTGGTAGAAGGTGCATTTAACCTCTGAAGCTCTTGAGCTCCGAAGTAGATCACAGACAGATCAGGACTTCGCTGTTCAATAAGAGATTCCAACAGGAACTTGTTGAAGAACCTATTGAGATCTTGGAGCATCCTTTGATCCATTTGAATTACAACTGGAGGAGGCTCAGGAAAAACTGAAGCTTGTTGCATAGGATATATTGAGCTTAGGGAAGTGAGAGCTTGACTTTGGGGCTCCTCTTGTCTTTGGTTGTGTTCCTAAACACTCTCCCCCTTTTTGGTAGCATCATCCTGAGAGCTTGATGAGCTAGAGGAAGAGGTCAAAGAGACCTGAATTGGTACATGCGTAACAAACCTCTCAATCTGTTTCTCAGCTAGTTTGGCCTTGAGATTCTCAATCTCAAGTTGCTGAGTGGCAGACCTATCCTCTAAAGTCCTAACCTTAGATTCAAGATTTGAGACTTTAGAAAGTAGGTCTTCAATGGTGAGTTTCAATCTTCCCTCATCTTCTTTTGAAGAATCACGGGGAGATGAGGTAACATACCTTGTATGTTCATCCTCACCACCAGATGTGGTTTCTTGGCGCCCTAGTTTCCCTTGCTCAATGATGTCTCTTTCAGAGTTATCAAAGGGCATGGTTGCCATAGATTCAGTCTCAGTAATGTTACCACTGTCTTGAGGATCCCTTGAGGCTCCTTCAGTAGTGGCAGCTGAATCTACATGAGTCCCCTCCACATCAGTGGGACTCACCTCAGTAAAGGTTTGTTGATGGGGGCTAGAGATAAGAGATCTCTCTAGCCTCTGTTGATCCTTGAGAGGGTGTTGTGGATCAACTTCATTGCCCTGAAGAGACATAATCACTTCATCAGCTCCGATTAATAGGTCAGTAAAGGATATGGAAAACCTAGTGACCCGGGACTTTGATCAATGTCTAAAGGCATTGAGCCTGTGATGGGGTTGTCCCTTTTTGGCTGCTCAGGGGAGTATAGAGACTCTCCCTGAGGGTTTTCAGCTTGGGTTTCGGGCTCATGACCCATATTGAGGTCAATTGTGAAGGATGGTTGGACCTCAGGCTGAGTGAGAGCCCATTGTTCCACTCTAGCCTTTTTGGATAGAACATGAGGAGCTTGTTCAATCAGAGAAGATTGAACAAGGGTTCGTTTGGGGCGTCATTGATTAGTGATGGTAATGGGGTGGAGAAGGTAGATTTGGCAAAGTGAGGGTAGTTGCTGGTGTGGGTTCATCACCTGTGGGGTTAACAGGGATGTCACCAGGAGCCATTGGCTCAATCATACCTGGAAGAAGTGCAGTATTTCTTCCGGTGAAGTTGGTGGACACTCTCTTCAATGTTTTGAAGATGGTCGGCCTCATTTGAGGAACAATCAGAGCAGTTGCGCAGACAAGCTTGCTCTGGTCCAGCTCACAATTGATTATGTGCTGGAGAAACCTGGGATACATAAAGAATGTGTCCCGTTGAAGGTTTCCCATGAGATTAGTCAGCACAAATCTTGAGTAGTTGAAGCGGAGGCTTCTCACCTAAATATGAACTAGGCACCCAAGTTCATATGGGATTTGATCCCATCCCCCTGATTAGTTGGACAAGCAGTGAAGAACTACAAGCAGCAGGAACTTCCAGTTGTAAGAGAAGTTGAATTTGTAGTCGGTTGACCTGCTAACATCTCCCCCATATCCCATTTGGATATAAGTGTTGTCCAAATCAGCTTTGGGGAACTCTGTAGGAGCGCCCTCATCATGAAGCTCTAGATACTCCCCGATGAGTTGTTCAGAGATGACCAACTCCTGGCCACAGATGCTCGATCTTATGACACGAGCCCCATTTAGGGTTTCAATTTGACTGTTTGCCCAAAATTCAGACATATGGTTTGAGTAAACCGTGGGGTTAACAGTCAGGGTAGTGTAGTAAGAAGATTGGGTTAGAAAGGAGATGATATCTGAGAAGTCAGCATCCCTTGAAGAGTCAAGGAGTGCTACTTGGTTGTGCTGAGGGTTAAGTGCCATTTGAGAAAGTTGTAAGAAGATAGTTCGGAATTGGGTAAATTGAAGATAAAGAAAGCTTTTAGGGCAGTAATTTAGGTAAAGAGGATGAAAGTGATTGGCCAGAGGTATTTAAACGAGTGGAATGGCGGTTTAAAGGGGTTTTGGATAAGATGATGGGAGGTTTCAGTGGATGATGTGACATGGGCTGTAAGGTTAGTCCATTTAAATAATCCGACATCATTAGCAAAATCTTTACTTTTTACAGAGTGGGGCCCAAAATATTTCCGTTACACAGTAAAATCTTTCTTCCGAGTATTTAGCATTTTCGAAGGTAATGTTCTTTCGAAGGAAATTTTACTTCCGAATGGAGAATGTTACAAGCTTCGGAAGTAGATTCGATATGGAATCAATCGCTTTTTCTGAGACTTAACAACTCTTCCAAGAAGAAAATTATCCTGGGAGGAATTTGCTTCGGAAGATGTGGAAAATATCTTCCGAGGGTTAATTCCTCTTCAGAAGAATTCATACTTAGATAAAATTTTAGAGAAAGACCTTTTGTAACAGGGCTTAGATTGTTTTTGACATAGAACTTTACACATTAACAAGTTTTCAAATGAGATATACTAATCAAGGTTTATCATCCCAATAGCTGTAGTGAGATATTTGAATCTTTGTTCATCAAAGGCTTTGGTGAACAAGTCAGCATATTGTTCATTTGAGTCAACTTTGATTAGCTTGATAAGATTTTTCTCATGAATATCTCTAATGAAATGATACCTGATATCGATGTGTTTAGTTTTGGAGTGCTTCACTGGATTTTCAGTAATGGAGATAGCACTGTTGTTGTCAATGTGGATAGGAGTGCTCATGAAGTTGAATCTGTAGTCTGTCATCTGGTTTTGAATCCATAGCAGTTGAGCACAGCAACTAGCAGCAGCAATGTATTCAGCTTCAGCAGTTGATGTAGTGACACAAGATTGCTTCTTGCATTGCCATGAGATGATCCTTCCACCAAGAAATTGACATCCACCGGATGTTGATTTCTTGTTGATATTGCAGCCACCATAATCACTGTCAGAGTAACCATAGAGATTGAAATCACTATTTCATGGATACCAGAGACCTAGTTTAGGTGCTCCTTTAAGGTATCTAAGGATTCTCTTGGCAGCAACTAGGTGAGACACCTTTGGAGCAGCCTGATATCTTGCACAAATGCAAGTTGCAAACATGATATCAGGTCTACTTGCTGTGAGATACATCAGAGAACCAATGATTGCTCTATACTGATGTTGATCAGTATCCTCCCCCCTAGAGTCAGGGCAGAGATTATGGTTTCTGGGTATAGGTGTTTTTGCTGCCTTACAATCTTTCATATCAAATCTTTCTAAGATGTCATTGACATACTTAGATTAACTGATGAAAAACCCTTTCTTCATTTGCTTCACCTGAATTCCAAGGAAAAAGTCCATTTTTCCCATGGAACTCATCTCAAACTTCTTCTTCATAATGCTCTCAAAGTCTTTACACATTTGGTCATTTGAGGAACCAAATATGATGTCATCAACATAGACTTGAACGAGCAAGATGTCTTTCCCAAACTTCCTTATGAACAGAGTCTTATCAATGGTACCTCTAGTGTAACCATTCTTCAGGAGAAACTGAGACAATGTCTCATACCACAACCTAGGTGCTTGGTGCAGCCCATATAGAGCTTTATCCAATTTGAACACATAGTTGGGATGCTGTGGATCTTCGAATCCCGGAGGTTGGCATACATAACTTCCCTATCTATATCCCCATATAGAAAGGCACACTTGACATCAAGCTGGTAGACAGTGAAGTTCTTGGATGCAGCATAAGCAAGGAAGATCCTAACTGCCTCAAGTCTTGCAAACAGGTGCAAAGACATCAGTATAATCGATTCCCTCCTCTTGAGTGTATCCTTGAACCACCAGTCTTGCCTTGTTCTTGATAATAAAGCCTCTATCATCACTCTTGTTTCTGAAAACCGATTTAGTGCCTATAGGTACTTGACCAGATGGTAGCAGACATAGGTTCCAAACCTTTTGTCTTTTGAATTGAAGCATCTCCTCTTGCATTGATTCAACCCAGCTACTATCTTTCAAGGCATCTTCCACCTTCTTGGGTTCCATTTGTGATAAAAAGCATGAGTACAAGTAGACATTCCCATTGTGAGTTTGTCCTCTTGTTCTCACGACTTCAAAGACTTCCCCTATGATGTTCTCAGCTGGATGAGTGTTGTGAATCCTAAGTCTAGGAGTCACCTCCAGTTGCAAAGATAAATCCAAATTGGACATATTTTGCTCAGGAGCTTGAATACTTGGTCCAGCTGTTGTTTCAAACTCATTCAATGAGGACTTATTGAATGAAAGAGAAACATCATCATTTGTTTGCTGTGAAGCAGCATCAATATTGTCTGTTCCTTCGAGATGTTGCTTTCATCAGCTTGGTGCTGTGCAGGGTCACCTGAAGAGGTTTGAGAGTCAACAGGTGAACTGCTTGTTGAAGCTCCACTATCTCTTGAGATGGTTATACTATCAGATCTTCCAATAGTAGGAACTTGATTTGCTGCAGCTCTTGAGAACTTGGGATAGGTCTGGGAAGCTCAAACAGTTGATCATCATCAGAGTCACTTTGAGCACCTGTTCCAGCTGAAACATTCTCACAAGATGGTTTAGAATAGTTTGGAAACAATTCTAAATCAAAGATATGATCAGGGCCATTCCCCCTAACACATGGAGTGTGCTCATTAACTACAATGTTAGAAGATTCCTCAAATTGTTGATTTTTAATGTTATAAACTCTATAAGCTTTAGAGTTAGAGGAATATCCAACAAAGATGGCATCATCCGACTTTTCGGCAAATTTTGCCAAATTGTCTTTTGTGTTTAGTATGGTACACCTGCTGCCAAAGGACCTTAGAAAGCCAATGAACAGTGGCCTCTTGTTCCATAGCTCATAAGGGGTTTTTCCATGTGGCTTTACTACAAGGACCCTGTTCTGCACATAGCATGCATTGCTGACTGCCTCTGCCCAGAATGTTAGAGGTAGCTTTGAATCAGCTAACATAGTCCGAGCAGCCTCAATAAGTGTCCTATTCCTCCTCTCAGCAACACCATTTTATTGAGGAGTTCTAGGAGCACTATATTTTCTGGCATTCCCTTTTGAGTTATAGAATGAGTCAAGAACGTTTGTCTTAAACTCAGTCCCTTGATCACTTCTAATTATTTTAACCTTGTGATCAATTTGATTTTCTATTTTAAGAATAAAAGATTTCAAAGTTTCAACAGTTTCATCTTTGCTTCTTAAAAAGAATACCGATGTAAATCTAGTAAAATCATCAACAATCACAAGGCAATATGATTTCCTTCCAATGCTCATTATACTTGTGGGACCAAATAGATCCACGTGCAATAAGTGTAATGGAGTGGTGATGGAGTTAACAACTTTGGATTTATGAGATGCCCTGTGTTGCTTCCCTTTCAAGCATGCAACACAGTTATCTTTGCAGAAAAATTCCTTTTTAGGCAAATCATGTACCAAGTTATTTTTAGCCAATTTATTTATTATCTTAAAATTTACATGACACATTTGTTTATGCCATAGTGTTGACTCATTACCATCAGCTTTGGAAAGAAAGCATGATACTTCTCCCATTGGGGAAGCATTGTTCATATCCAGCTTGTACATATCCCCTTTCCTGGGAGATCTAAGAAGCACCAATTCCTGAGGAATTGTCATCCCGGGTTTGAGGATTATGCACTCATGTTCTGTGAAGAGCATTTGATGCTTTTGATCACAGAACTGAGAAACACTTAACAGGTTGTGTTCAAGCTGCTTGACGACGTTAACTGTGTCAACCTTTAATTTTCTGTTGGATATACTTCCTCTGCTAGAAATATATCCTCCGGCCTTACCTCCAAACTAGACAGGACCTCTATCATAATGTTGAAATTGTTGAATGAGAGATCTGTTCTCTGTCATGTGCCTGGAGCATCCGCTATCCATAATCCAAACATTGTTATTCTTGTCATATGGATGTCCCTGCACATAAGATGAGATGATTAGTTTTGATTGGAAACCCAAGCCTTGTTGGTCTTGGGTTCTTCCAATGATAGTGACATAATTGAACCAAAATTTATGCATGGGGGTTCAATGGATGTCTTTGAAGAAGAGGTTTGGGCTACAGCATCTTCCTTGATCTTCCATTCCATCCCTTGGTTGATCATGGAAGATGAGCTTGTTGAGGCTTTTGCAGCTTGGCATTCTTCCGAAGCTTCTTTCTTTTCAAAAGAAGCCTTCACCACCTTTTCTTCCGAAGCAGTCTTCTTCTAGGATGGTCTCAAGGGGACTCTTTTACTCTTTTGAGTCTTGACAGCTTTAGCTTCCGAAGACATTTTCCCTTCGGAAGAAGATCCTTCTTCCGAAAGCAACCTTGCTTCGGAAACAAGCTTTCACTTTTTCATCACTTGAACCATTTGATATGGTCCAAATGAGAAACCTTCCTTGACTCCTTCCTTTTTAACATTATTTGAATAATGTGTGCTAGCAGGATTGTAATAACAATCTTTGGCCATATGGTTTTGCAGACCACACATTATGCATGCAATGTTAATCTTTTGAGAATTTGAGGATTGTTGGTTTCTTGATCTTTTTCTCTTCATCAGCAACCTTTCCCTTTAACTTTTGATCCTTTGGTAGGACAGGAGTGCTGGTACTACATCCCTTTCCTGAATTAGAGTTTCCAAGCACCTGGAATCCCGCTGAGATGAATACACCCTTTTGCTTTGGGTCTATCTTCAGCTTAGACTCAGCCACTTTCTTGGCAGTTTTTCTGGCTGCCTTAGCTCTGCTTCTTCTGGCTTTGGTGGTCAGGGGTTGATCATCACCGGTAGGAGAAGGAGGTATAATTAACTGCTCTTTCCTGTGATGGTCTCCATTGTTTGCATCACTCTTTGACTCATGAGAAGGTGGGTTAGCAGATGGAACCTTTTTGCTCTTCAGTACCACAACCTGGTTGTCTTAATAGATTCTACGAGTGTGGTGGAGCAATTTTATTGGCTTCCCAACCCACCTTTTGTTTTGGTAACAAAGTTTTTGAAGTGAGAGGATGATGCAGAATGGCTTGATGGTGGGGTTTGAATGCTTGGAAGTTTTGCTCGAAATAGCATACTTCCTAGCTTGAGCCCAGTTTTTGACAAGCAGGGCTTGAGCCTCAATCAATTTGGATATTAAATCCTTTATTTGAGTCTTATAGTTTGTGTCTTCATGTTTTAATAAGGACACAGTTTTCTCCAACTCCTCAATTTTTCTTTGATAGTCAGATTCAGCCCTTTTAAAATCAGATTTTAAAATATTTAAAGACTCAATATCGGATTTAATCTCCATATTGTAGTCCTGATACAATTTAACCTTAGCAATACAGGCAGGAGTACAGAGATGTTCATATACCTTATTTTCATGTGTTCCGGCCATGAGTGCTTGAGAAGGAGTCACATCCTGTACCATGAAGCTCCAGTCAACTTCTTGAGCCATTACAGCTGTTTTTGTTGACTTTTCGGTGCGGATTGGTGTATAGGGATGTATGGAGGCCTGTGAGGTTCCCGGATTAGACTTGGGAGCCTTGCATTCCCTTGCAAAATGACCAAGTTGGTTACAGTTGTAACATTTGGCCTTAGTTTTGTCAAACCTAAATTTGTTGTTGATTGGGTTCTGGGGAAATTGCCTTCCAGTTCTCTTAAAGAACTTCTTTGCTCTGTAGGTTAATAGAGCCATTTGTTGGACTATGTCCACGTATTCCACGTCATCCGGGCTGAAGCACTCTAGATAATCAAAGCAATATTGATAATCATTTGAGTGTCCACTTCCTGAGACAAAAGCACAGCTGTCCTGAAAGGAGCTTTGCTGAGCTTGTTGAGACCTTGGAGTCTCAGGAAATGTGATGTATGGCCTAGAAGAACAAGATGGCTGCTGGGTGTAAGTCAAGTATTGTTGAGGCTGGGAGGTTCCTGAGCCTTCAGCAACCATTAAAGCGTTGCTAGCAGGAAGACTCAAGGGTCTGCTTGTCTGATGGCCTCTCTTACTCTCCAATTCCAAATGGTATCCATCAAGGATGCCATAGAGTTTAGTCATGGTGAGTGTATTCAAGTTCTCTGTTCTCTTGATAGAGACACAGTAGAATGTCCACTCATTGGGTAATGCACTCATGAACTTTCTTGTAAGGTCTCTAAGTTCATGATCAATTCCCACAAATTGAAGGGAAGAAATGAGATCCATGTACCTGAAGTATTGCTGGCTAAGTGTCTCTCCAGCAACGTAGGTGAAGTTCTCGAACTGCTGCTTTAGTGAGTCCTTCTTGGAGTCATTTGAGCTTGAATTCATTTGAGCAAGCGCATTAAACAGTTCTTTGGCAGACATGCAATGCTCAAACCCCACCATGATGGAGTTTGGAATTGCAGTCATGAGAACAGTCATGAGAACAGTCATAGCATTGCTATCAATGTCCAGCTTCTTCCGGTCCTCATCAGAATAATCTTCAACAGCTTTTTCAATCATGGCACCGTTTCCACCAGCTACCTTTGGCTTATATCGGCCATTGACAATGGATTGCCACATCTTGCTGTCTTGATACCTAATGAAGCCTTCCATTCGTCTGCTCCATGACCTGAAGTTTTCAGGGGTGATGATGGGTGCTTTGGTCATCGTCCCCATCTCTACTTCAGATTTGTTGAGGGCCATTTTGAGTGTGGTGTAAGGAGGAGTGAAAAACGGTTGATTAGGATGGTAATATCTCACAATCAAGAGCCTAAGAAGCTCTGATACCAATTGCAGGATCGGGTTCGTCACTTAAACACTTGGATTTCTCTCAATCTCACTTATAGAACACTCAAATCAGATGAAGTAGAGTCTTTTATAAGAGTTGATAATAATATAATAAGTAGCAAAGAACACTCAAATTTTCTTCCGAAGGCAAGTTTCCACTTGTCTTCTTCTTTATTTTGGAGCTTCCAAAGGAAAAAAGATTTTCCTTCCGAAGCTTGCTTCTTCTCCAAACTCTTAGAAGTTTCTTTCTTGGTCATGTGGAGAGTACTCTTTGGATTGTAAACACAATCCTTAGCAAGATGAGAAGTACTCCCACACATAACACAGTCCATTTCTTCCTTCTAGGAGTCTTCTTCTGTGAACAAGGCTAAACTTGATCACTTTCTTTCTCCATCTTCATCTTTGCAGATGTTGTGGCAATTCTTATAGGGATAGAACTACCTTTGGAGCTGGATGGTTCAGGTTGTACAACAGTGGTGCACAACTAATCAGCCTTCTTCTTGATGATGGGATGATTTGGACATGAACTATAACTCTTTTTGTTGGAGTTCAAGTTTGTGACTTCAGCCTTAACCACTTCAAATCATGCAGAGATGAAGACTTGTTTCTGTGCAGAGTTAAATATGTCCTTGATCTCTTGAACCTTCTTGGACTTTCTTTTGGCCTTCCTAATCAAGTTCTTTCTTTTGGACTTGGTCATTCCAACAGCTTTACTCTCCTCAGAGGGATGGTGACCCTTCTTAGAATGCTCTTCTTCACTCTTCTTAGAGTCACTCTTCACCATCTCCTCTTCATCCTCTTTAGTCAATGGGTCTATGAGGGGAAGCTCATCTTCACAAGTTCCACACCTAGGAGATCTTACAGAAAAGATTATGTGTGGAGGAGCTATCTCACTAGATTCCAGTCCCTGCTTATTTTGATAACAAACTTTTGCATGCAAGGATTAGGATATTATGTTCTTGAAGGTCTCTGCAGGATCGGGTTTGTCACTTAAACACTTGGACTTCTCTCAAACTCACTTATAGAAACACTCAAATCAGATGAAGTAAAGTCTTTTACAAGAGGTGATAATAATATAATAAGTAGCAAGAAACACACTGATATAATTTTTCAAGGCACTTGTATATATTACTTCTCAACTCAAGATATTACAAAACTCTTACAAGCATGATACATGAGTTACAATGAGAAACTATATATACTAGATCCTACAGCCGGATATACTTTGATACCAGCTGGAAACCTAAGACTAAAGCATATACTACAATGCTAAAGTTAAGGTATCTTAGATAAAGTATTATCTAAGATATGGTAGTCATGACATGTCCATGACTTACCTTTTGTCACCAACTAAAGATGGCAACTGTACTAACTTATAAAGGTAAACAGTGGAATAAAGTATGGTCAACTACATGGTTTTTGAGAAAACGCCATGCAGTATCTCAGAGATCTGCAGCGGAGTGTTAGGGAGACCATACTTATGTCCACTATATAATAGTAGTGTCTTCCGAAGGTAAGTTGGCTTCGGAAGAACAAGTTCTTCCGAAGCCACATATACCCCAGAAGAGGCTTCTATACTTCCAAGGTTTGAGGACTTCTATACTTCGAAAGTTGACTTCTAATCTATCATTCTAAGTCTTGATCTTTGGAAGTAAGTTCTTTGTCTTCGGAAGTTGGAGTTTTCCTTCGGAAGTTAGTTTTACACTTTGTCTTCGGGAGAGCTCCTTTTTCCTTCGGAGTTCCACAATTAGCTTCGGAAGTCCTATATATATATATATATATATATATATATATATATTTACATACTCATATACACACATTTTATATATGCACATACACACACAATTTGTTTTCGTTTCTTAAGTGACCAACAATACTGTTAAATCCTCATACACCAAGCACCCACATTTTTTTTCTTTTTGTTTCTTCTCTTCACGTAACACAAGCTCAACAACCAACCCACCACCACACACCTACAAAGCTAACACACACACACACAAGTCCTATTCACACACACAACCCACACATACGCATACACTCATATAAGACTTAAATCTGATATTGAATCTTTAAATGTTTTAAAATCTGATTTTAAAAGGGCTGAATCTGACTATCAAAGAAAAATTAAGGAGTTAGAGAAAACTGTGTCCATATTAAAACATGAACACAAATTCTATAAGACTCAAATCAAGGATTTAATATCCAAATTGTTTCAGGCTCAAGCCCAGCTTGTCACAGCTGAGGCTCAGTCCAGGAAGTATGCTATTTTTGATCAAACCTTCTAAGCCATTCTTGCATCATCCTCTCACTCAAAACTTTGTTACCAAAACAAAAGTGGGTTGGGAACCAATGAAATTTCTCCACCATATTCTTATGAGTCTATAAGACAACCAAGGTGTGATACTGAAGAGCAAGAGGTTCCATTTGCTGATCCACCTTCTTATGGAGTCAAAGAGTGATGCAACCATGGAGACCATCACAGGGAAGAACCAGTTAATTTTACCCACTCCTACCGGTGATGATCAAACCCTTACCACCGAAGCCATAATAAGCAGAGCTAAGGCAGCCAGAAAAACTGCCAAGAAAAACTTCCAAGAAAGTGGCTGAGTCAAAGCTGAAGATAGACCCAAAGCAAAAGGGTGTATTCATCTCAGCTGGATTCCAGGTGGTAGGTAACTCTGATTCAGGAAAGGGGTGTAGTACCAGCACTCCTGTCCTACCAAAGGATCGGAAGTTAAAGGGAAAGGTTGTTGATAAAGAGAAAAAGAACAAGAAACAGTAATCCTCAAGTTCCCAGAAGATTAACATTGCATGCATAATGTGTAGTCTGCAAAACCACATGGCCAAAGATTGTTACTACAATCCTGCTAGCACACATTATGCAAACAATGTTAAAGTAGAAGGAGTCAGGGAAGGTTTCTCATTTGGACCTTATCAAATGGTTCAAGTGATGAAAAAGAGAAAGCTTGTTTTCGAAGCAAGGTTGCTTTCGGAATAAAATCCTTTTTCCGAAGGGAAAATGGCTTCAGAAGCTAAAGCTGTCAAGACTCAAAAGAACAAAAGAGTCCCCTTGAAACCATCCTAGAAGAAGACTTCTTCAGAAGAAAATGTGGTGAAGTTTTATTCCGAAAAGAAAGAAGCTTTGGAAGAATGCCAAGCTGCACAAGCTTCAACAAGCTCATCCTCTATGATCAACCAAGGGATGGAATAGAAGATCAAGGAAGATGTTGCAGCCCAAACCTCTTTTTCAAAGACATCCGTTGAACCCCGATGCATAAACTTTGGTTCAATTATGTCATTATTATTGGAAGAACCCAAGACCAACAAGGCTTGGGTTTCCAGTCACAACTTATCATCTCATGTTATGTGCAGGGACATCCATATGACAAGAATAACAATGTTTGGATCGTGGATAGTGGATGCTCCAGGCACATGACAGGAAACAGATCTCTCCTTCAACAATTCCAAAATTTTGATGGAGGTCCTGTCCAGTTTGGTGGTGAAGCCAAAGGATATATTTCTAGCAGATGATTATATCCAACGGAAAATTAAAAGTTGAGAAAGTTCACTTTGTCAAACAGCTTGAGCACAATCTGTTTAGTGTTTCTCAGTTTTGTGATCAAAAGCATCAAATGCTCTACACAGAACATGAGTGAATTATCCTCAAACCCAGGATGACAATTCCTCAGGAATTGGTGCTTCTTAGATCTCCCAGGAAAGGGGATATGTACAAGCTTGATATGAACAATGCTTCCCCAATGGGTAAAGTGTCATGCTTTCTTTACAAAGCTGATGGTGATGAGTCAACACTATGGCATTGTTAGGACCTGGTATTTGAACGAAATACCGAGTGATTGCGTGTTAAACCAACTCAAATAGTGCTGAATCCTATTTGATTGGCGATCCAATCAGTGAGAACACACGATGAATCAATCAAGAATTGAAATCAACGTCAGAAATCGATTAGGAACCGATCTGATGTGTTCTATGAACTTGGAGAACGATTTGGGAGGCTTCTGGACGGCTAGGGTACGTCTGGAATCGTAATGGGATGAATGCTTACGTTTTCCCACGATTTGGGTCTATTTATAGGTTAGTATTGTTCAATCGTGCGACTGGCCCATAAGTATGGTTCAGTCGTGCGATTGAACCATGCGGTTGATTCATCCGCACGACTGAGTGTTCATTCGTGCGATTGAGTCAATCTTATGTGTCAATCATACGACTGATTCAGTCTCCTGTTTCAATCGTGCGATTGAGTCAATCGTAATAAGTTATTCATGCGTGTGGTCCATTCGCATGGGCCATTCGCATGAGAACTTCATTTAATTAAGTTTGAATGTTTTATTTAATATAACATAATGTGCACTCATTCAAACATTCATAAACCCAATCAATTTAATCACGACTCATTAATGAAATATTAAACATCACAAGTAACAACCAATTCATATCATTTCATTAATCGATACAATTACATCATAATCAGACAGACAAGTTCATTACATTACAAATCATGATCTAGGGACATACATGTATCAACAAACTCCCCCTTGGACCTAGATCTATCTATTCTCTTGTCTTCTGCATCACCTCCTTATACTTCTTGTACTTCTCCTCTTTAGTGACTCCTGCGTGTATCTCAAAAGCAAAGCAGAGTCTTATGACATTTTGGAATTGGAGGGCTTGTACAATATCTTGCGTGTCATAGAATAGTGGCCACTTGTATAATGTGTAAACATCATTAGCAGACAAGTTGGTTAGCCACATTGGGTCGAATACCCTGATAGTATCCATTTGGCCCTCTTTGTTTAGGACTATGACCGCTTCTGCTGTTCTCCAATCGTAGTACCACCATTTGAAGTGGGGAGTGAAGTCCTGTGGCATTTCCCTGAGAGGGATTCTCGACATTGTTCTCGGGGGACTCCACTTCAGCACTATCTTTGGCTTACCAGTTATGGGATCAACTTCAGAACGTCTGATATACCTCGTAGGTTGTTGAGGTTTGAAGTTGACCCACCTGGTGTGGTACTCTTTCCTCAGGGCAGCCTCAAACCAGCCTGACATCTTTCTTGGGTCAGCATACAGCAGCTTTAGTTTAGCCAGCTGGTTGAGCTCAAAACCAGGTAGAGTCTTCAGATCATGTGGAAACCTGAAGTACTCTATGCCCTGCTCCCTCTTAACTGCATAAGCGTTAAGGTCTTCAAAATAAGCCCATGAGATAATCCTGCCTGACACCTTATGGTGTTTCTTGACTCTATAGAGCTTGGTGTAGGCATCTCTCTTTGGTGCAGCACGCTGGGCTCTTACTTCTTCAAAACAGGCAGCCCATTCAGCCTTGCAAATATCTACATCTGCATTGGAGGCTTGGGCTGTTCCTTCAGTCTTTTCTGTTTCCTGCTCCATCTTGTCTAGTACCTCAAAAGTATCACTGACTAGGGATTCACCCAGATTGGGAACCACATTTCCCTCGGCGTCAGCGTATTGAGGATACTCTTCTGCAGTAATGTCTTCAATCTCAACTTCATCAATGTCATTCAGTTCCTCATCACTGGTTGAATCAACTGTTGGAGCGTCCTTCACTATTTCATCGGGATTGAGTCTGAACATTTCTGCCAGTTGCTCATCAGACAGGTCATGAATTATCTCCCCTTCTTCAGGGGTATAACTCACAGACCGTCTCACTATCCCTTGTAGGTCAAGAATCATGGTTAATTGAGTCTTGACCATTTGAAGGGGAGCAAAGTCAAACTCATCCCTTTGAAAGTTTGGATCTGTTTGATATAAACATTCAACACATAAATCATTAGTAATAAATCAAACAGACTTATATTAACTTAATATATATAAACATTTAATACACTTGTTTTCCATTACATGATTCAAGTACAAAATAAATAAATACATAAAACATCTAATCAGTACTTTTGTCTTGAATCTGTGGCGTGTCGCTCGGAGGAGCAGAAGTAGTGGATGACTGGTCTTGTCGATGCTTAGATCTCCGCTCTTGACCTGAAGCAGAGGCCGATGCAGCTGCATCCCCTCCTTCTGCCTCGTCATCATCATCACGTCCTTCTGTCCTGGCTTCTTCGGTTTCCTCATCATCATCATCTTCCTCATCATCATCCTCATCTTCATCATCATCATCTCCATCATCCCCGTCACCTTCCTTTAGCTTCAGGGGCTCATCCTTCGACCCCTTCAACCTCAGCATGATAGTCTTGTTGGTCGTCTCCACTTCCTCTATACGTTTGACGGACTAAGCCTGCATGTCTTGGAGTTGAGACACCTCGACTCTCTGCTGGTCTATGACCCGAGCCTGCTCTGCCAGTTGCTGAGACTGGGCAGCAGTCAGGTCGGTCAGCTGGCGGATCTGTGCCGCCTTCTCCTCGTCCGCAGCAAGCAGACGCATCACCATACGGTTTAGCGCTGAGAGCTGCTCCTCTACCCCGATGTGAGGTAGAGTGAATCCATGAGTATGTGAGGGCTGGGCTGAAGGTCCAGCATGATGTGTGGTGGTGGTGGCAGTGGCAGTGGTGAATATGGGTCGGTGGGCTGATGCTGGTGAAGTGGGGGTGAATGGTCTGGTGATGGATGGGAAGGATACGGTGGTGGTAGGTAAGGTGGTGGATGTGGTAGTGGGAGTAGTGGCTGTGGTAGTTGTGGTGATGGGTGGTATGTCAGTAGTGGTGGTAGTGGTAGCTGTGGTGCTGGAAGTAGTAGTCACGAAGGTCAAGCGACGCTTCTTTTTCTTCAATCCATGGGGTTGAGCCATCCGCTTCCTCCTAGTCCCGGAGGAAGTAGATGCTCCCCCTGCAGCTCTGCTTACTGACCCCGGAACATATTTCGGGTCAGTGTCTCTCTCCGAGGAGTCACTAGGGTGTTCACCAACCACCCTAAGCCCGTGGTCTGTGGGAACTACTTTACTTCCCACAGTCCTGGTGAGGGGCTCCTCATCTGACTCCTCCTCCTCTATATCACCAGTAACAAACTCTTGATGGAAACCGGCCATCTCTGCGACCTCTCCGGCAGTGGCTGACCCCGGGGGAATAACGTCTGAATCTGTGCCTCTAGATGGGGCAGGCATGTCATCCCCGGCATCGCCGCTATCATCATCATCAGAGTCAGTCTCTGGTATAGCAATATGCTCAACATCCGAGTCACTGTCCTCGTGGCGCCATTTTCTCTTGGCTGGCGCCACATAATCAGCACGGGCCAGATGCCCAAACAACCTCCTGACAGGGGGCTTCACCTGCTTCCCCCTGTATACCTTCATCCGGCCAAGAGTCGTGTCGTCCATAACCTCAAGAACAACAGCGTCCTCCTTCTCCTTCGGCAGGGAGGGAAGCTTCTGGTCAATGATCATCTGTAGAAATCTGGGGTACATACAGAAGCCTTCCTTCCCTTTCCCCTCGAGGTTCTCCACCAAGTAAGTGAATATCATCTTGGAGAAGCTGAACGGGTGGTTCAGCACCAACACAGCATATGCGTTCTGGATCTGGTCGGAGAGCTCGTCAAAACCTCCCTTCTTGGATGCAATACACTTCAGCAGCACGTGCGCAAGGTACTTAAACTGGGGACAGAGGTTACTCTTGTTGAGTACCCCGGCATTGATGTCCCCAGAGTACTTGGCTCTCATGAAACATCCTCTGACAGTGAGGGGGTGTAGACGAGTGGGACACTCAGCATCGTCTCCAAACTGTAGAACTATCCTCAGATCCTCCTCAGATACAGTAATAGCCTCACCAAAAATCGAGCTCCTGATGCAATGAGGCTCGGTGGATCTATCTACAGATGCGCCTTCCCAGAAGGCCTGCTGCACTGATCTGTATGGTGTGCAAGGAGTGGATATAGCATGAGCGATATTGGATCTCTGTAGAAATGTAATAATGCCTGTGAAGTCGGCTGCATTCCTGGATGTCAAGTCCAGGTGAGCACATATGTTGTGCTTGGTGCTCATATTCCATCGACTCGCCATCTGTAACACATAATAATATAAACGTTAGTTTCGTTGGCTAAGAGTATAAAGCAACACTTAGACTTTGAATGAAGACTATCTGTCATGCGATTGAGGTTGTACGACTGAAGACAGTCGTGCGACTGAATCGTGCGATTGAGATTCAGACGTGCGATTGACCTCATGCGCACGACTGAGTGTGCGACTGGACTCATGAGCATGTACTCTTGTGCGGTTACACCAGTCGTGCGACTGAGTCTCAGTCGCATGGTTCAGTCGTGCGGTTGAGTGAATCGCACCCTTCAGTCGTGCGACTGAAGTTCATCCGGACGACCAGTCGTCTGTCTCAAGTGTTCAGTCGTCCAACGTTCGAATCTACGCATACTAAGTCCTATAACACAATTAACCGGTTCTCTAGTGTCGCATTCTCTTTACTAACAACCTATTTTACTCAATTTTAACATATTGCTTAGTTTTAATAGGTTATTAGGGTGTGCATGTCGCGGTTCACATTTCACAGTCGAGTTAACCAATTTAGGGTTCCAATCTTTCTGATTTTGATGGAAGTGGACTTCAAAGTACCTGTATGAGGATTAGCGAACGTCAGCAACACACAATCAAAGAGAAAACTAGGGCAAATCAAATTTTGGCAGAGTAACGGTAGGATGTGCGATTTAGGGGCGATTTGAGGGTGATGAGTCTCTGCGACCGACTCCACCTCTATTTATATCAACCCTAGATCCAATCGTGCGACTGAGTTCATTCGCACCTTTCAGTCGTGCGAGTGGGACTCAGTCGTGCGATTGGGTCAGTCGCCCTTCTCCAGTCGTCCGACTGAAGTTCAGTCGTGCGACTGACTCACTCGTTCGCACTTAAGCCTCCGATTGGACTAATCGTATGATCCATTCGGTTGGATGGTCCAAACTCATAGTTCATTCGTGCGAATGGACTTCATTCGTATGGTTAGTCCATACGTATGGTCCATTCATGCGAATGGGTCATACTTAGTTAATTTTTCTGCTATTTTTACCAATTTACCTTTAAACACTTTTATATCAATTAAATTAACGTTATGAACTTTTGATCATCTCAGACATGATCCTTTTATCTTGAAAACACTTTGATCACCTCAGACGTGATCCTTTTAACCACTTTGGTCACCTCAGACGTGACCCTTTTAAAAATACTTTGTCACCTCAGACGTGACTGATATAACCTTTCAAAGCACATATGGTCATCTCAGACATGACCCTTTTAGTGAGTTTATTCCTTCTGATTTTCCTTATGTAGCCCGACACTTGACTCAAATTAAAACTTAAAACAACTAACTAATTTAAGAATTTAAACTAATTACATAATCAGACATATTTTTGGCTTTTTGTGAGAGATAAATCCAGAGATTGATATCTACGGGATTTGGTTCGGGAGTAGATAGCTTCAACTTAGGTTGATCACACCTGGACCAAATCAATTTTTGGAATCATACAGGCAATTCAAATCATTTGGGACTCGTTATTAAACCTTTTGATGCTCAAGTTCTCGGTGTTCATCCAGAGTCGTTAGCAACATAAGGAAATCATACTGAAACTCTTAGGTTTTCACATTGATTTGAACCTTTGAGGATGTAGCCACAATGATTGTCAGTATGTTTGTCCACTTAAATCCATACACAGACTTTTGACACAGACTGGTGACTTATTTAGGTTTAATTATTTCAACTAACACTTGTGGATCCCACACTTATATGGTAATCAACATTCCTCAGGAGCTTTTGAGTGGTCTACGGGTATTATTACAAGAAGAGACTATTCTTAGAGCTTTCAAAGAGAAGCCTGTCCTCAGGTCAGTGCCATCGCACAGCAGAGAGGCGGCAAACAACAATGAATTCTAGAATATCTAGGTTATGCTTATCCTCAGGTCAGTGCCATCGCACAGCAGAGAGGCACACAACCTATCTCCTTGTTAGAGCAGCTTATTTTATTTTGCACAAAATGCACCAACAACATAAGTCATTAGCTTTATTGCATTTGTCTTTCATTTTTTTCTTGCTTTGCTCTAGTTATGGTCATCCGCACACATTTGTGGCGTTTACTTGCTCATTACCCCTTATTGGAATATTGTTGATTGTGTTAACCAGTGATAAGATGGAAGCCCACAGTCAGTTGAACAACTTAGTTTGATCTTGAGATCACCAATCAGGTCTATTTGTCTATTGTGTTGAATCTACCAACATATCATATATGGTCTAGCAACCTCTAAGTCTACTTTCTTTGTGTCACCTTAGGAGTTGCCAGTTTTCTATCATCTTTCCTTTTGGGATTGCTTAAATTACACAGATTTATACTTTGAACTTTTGCATCTTTCTAAAACTTAAATTTTAAAGTCCCTCTTGATTTGTTCCTGTGTACTATCATTTTCCAAAGGTATTGAATCGGTATCACAGATACAATCTACCTTATTTCAGCTCGCTACTCCTTCTCCCTCATTTTTTTTTTTAATGTTAACTTGCTGCCTCCTTATACTTCTTGTACTTCTCCTCTTTAGTGACTCCTGCGTGTATCTTAAAAGCAAAGCAGAGTCTTATGACATTTTGGAATTGGAGGGCTTGTACAATATCTTGCGTGTCATAGAATAGTGGCCACTTGTATAATGTGTAGACATCATTAGCAGACAAGTTGGTTAGCCACATTGGGTCGAATACCCTGATAGTATCCATTTGTCCCTCTTTATTCAACACTATGACAGCTTCAGCGGTTCTCCAATCATAGTACCACCATTTGAAGTGGGGAGTGAAGTCCTGTGGCATTTCCCTGAGAGGGATTCTCGACATTGTTCTCGGGGGACTCCACTTCAGCACTATCTTTGGCTTACCAGTTATGGCATCAACTTCAGACCGTCTGATATACCTCGTAGGTTGTTGAGGTTTGAAGTTGACTACTGCCTCATTCCAGAATTGGATAGGCAGTTTCGAGTCCGCCAGCATAGTCCGTGCAGTCTCTATCAAGCTCCTATTTTTCCTCTCAGCAACACCATTCATCTGAGGCGTGTATGCTGAAGTGAATTGATGAACAATTCCCTTTTCCTTGTAGTAAGCCTCCATCCATTGATTCTTGAATTCGGTCCCGTTGTCTGAGCGTACTTGTCTAACCTTTAGCTTGTAGAGAGATTCCAGAGTGGTGACTAATTCCTTGAATGACGCAAATGTTTCTGATTTGGATTTCAGAAACATTACCCAAGTGAATCTTGAGTAGTCATCAGTGACCACAAAACAGTACAAATCGCCTGCAATGCTCCTTGTACTGACTGGACCAAACAGATCCATGTGAAGAAGTTCAAGAGGAAGTTCTATTGAATGAACTTTCTTCTCCTTATTAGACTTCTTTGTCTGTTTGCCTTTCTTGCAAGCTACACAAAAGTCAGGAAGTTGGAAGTTCTTGACATTTACTCCTCTCACTAAGTCCTTCTGAATCAAGTGATTCATCTTCCTTTGACTAATGTGTCCCATTCTCCTATGCCAGGAGATTGAGTCCTTCTCAGTAGCTTTAGATAGAAAGCACTGCACCTCATGATCCGTTGGAGCAGCTGTTGACAGATCCAAGACATATAGGTCCTTATATCTTGAAGCAGTCATCAGAACTTGGTCCTCTGGAATCATATAGTCTTTCTTCAGCACGTAACACTTCTTGTTGTCGAAGATGACTTTAAATCCTTTATCGCAGATTTGGGAAACAGAAAGCAAGTTATTTTGAAGTTGTTGAACGTAGTTCACCTTATCAAACTTAACTTTCTGATTTCCCACTTCTCCCTGTGCTGTGATGTATCCTACCTTGTTTCCTGCAAAGGAAACATGCCCTCCTTTTATTTGTTTGACATTTGATAAAAGGGCTCTATTTCCTGTCATGTGCCTGGATGCTCCGCTGTCTATAATCCACGTGTTAGTCTCAGCGCTATATCGAACACCCTGCACATATCAAGTAAATGTATTAGTTTAGGTTAGGAACCCAAGCTTTTACTGTCTTGGGTTTCCCAGAGGCATCACACATCATAAACTCTACCCATTGACCTTTAGAAGGTGAGGGTAACTCAGATTCCTTCTTGTCATCAGTATCAGACACACAGGATGACTTCTCTTTCCATAAGCCAGATTTGTGCAATGCCTGTTTATGATAAACAGTCGTCTGGCTTACAGGTTGGACTTTAGGTTCACTAGATCTTCTAGGTGGAGTTAGAGAACTCCTCTTAGAAGACCTAGGTCTAGAGTCCTGAAGATCAATCTTCTTCCTAGGTGTCTGATAGAAAGGACAATATGAAGCAATATGTCCACATTCTCCACAGTTGTAGCACAATCTGCTATCAACTTTATGAGTAGACTTTCTTTGTGGAGAAATGCGTGACACTTTAGAAACATCAATCACTTTTGATTTTGACTCTTGCATGTTTGATGTTTTCTCTGGTTTAACAAATTTAACTGTTTTCACCTGTTTAACTTGTTCCACCTTTTGGTTAACCGGTTTTTGACTTGTAGCATGTGAAAAATTAACGACTGAAGTCTTTTTAGGTTCTGGTTTGACTCTGTTTGACCCTGACTTTAAGTTAACTTTTTCAAATTCATTTTCCAGATTAACACAAGGCAATTTACCCTTTGCCTTTGAAGTGGCCTCCTTTTGTTTCTGTCCAGATTCAGTAGATGAACATGATGTGTCTGGATCAGTAACAAGAGGAGTGGTCACCACATGATCCTTGATTGGGTTGTTGTTTACTGGTTTAGACTTGGTGTTCATCAAGGTTTCAGGTGGTGGTGGAACCACTTTGTAGCCTAATCCCTCCCCATTATTCCTTTCTCTCACTAAGTGTTGAACTATGTGTGAAGAACTAGTCCAACTATGCAGTTTCTGTTTTAAGGAATTAACTTCTACTTCTAGAACTGCCTTTTGCTTCTTAGTGTCCTCTAGGGAGTTTAGATAGTACCTAATGTCATTTGCTTGATTAAAGGCAACTACTTCGGTTTCCCTAAGTTGTTTAGTCAATAGGTCTATCTTTTCTTTATAACTATGCTCATTTTGTTTTAGAACTCTATTGGCCTCAGTGCATAGTTGTAAATCCTTTACTAAGTTATCATTGTGATCTAATAACCTAGCAAATTTTTCATCAATGCTATTCCTAAACATATCACAATTAGAACAAGCATGATTATTAAAC
The DNA here is from genome assembly GCA_025215565.1 of Flaveria ramosissima. NCBI lineage: Eukaryota > Viridiplantae > Streptophyta > Magnoliopsida > Asterales > Asteraceae > Flaveria > Flaveria ramosissima. The sequence continues at coordinate 71,734,231 of CM046037.1, read as the reverse complement.
ATTTGGTCAGTTGTACTTACCTGTGTTGTCTCAGAAGAGTTAGCCATCAACGCAGCATCAGACGTCTCTGGTTCTGGTGATTCTGATTTTTCTGTTTCTGACGTGGAAGTCTCCTCCTTTGGTATGTAACTGACCTCAGCTGCAGTTGTTTCTTCACTGTGTGACATCGCTATTTCAGCTGTTAAATCACCTTCACTCGCAGAATCATCATCAATATCTTCAACACTGGCAATGTTAGATTCTGGTGAGACAAATCTAAAACTCCAGTCCTGTCCTTCATCATCATGAGCAGTCAAGGCTTTTGGGTCCTTGTTTGATGAAGTAGAACTGGAAGCTTGCTTGTCTTGGCGAGTAAAGGATGAGAACGGGTTCCCATTACCCGTCTTCTTGGCTTGACACATTCCCTCTTGAAGTGCCCTTTTTCTCCACAGTTGAAGCAGGTCACTTTGCTCTTGTCAAAACCAAATGTGGTATCCTTAGTAGCTATCAAATTTTGTCCTGTCTTCTTAACAAACTTCTTCGCCCTTCGGACAGCGCTAGCTAAGGCCACATTATATCCATTCTTTCAGCTCCAGCTCCATTTCATCTACCTGCTCGTAGTCTTCACTGCCAAATGACAGTTTCCAATCTTCCCAGCCACAAGTTCCATCATATGAATGAACTACTGCGGCGAGAAGATCCATATGCTCTCGTGCTACTTCTACGGTCACATTACCGAGGTTCTCGGTCTTCAATTTGGTAGCACTTGCTTCTGATCCAATATAATGGGACATGACGACCCTGACGTGTCTGATCCAGAAGGAGAAGCATGTGAAGGACCTGACGAGCTAGACACAAATGCTGTCTGGAGAGGTGCTCCAGATGTCTTAGCTTGAGGCGTGGCATTGTATAAAGCTGGGTTTTGTGTATACGAAGACTTATGTGCTCTATACTTCATCCTAGTGCTTCTTCACGCAGCTTGAGAATAAAGTCATTTAATCCCGCTTTACAAGCATTCCGTTCTGTCTAAGATTAGACACGAATGAAGCCCACTTATCAGGCAATCCATCTGCGAAGTTGCTTACTTTCTCTTCCATAGTTGTTTCCACTCCATGTGTATGCAACTCGCACATCAAGTGGTAGAATCTGTCTATGACTTCATCTAAACTCTCGTTACAATCGATGAGAAGTATCGAATCCTTCTTTAACTCCTTTGCCTTGATTGCCTTTAGTGATGCATTCCCATCATACCTTTTTCTCTAGCTCATCCCACAGTTTCTTGGACTGCTTGTTCTCTGAGTACTGGTGGAATATGTCTTTGGGATCGACTGAGTTATCAACGCATAAACCTTTTTCTCTGCATTATACTTTACTTTCTGTGCGTCAGTCATCCCACTAACGTTAATTTTACTCCATCTGCTCCCACGGTGTACTATACCCAACCTCGATAGCTTCCACAGATTAGGATCTACTCCATTGAGGTAGATCTCAAACGTTGTTTTCCAGGGGGAGGAACTCATCTACAGTCAACGAGCTTGGTGGTTTATTGTGAATACCCACCTCACTCTCAAGCAGCAGCAGGTTCTGAATTCTTGAGTCCTTCCCAGCAGTAGTAAAGGCTGACATCTGATCTTCCATGGTTAATAAACTTAGAGCTAATCAAATCAACTTTAAATGATGCGACTGAAGGATGCGAATGGTCTTATCGTGCGTATGAACTCTGCAATTGGTTCTAACCGTGCGACTGAACAGGGCGAATGGTTCAATTCTTGAGTCCTTCCAGCAGTAAAGGTTGACATATGATCTTCCATGGTTAATCAAATTAGAGTCTAATCAAATCAAAATTAACTGATGCGACTGAGGCGCGAATGTCTTATCGTGCGTATGAACTCTGCAAATTGGTTCAACCGTGCGACTGAACGGGCGAATGGTTCAGTGGTGCGAATGAATTGGTGCGTATGAGCTATGACGAACGAACGGTTTTCAGTCGGCCGAATGAGGGTGCGACTAGTCCAGTCGTGCGAATGAGCATGCGAATGAGTCTAGCGTGCGGAAGGGGTCACTCGTGCGACTACTAAAGCTGCTGTTTTGCGAAAATTTTAGGTTTGACGGGTTTCAGCCGTTAAATATTCGAAATTTTGCAAGTCCAAATGTCTAAGTCCGTGAAACTGAACTTTGATGAGCAGGGAACGTCCAGATCAACTTTGAGCTAAAGATTGTGGTTTTCGTGCCAAACACCAAACTTATGCAATCTTGATTGATCAACACGAAATCAAGAGCCAAAGCTCTGATACCACTGTTAGGACCTGGTATTTGAACGAAATACCGAGTGATTGCGTGTTAAACCAACTCAAATAGTGCGGAATCCTATTTGATGGCGATCCAATCAGTGAGAACACACGATGAATCAATCAAGAATTGAAATCAACGTCAGAAATCGATTAGGAACCGATCTGATGTGTTCTGTGAACTTGGAGAACGATTTGGGAGGCTTCTGGACGGCTAGGGTACGTCTGGAATCGTAATGGGATGAATGCTTACGTTTTCCCACGATTGGGTCTATTTATAGGTTAGTATTGTTCAATCGTGCGACTGGGCCATAAGTATGGTTCAGTCGTGCGATTGAACCATGCGGTTGATTCATCCGCACGACTGAGTGTTCAGTCGTGCGATTGAGTCAATCTTATGTGTCAATCATACGACTGATCAGTCTCCTGTTTCAATCGTGCGATTGAGTCAATCGTATGAAGTTATTCATGCGTGTGGTCCATTCGCATGGGCCATTCGCATGAGAACTTCATTAATTAAGTTTGAATGTTTATTTAATTAACATAATGTGCACTCATTCAAACATTCATAAACCCAATCAATTCAATCACGACTCATTAATGAAATATTAAACATCACAAGTAACAACCAATTCATATCATTCATTAATCGATACAATTACATCATAATCAGACAGACAAGTTCATTACTACAAATCATGATCTAGGGACATACATGTATCAACAAACTCCCCCTTGGACCTAGATCTATCTATTCTCTTGTCTTCTGCATCACCTCCTTATACTTCTTGTACTTCTCCTCTTTAGTGACTCCTGCGTGTATCTCAAAAGCAAAGCAGAGTCTTATGACATTTGGAATTGGAGGGCTTGTACAATATCTTGCGTGTCATAGAATAGTGGCCACTTGTATAATGTGTAAACATCATTAGCAGACAAGTTGGTTAGCCACATTGGGTCGAATACCCTGATAGTATCCATTTGGCCCTCTTTTGTCAGGACTATGACGCTTCTGCGTTCTCCATCGTAGTACCACCATTTGAAGTGGGGAGTGAAGTCCTGTGGCATTTCCCTGAGAGGGATTCTCGACATTGTTCTCGGGGGACTCCACTTCAGCACTATCTTTGGCTTACCAGTTATGGGATCAACTTCAGAACGTCTGATATACCTCGTAGGTTGTTGAGGTTTGAAGTTGACCACCTGGTGTGGTACTCTTTTCTCAGGGCAGCCTCAAACCAGCTGACATCTTTCTGGGTCAGCATACAGCAGCTTTAGTTAGCCAGCTGGTTGAGCTCAAAACCAGGTAGAGTCTTCAGATCATGTGGAAACCTGAAGTACTCTATGCCCTGCTCCCTCTTAACTGCATAAGCGTTAAGGTCTTCAAATAAGCCCATGATATAATCCTGCCTGACACCTTATGGTGTTCTTGACTCTATAGAGCTTGGTGTAGGCATCTCTCTTTGGTGCAGCACGCAGGGCTCTTACTTCTTCAAAACAGGCAGCCCATCAGCCTTGCGAATATCTACATCTGCATTGGAGGCTTGGGCTGTTCCTTCAGTCTTTTCTGTTTCCTGCTCCATCTTGTCTAGTACCTCAAAAGTATCACTGACTAGGGATTCACCCAGATTGGGAACCACATTTCCCTCGGCGTCAGCGTACTGAGGATACTCTTCTGCAGTAATGTCTTCAACCTCAACTTCATCAATGTCATTCAGTTCCTCATCACTGGTTGAATCAACTGTTGGAGCGTCCTTCACTATTTCATCGGGATTGAGTCTGAACATTTTCTGCCAGTTGCTCATCAGACAGGTCATGAATTATCTCCCCTTCTTCAGGGGTATAACTCACAGACCGTCTCACTATCCCTTGTAGGTCAAGAATCATGGTTAATTGAGTCTTGACCATTTGAAGGGGAGCAAAGTCAAACTTCCCTTTGAAAGTTTGGATCTTTTGATATAAACATTCAACACATAAAATCATTAGTAATAAATCAAACAGACTTATATTAACTTATATATATAAACATTTAATACACTTTTTCATTACATGATTCAAGTACAAAAAAATAAATACATAAAACATCTAATCAGTACTTTGTCTTGAATCTGTGGCGTGTGTCGCTCGGAGGAGCAGAAGTAGTGGATGACTGGTGTCGATGCTTAGATCTCGCTCTTGACCTGAAGCAGAGGCCGATGCAGCGCATCCTCCTTCTGCCTCGTCATCATCATCACGTCCTTCTGTCCTGTCTTCTTCGGTTTCCTCATCATCATCATCTTCTCATCATCATCCTCATCTCATCATCATCATCTCCATCATCCCCGTCACCTTCCTTTAGCTTCAGGGGCTCATCCTTCGACCCCTTCAACCTCAGCATGATAGTCTTGTTGGTCGTCTCCAATCCTCTATACGTTTGACGGACTGAGCCTGTGTCTTGGAGTTGGGACACCTCGACTCTCTGCTGGTCTATGACCCGAGCCTGCTCTGCCAGTTGCTGAGACTGGGCAGCAGTCAGGTCGGTCAGCTGGCGGATCTGTGCCGCCTTCTCCTCGTCCGCAGCAAGCAGACGCATCACCCATACGGTTTAGCGCTGAGAGCTGCTCCTCTACCCCGATGTGAGGTAGAGTGAATCCATGAGTATGTGAGGGCTGGGCTGAAGGTCCAGCATGATGTGTGTGGTGGTGGCAGTGGCAGTGGTGAATATGGGTCGGTGTGGGCTGATCTGGTGAAGTGGGGGTGAATGGTCTGTGATGGATGGGAAGGATACGGTGGTGGTAGGTAAGTGGTGATGTGGTAGGTGGGTAGTGGATGTGGTGGTGTGGTGATGGGTGGTATGTCAGTAGTGGTGGTAGTGGTGGCTGGTGTGGTGCTGGAAGTAGTAGTCACGAAGGTCAAGCGACGCTTCTTCTTCTTCAATCCATGGGGTTGAGCCATCCGCTTCCTCCTAGTCCGGAGGAAGTAGATGCTCCCCTGCAGCTCTGCTTACTGACCCCGGAACATAGTTCGGGTCAGTGTCTCTCTCGAGGAGTCCTAGGGTGTTCACCAACCCCTAAGCCCGTGGTCTGTGGGGACTACTTTCATATCATCCCCAGCGTCGCCACTATCATCATCATCAGAGTCAGTCTCTGGATATAGCAATATGCTCAACATCCGAGTCACTGTCCTCGTGGCGCCACTTTCTCTGGCTGGCGCCACATAATCAGCACGGGCCCAGATGCCCAAACCAACCTCCTGACAGGGGGCTTCACCTCTTCTTCCCCCTGTTACCTTCATCCTGCCGAGTGTAGTGTCGTCCATCACCTCAAGAATAACAGCGTCCTCCTTCTCCTTCGGCAGGGAAGGGAAGCTTCTGGTCAATGATCATCTGTAAGAAATTCTGGGGTACATACAGAAGCCTCCTTCCCTTTCCCTCCCCTCGAGTTCTCTACCAAGTAGGTGAATATCATCTTGGAGAAGCTGAACGGGTGGTTCAGCACCAACGCAGCATATGCGTTCTGGATCTGGTCGGAGAGCTTGTCAAAACCTCCCTTCCTTGATGCAATACACTTCAGCAGCACGTGTGCAAGTACTTAAACTGGGGAAAGAGGTTACTCTTGTTGAGTACCCCGGCATTGATGTCCCCAGAGTACTTGGCTCTCATGAAACATCCTCGGACCGTGAGGGGGTGTAGACGAGTGGACACTCAGCATCGTCCCCAAACTGTAGAACTATCCTCAGATCCTCCTCAGATACAGTGATAGCCTCACCAAAAATCGAGCTCCTGATGCAATGAGGCTCGGTGGATCTATCTACAATGCGCCTTCCCAGAAGGCCTGCTGCACTGATCTGTATGGGTGTGGCAAGGAGTGGATATAGCATGAGCGATCCTGGATCTCTGTAGAAATGATAATGCCTGTGAAGTCAGCTGCATTCCTGGATGTCAAGTCCAGGTGAGCACATATGTTGTGCTTGGTGCTCATATCCATCGACTCGCCATCTGTAACACACATAATACTATAACGTTAGTTTTGTTGACTAAGAAATAATGCAACACTTAGACTTTGAATGAAAACTATCTGTCATGCGATTGAGGTTGTACGACTGAAGACAGTCGTGCGACTGAATCGTGCGATTGAGATTCAGACGTGCGATTGACCTCATGCGCACGACTGAGTGTGCGACTGGACTCATGCGCATGTACTCTTGTGCGGTTACACCAGTCGTGCGACTGAGTCTCATTCGCATGGTTCAGTCGTGCGGTTGAGTGAATCGCTCCCTTCAGTCGTGCGACTGAAGTTCATCCGTACGACCAGTCGTCTGTCTCAGGTGTTCAGTCGTCCAACGTTCGAATCTACGCAAACTAAGTCCTATAACTCAATTAACCGGTTCTTTAGTGTCGCATTCTCTTTACTAACAACCTATTTTACTCAATTTTAACATATTGCTTAGTTTTAATAGGTTATTAGGGTGTGCATGTCGCGGTTCGCATTTCACAGTCGATTTAAACCCATTTAGGGTTCCAATCTTTCTGATTTTGATGGAAGTGGACTTCAAAGTACCTGTATGAGGATTAGCGAACGTCGGCAACACACAATCAAAGAGAAAACTAGGGCAAATCAAATTTTGGCAGAGTAACGGTAGGATGTGCGATTTAGGGGCGATTTGAGGGTGATGAGCCTCTGTGACCGACTCCACCTCTATTATATCAACCCTAGATCCAGTCGTGCGACTGAGTTCATTCGCACCTTTCAGTCGTGCGAGTGGGACTCAGTCGTGCGATTGGGTCAGTCGCCCTTCTCCAGTCGTCCGACTGAAGTTCAGTCGTGCGACTGACTCACTCGTTCGCACTTAAGCCTCCGATTGGACTAATCGTATGATCCATTCGGTTGGATGTTCCATACTCATAGTTCATTCGTGCGAATGGACTTCATTCGTATGGTTAGTCCATACGTATGGTCCATTCGTGCGAATGGGTCATACTTAGTTAATTTTTCTGCTATTTTTACCAATTTACCTTTAAATCTTTTATTTAATTAAATTAACGTTATGAACTTTTGATCATCTCAGACATGATCCTTTTATCTTGAAAACACTTTGATCACCTCAGACGTGATCCTTTTAACCACTTTGGTCACCTCAGACGTGACCCTTTTAAAAATACTTTGTCACCTCAGACGTGACTGATATAACCTTTCATAGCACATATGGTCATCTCAGACATGACCCTTTTAGTGAGTTTATTCCTTCTGATTTTCCTGATGTAGCCCGACACTTGACTCAAATTAAAACTTAAAACGACTAACTAATTTAAGAATTTAAACTAATTACATAATCAAACATATTTTTGGCTTTTGTGAGAGATAAATCCAGAGATTGATATCTACGGGATTTGGTTCGGGAGTAGATAGCTTCAACTTAGATTGATCACACCTGGCCAATTCAATTTTGGAATCATACAGGCAGTTCAAATCATTTGGGACTAGTTATTAAACCTTTGATGCTCAAGTTCTCGGTGTTCATCCAGAGTCGTTAGCAACATAAGGAAATCATACTGAAACTCTTAGGTTTTCACATTGATTGAACCTTTGAGGATGTAGCCACAATGATTGTCAGTATGTTTGTCCACTTAAATCCATACACAGACTTTTGACACAACTGGTGACTTATTTAGGTTTAATTATTTCAACTAACATTTGTGGATCCCACACTTATATGGTAATCAACATTCCTCAGGAGCTTTTGAGCGGTCTACGGGTATTATTACAAGAAGAGACTATTCTTAGAGCTTTCAAAGAGAAGCCTGTCCTCAGGTCAGTGCCATCGCACAGCAGAGAGGCGGCAAACAACAATGAATTCTAGAATATCTAGGTTATGCTTATCCTCAGGTCAGTGCCATCGCACAGCAGAGAGGCACACAACCTATCTCCTTGTTAGAGCAGCTTATTTATTTTGCACAAAATGCACCAACAACATAAGTCATTAGCTTTATTGCATTTGTCTTTCATTTTTTTTCTTGCTTTGCTCTAATTATGGTCATCCGCACACATTTGTGGCGTTTAATTGCTCATTACCCCTTATTGGAATATTGTTGATTGTGTTAACCAGTGATAAGATGGAAGCCCACAGTCAGTTGAACAACTTAGTTTTATCTTGAGATCACCAATCAGGTCTATTTGTCTATTGTGTTGAATCTACCAACATATCATATATGGTCTAGCAGCCTCTAAGTCTACTTTCTTTGAGTCACCTTAGGAGTTGCCAGTTTTCTATCATCTTTCCTTTTGGTATTGCTTAGACTACACAGATTTATACTTTGAACTTTTGCATATTACTAAAACTTAAATTTTAAAGTCCCTCTTGATTTGATCCTGTGTACTATCATTTTCCAAAGGTATTGAATCGGTATCGCAGACACAATCTACCTTATTTCAGCTCGCTACTTCTCTTCTCCCTCATTTTTTTTTTTTTTTTTTTTATTTTTTATTTTTAATGTTAACTTGCTGACATATTCTCCCCCTAAAATACTAAAATCATTTCTGGTTTAATTATTTTAGGATTTTAATAAACAGCAAGAGAACATGAGTTTAAATAAAATTAAAATCAAATAGACAAATCAAAATAAATAAAATAAAATTTAACTACACGACATCGGACTACACATTTTCATCATCAGGAATTACCTCACTTTTCTTTTTAACACCGTTGACCTCTAATAAATATTGAAAACGTGGTTTATCAAAGGCTTTAGTATAGAGGTCAGCGCGTTGAAAATCAGTATTAATTTTAACCACATCAATTAAGTTCTTTTCAAAACAATCTCTTATGAAATGGTATTTAATACCGATGTGTTTGGTCTTAGGATGTTGGACCGGATTTTTAGTTACTACAATTGCAGCAGAGTTATCAACGAAAATAGGAGTAGATGAGAATTTTAAACCGTAATCCCGCATTTGCTGTTGAATCCAGATGATTTGAGAACAGCAACTTGCAGCAGCAACATATTCGGCTTCACAGGTTGACAATGCAACCGATGTCTGCTTCTTACACTGCCAGGTAACTAATCTTCTCCCAAAGAATTGACACCCTGCTGATGTAGACTTGTAGTTCATCTTGCAGCCCCCGTAATCCGAGTCACTATACGCGGTAAGCTCAAAGTCATCATCATGAGGGTACCACAATCCAAGTGTGGGTGTACCCTTCAGATAACAAAAAATCCTTTTGACCCCGATCAGATGGTTGACCTTTGGTTTAGCCTGATATCTTGAACATAGACAAGTAGCATACATAATGTCCGGTCTTGAGGCAGTGAGATACATGAGGGATCCGATCATTCCTCGGTACATCGTGGCATCTACTAGATCTCCATTCTCATCAGGTGCTATATCATGATTCGTAGCAAGTGGAGTCCCAGCAGCAGAAGCATTCTCCATGTCAAAGCGACTGAGAATGTCTCCTACATACTTGGTCTGATGTAGAAAGATTCCATTAGGTGTCTGATCCACCTGTAACCCGAGAAAGAACTTCATCTCCCCCATGGCACTTATCTCAAATTCTTTCTTCATTACTGCTTCAAATTCTTTACATAACTCTTCGTTCTTTGACCCGAAGATTATGTCATCAACATATATCTGTACAAGCAGTAGGTCGCCATCCTTTTCCTTAATAAACAGTGTACAGTCAATTACTCCCCTGCGAAAGCCGTGTTTCACCAGATGAGTTGAGAGTTTCTCATACCAAGCTCGAGGAGCTTGATGAAGCCCATACAAAGCTTTGTCGAGCTTGTAAACTCTATCCCGATGGTAAGGATCTTCAAAACCCTTGGGTTGACTTACATAGACTGTTTCTCTGATTTCCCCATGAAGGAATGCACTCTTTACATCTAATTGGTAGACTTTGATCTTCATGTACGATGCATAGGCAAGGAAGATACGAATAGCTTCCATCCTTGCCACGGGTGCAAACACCTCATTGTAGTCAATTCCCTCGACTTGGCGAAAACCTTGAACCACCAGTCGAGCTTTGTTCCTGATAATGACCCCTTGGTCATCCTTCTTGCATTTTTGTACCCATTTAGTGCCAATGACTTTAGCACCTTTAGGTTTATCAACCAGAGTCCATACACCTAACTTCTTAAACTGCAGAAGTTCTTCTTGCATGGCACTCACCCACGCCTCATCATTGAGTGCCTCACTGACATATTTTGGCTCAACCTGCGAGACAAAACATCGATAGGCACCATCATGAATGTAACCTTTCTCCATAACCGAGGCGTAATCAGCTGAGTATAACTGATTTCGGGTTTGTACTCCTGATCTGACATCCCCAATTACATTGTCAAGGGGATGATAGACGTTTAGTCGTGATCCTGGAGTAGTAGGAACAGCTACCTCAGAACCAAGATTATGAACATTTGGTTCTGCATCTGAGGTAGTTGGAGTTTGAGGTTCTGAAGTCGAAGGTGCATCACTCGTAGATGCTTGTGGACTTTCAGGAACTGGAACCTGTTCCTCCTGACTGTTCTGGTCATCTGCTTCAGCTTCATCTTCAGAGGAGGAGTCACTGTCGTCGACTACCCCCCCTGATTGAGTAGATGATTCTCCCTGTGTGCTAGATGGTGTATTCAGAATATCATACATCATCCTAGTAGCTAGCTCATCATCCGAGGGAGAGAGAGGTATGTTGAAGGATTTGAAGAATCCATCATAATCGAAGAAGTAGGCAGGTCCTTTGCCTGTAGGAGGTGTGGTATATCTCTGAACGTCAGCCTCAAACCAGCCTGACATCTTTCTTGGGTCAGCATACAGCAGCTTTAGTTTAGCCAGCTGGTTGAGCTCAAAACCAGGTAGAGTCTTCAGATCATGTGGAAACCTGAAGTACTCTATGCCCTGCTCCCTCTTAACTGCATAAGCGTTAAGGTCTTCAAAATAAGCCCATGAGATAATCCTGCCTGACACCTTATGGTGTTTCTTGACTCTATAGAGCTTGGTGTAGGCATCTCTCTTTGGTGCAGCACGCTGGGCTCTTACTTCTTCAAAACAGGCAGCCCATTCAGCCTTGCGAATATCTACATCTGCATTGGAGGCTTGGGCTGTTCCTTCAGTCTTTTCTGTTTCCTGCTCCATCTTGTCTAGTACCTCAAAAGTATCACTGACTAGGGATTCACCCAGATTGGGGACCACATTTCCCTCGGCGTCAGCGTACTGAGGATACTCTTCTGCAGTAATGTCTTCAACCTCAACTTCATCAATGTCATTCAGTTCCTCATCACTGGTTGAATCAACTGTTGGAGCGTCCTTCACTATTTCATCGGGATTGAGTCTGAACATTTCTGCCAGTTGCTCATCAGACAGGTCATGAATTATCTCCCCTTCTTCAGGGGTATAACTCACAGACCGTCTCACTATCCCTTGTAGGTCAAGAATCATGGTTAATTGAGTCTTGACCATTTGAAGGGGAGCAAAGTCAAACTCATCCCTTTGAAAGTTTGGATCTGTTTGATATAAACATTCAACACATAAATCATTAGTAATAAATCAAACAGACTTATATTAACTTAATATATATAAACATTTAATACACTTGTTTTCCATTACATGATTCAAGTACAAAATAAATAAATACATAAAACATCTAATCAGTACTTTTGTCTTGAATCTGTGGCGTGTCGCTCGGAGGAGCAGAAGTAGTGGATGACTAGTCTTGTCGATGCTTAGATCTCCGCTCTTGACCTGAAGCAGAGGCCGATGCAGCTGCATCCCCTCCTTCTGCCTCGTCATCATCATCACGTCCTTCTGTCCTGTCTTCTTCGGTTTCCTCATCATCATCATCTTCCTCATCATCATCCTCATCTTCATCATCATCATCTCCATCATCCCCGTCACCTTCCTTTAGCTTCAGGGGCTCATCCTTCGACCCCTTCAACCTCAGCATGATAGTCTTGTTGGTCGTCTCCAACTCCTCTATACGTTTGACGGACTGAGCCTGCATGTCTTGGAGTTGAGACACCTCGACTCTCTGCTGGTCTATGACCCGAGCCTGCTCTGCCAGTTGCTGAGACTGGGCAGCAGTCAGGTCGGTCAGCTGGCGGATCTGTGCCGCCTTCTCCTCGTCCGCAGCAAGCAGACGCATCACCATACGGTTTAGCGCTGAGAGCTGCTCCTCTACCCCGATGTGAGGTAGAGTGAATCCATGAGTATGTGAGGGCTGGGCTGAAGGTCCAGCATGATGTGTGGTGGTGGTGGCAGTGGCAGTGGTGAATATGGGTCGGTGGGCTGATGCTGGTGAAGTGGGGGTGAATGGTCTGGTGATGGATGGGAAGGATACGGTGGTGGTAGGTAAGGTGGTGGATGTGGTAGTGGGAGTAGTGGCTGTGGTAGTTGTGGTGATGGGTGGTATGTCAGTAGTGGTGGTAGTGGTAGCTGTGGTTCTGGAAGTAGTAGTCACGAAGGTCAAGCGACGCTTCTTTTTCTTCAATCCATGGGGTTGAGCCATCCGCTTCCTCCTAGTCCCGGAGGAAGTAGATGCTCCCCCTGCAGCTCTGCTTACTGACCCCGGAACATAGTTCGGGTCAGTGTCTCTCTCCGAGGAGTCCCTAGGGTGTTCACCAACCACCCTAAGCCCGTGGTCTGTGGGAACTACTTTACTTCCCACAGTCCTGGTGAGGGGCTCCTCATCTGACTCCTCCTCCTCTATATCACCAGTAACAAACTCTTGATGGAAACCGGCCATCTCTGCGACCTCTCCGGCAGTGGCTGACCCCGGGGGAATAACGTCTGAATCTGTGCCTCTAGATGGGGCAGGCATGTCATCCCCGGCATCGCCGCTATCATCATCATCAGAGTCAGTCTCTGGTATAACAATATGCTCAACATCCGAGTCACTGTCCTCGTGGCGCCATTTTCTCTTGGCTGGCGCCACATAATCAGCACGGGCCAGATGCCCAAACAACCTCCTGACAGGGGGCTTCACCTGCTTCCCCCTGTATACCTTCATCCGGCCAAGAGTCGTGTCGTCCATAACCTCAAGAACAACAGCGTCCTCCTTCTCCTTCGGCAGGGAGGGAAGCTTCTGGTCAATGATCATCTGTAGAAATCTGGGGTACATACAGAAGCCTTCCTTCCCTTTCCCCTCGAGGTTCTCCACCAAGTAAGTGAATATCATCTTGGAGAAGATGAACGGTGGTTCAGCACCAACGCAGCATATGCGTTCTGGATCTGGTCGGAGAGCTCGTCAAAACCTCCCTTCCTGGATGCAATACACTTCAGCAGCACGTGCGCAAGGTACTTAAACTGGGGACAGAGGTTACTCTTGTTGAGTACCCCGGCATTGATGTCCCCAGAGTACTTGGCTCTCATGAAACATCCTCTGACAGTGAGGGGGTGTGGACGAGTGGGACACTCAGCATCGTCTCCAAACTGTAGAACTATCCTCAGATCCTCCTCAGATACAGAAATAGCCTCACCAAAAATCGAGCTCCTGATGCAATGAGGCTCGGTGGATCTATCTACAGATGCGCCTTCCCAGAAGGCCTGCTGCACTGATATGTATGGTGTGCAAGGAGTGGATATAGCATGAGCGATCCTGGATCTCTGTAGAAATGTAATAATGCCTGTGAAGTCGGCTGCATTCCTGGATGTCAAGTCCAGGTGAGCACATATGTTGTGCTTGGTGCTCATATTCCATCGACTCGCCATCTGTAACACATAATAATATAAACGTTAGTTTCGTTGGCTAAGAGTATAAAGCAACACTTAGACTTTGAATGAAGACTATCTGTCATGCGATTGAGGTTGTACGACTGAAGACAGTCGTGCGACTGAATCGTGCGATTGAGATTCAGACGTGCGATTGACCTCATGCGCACGACTGAGTGTGCGACTGGACTCATGAGCATGTACTCTTGTGCGGTTACACCAGTCGTGCGACTGAGTCTCAGTCGCATGGTTCAGTCGTGCGGTTGAGTGAATCGCACCCTTCAGTCGTGCGACTGAAGTTCATCCGGACGACCGCCGTCTGTCTCAAGTGTTCAGTCGTCCAACGTTCGAATCTACGCATACTAAGTCCTATAACACAATTAACCGGTTCTCTAGTGTCGCATTCTCTTTACTAACAACCTATTTTACTCAATTTTAACATATTGCTTAGTTTTAATAGGTTATTAGGGTGTGCATGTCGCGGTTCGCATTTCACAGTCGAGTTAACCCATTTAGGGTTCCAATCTTTCTGATTTTGATGGAAGTGGACTTCAAAGTACCTGTATGAGGATTAGCGAACGTCAGCAACACACAATCAAAGAGAAAACTAGGGCAAATCAAATTTTTGGGAGAGTAACGGTAGGATGTGCGATTTAGGGGCGATTTGAGGGTGATGAGTCTCTGCGACCGACTCCACCTCTATTTATATCAACCCTAGATCCAATCGTGCGACTGAGTTCATTCGCACCTTTCAGTCGTGCGAGTGGGACTCAGTCGTGCGATTGGGTCAGTCGCCCTTCTCCAGTCGTCCGACTGAAGTTCAGTCGTGCGACTGACTCACTCGTTCGCACTTAAGCCTCCGATTGGACTAATCGTATGATCCATTCGGTTGGATGGTCCATACTCATAGTTCATTCGTGCGAATGGACTTCATTCGTATGGTTAGTCCATACGTATGGTCCATTCGTGCGAATGGGTCATACTTAGTTAATTTTTCTGCTATTTTTACCAATTTACCTTTAAACACTTTTATATCAATTAAATTAACGTTATGAACTTTTGATCATCTCAGACATGATCCTTTTATCTTGAAAACACTTTGATCACCTCAGACGTGATCCTTTTAACCACTTTGGTCACCTCAGACGTGACCCTTTTAAAATACTTTGTCACCTCAGACGTGACTGATATAACCTTTCAAAGCACATATGGTCATCTCAGACATGACCCTTTTAGTGAGTTTATTCCTTCTGATTTTCCTGATGTAGCCCGACACTTGACTCAAATTAAAACTTAAAACAACTAACTAATTTAAGAATTTAAACTAATTACATAATCGACATATTTTTGGCTTTTTGTGAGAGATAAATCCAGAGATTGATATCTACGGGATTTGGTTCGGGAGTAGATAGCTTCAACTTAGGTTGATCACACCTGGACCAAATCAATTTTTGGAATCATACAGGCAATTCAAATCATTTGGGACTCGTTATTAAACCTTTTGATGCTCAAGTTCTCGGTGTTCATCCAGAGTCGTTAGCAACATAAGGAAATCATACTGAAACTCTTAGGTTTTCACATTGATTTGAACCTTTGAGGATGTAGCCACAATGATTGTCAGTATGTTTGTCCACTTAAATCCATACACAGACTTTTGACACAGACTGGTGACTTATTTAGGTTTAATTATTTCAACTAACACCTGTGGATCCCACACTTATATGGTAATCAACATTCCTCAGGAGCTTTTGAGCGGTCTACGGGTATTATTACAAGAAGAGACTATTCTTAGAGCTTTCAAAGAGAAGCCTGTCCTCAGGTCAGTGCCATCGCACAGCAGAGAGGCGGCAAACAACAATGAATTCTAGAATATCTAGGTTATGCTTATCCTCAGGTCAGTGCCATCGCACAGCAGAGAGGCACACAACCTATCTCCTTGTTAGAGCAGCTTATTTTATTTTGCACAAAATGCACCAACAACATAAGTCATTAGCTTTATTGCATTTGTCTTTCATTTTTTTCTTGCTTTGCTCTAGTTATGGTCATCCGCACACATTTGTGGCGTTTACTTGCTCATTACCCCTTATTGGAATATTGTTGATTGTTTTAACCAGTGATAAGATGGAAGCCCACAGTCAGTTGAACAACTTAGTTTGATCTTGAGATCACCAATCAGGTCTATTTGTCTATTGTGTTGAATCTACCAACATATCATATATGGTCTAGCAACCTCTAAGTCTACTTTCTTTGTGTCACCTTAGGAGTTGCCAGTTTTCTATCATCTTTCCTTTTGGGATTGCTTAAATTACACAGATTTATACTTTGAACTTTTGCATCTTTCTAAAACTTAAATTTTAAAGTCCCTCTTGATTTGTTCCTGTGTACTATCATTTTCCAAAAGTATTGAATCGGTATCACAGATACAATCTACCTTATTTCAGCTCGCTACTCCTTCTCCCTCATTTTTTTTTTTTTTTTAATGTTAACTTGCTGACATATTCTCCCCCTAAAATACTAAAATCATTTCTGGTTTAATTATTTTAGGATTTTAATAAACAGCAAGAGAACATGAGTTTAAATAAAATTAAAATCAAATAGACAAATCAAAATAAATAAAATAAAATTTAACTACACGACATCGGACTACACATTTTCATCATCAGGAATTACCTCACTTTTCTTTTTAACACCGTTGACCTCTAATAAATATTGAAAACGTGGTTTATCAAAGGCTTTAGTATAGAGGTCAGCGCGTTGAAAATCAGTATTAATTTTAACCACATCAATTAAGTTCTTTTCAAAACAATCTCTTATGAAATGGTATTTAATACCGATGTGTTTGGTCTTAGGATGTTGGACCGGATTTTTAGTTACTGCAATTGCAGCAGAGTTATCAATGAAAATAGGAGTAGATGAGAATTTTAAACCGTAATCCCGCATTTGCTGTTGAATCCAGATGATTTGAGAACAGCAACTTGCAGCAGCAACATATTCGGCTTCACAGGTTGACAATGCAACCGATGTCTGCTTCTTACACTGCCAGGTAACTAATCTTCTCCCAAAGAATTGACACCCTGCTGATGTAGACTTGTAGTTCATCTTGCAGCCCCCGTAATCCGAGTCACTATACGCGGTAAGCTCAAAGTCATCATCATGAGGGTACCACAATCCAAGTGTGGGTGTACCCTTCAGATAACGAAAAATCCTCTTGACCCCGATCAGATGGTTGACCTTTGGTTTAGCCTGATATCTTGAACATAGACATGTAGCATACATAATATCAGGTCTTGAGGCAGTGAGATACATGAGGGATCCGATCATTCCTCGGTACATAGTTGCATCTACTAGATCTCCATTATCATCAGGTGCTATATCATGATTCGTAGCAAGTGGAGTCCCAGCAGCAGAAGCATTCTCCATGTCAAAGCGACTGAGAATGTCACCTACATACTTGGTCTGATGTAGAAAGATCCCATTAGGTGTCTGATCCACCTGTAACCCAAGAAAGAACTTCATCTCCCCCATGGCACTCATCTCAAATTCTTTCTTCATTACTGCTTCAAACTCTTTACATAACTCTTCGTTCTTTGACCCGAAGATTATGTCATCAACATATATCTGTACAAGCAGTAGGTCGCCATCCTTTTCCTTAATAAACAGTGTACAGTCAATTACTCCCCTGCGAAAGCCGTGTTTCACAAGATGAGTTGAGAGTTTCTCATACCAAGCTCGAGGAGCTTGATGAAGCCCATACAAAGCTTTGTCGAGCTTGTAAACTCTATCCCGATGGTAAGGATCTTCAAAACCCTCGGGTTGACTTACATAGACTGTTTCTTTGATTTCCCCATGAAGGAATGCACTCTTTACATCTAATTGGTAGACTTTGATCTTCATGTACGATGCATAGGCAAGGAAGATACGAATAGCTTCCATCCTTGCCACGGGTGCAAACACCTCATTGTAGTCAATTCCCTCGACTTGGCGAAAACCTTGAACCACCAGTCGAGCTTTGTTCCTGATAATGACCCCTTGGTCATCCTTCTTGCATTTTAGTACCCATTTAGTGCCAATGACTTTAGCACCTTTAGGTTTATCAACCAGAGTCCATACACCTAACTTCTTAAACTGCAGAAGTTCTTCTTGCATGGCACTCACCCACGCCTCATCATTGAGTGCCTCACTGACATATTTTGGCTCAACCTGCGAGACAAAACATCGATAGGCACCATCATGAATGTAACCTTTCTCCATAACCGAGGCGTAATCAGCTGAGTATAACTGATTTCAGGTTTGTACTCCTGATCTGACATCCCCAATAACATTGTCAAGGGGATGATAGACGTTTAGTCGTGATCCTGGAGTAGTAGGAACAGCTACCTCAGAACCAAGATTATGAACATTTGGTTCTGCATCTGAGGTAGTTGGAGTTTGAGGTTCTGAAGTCGAAGGTGCATCACTCGTAGATGCTTGTGGACTTTCAGGAACTGGAACCTGTTCCTCCTGACTGTTCTGGTCATCTGCTTCAGCTTCATCTTCAGAGGAGGAGTCACTGTCGTCGACTACCCCCCCTGATTGAGTAGATGATTCTCCCTGTGTGCTAGATGGTGTATTCAGAATATCATACATCATCCTAGTAGCTAGCTCATCATCCGAGGGAGAGAGAGGTATGTTGAAGGATTTGAAGAATCCATCATAATCGAAGAAGTAGGCAGGTCCTTTGCCTGTAGGAGGTGTGGTATATCTCTGAACGTCGACATTACACCACACTTCTACAAGACCCGTTGAGTTATTGTAAACTCGCTTATTCGGTATGTTGTATCCTAGAAAGATTCCTTCATCTGCCTTCTCGCTGAATTTTCCTTCTTGCGTCTTCTTCAGAAGTGTACACGGCGCGCCAAAGGGTTCAAGATACTCCAAATTCGGTTTGCGTCTTTGTAGTAGCTCATAACATGTCTTTCCGTGGCGCTTGACTATTAGGACTCGATTCAGTGTATAACATGCATTTGCTACTGCCTCATTCCAGAATTGGATAGGCAGTTTCGAGTCCGCCAGCATAGTCCGTGCAGTCTCTATCAAGCTCCTATTTTTCCTCTCAGCAACACCATTCATCTGAGGCGTGTATGCTGAAGTGAATTGATGAACAATTCCCTTTTCCTTGCAGTAAGCCTCCATCCATTGATTCTTGAATTCGGTCCCGTTGTCTGAGCGTACTTGTCTAACCTTTAGCTTGTAGAGAGATTCCAGAGTGGTGACTAATTCCTTGAATGACGCAAATGTTTCTGATTTGGATTTCAGAAACATTACCTAAGTGAATCTTGAGTAGTCATCAGTGACCACAAAACAGTACAAATCGCCTGCAATGCTCCTTGTACTGACTGGACCAAACAGATCCATGTGAAGAAGTTCAAGAGGAAGTTCTATTGAATGAACTTTCTTCTCCTTATGAGACTTCTTTGTCTGTTTGCCTTTCTTGCAAGCTACACAAAAGTCGTACGAATGAGCACTGCGAATGAGTCTAGTCGTGCGAATGGATCACTCGTGCGACTGAAGCTGCTGTTTTGCGAAAATTTCTAGGTTTGACGGGTTTCAGCCGCAAAAATTCGAAATTTTGCAAGTCCAAATCGTCTAAGTCCGTAGAAACTGAACTTCGATGAGCAGGGAACGTCCAAGATCACTTTTGATGCTAAAGATTGTGTTTTTCGTGCAAAAACACAAACTTTTATGCAATCTTGATTGAATCAACACGAAATCAAGAGCCAAAGCTCTGATACCACTTGTTAGGACCTGGTATTTGAACGAAATACCGAGTGATTGCGTGTTAAACCAACTCAAATAGTGCGGAATCCTATTTGATTGGCGATCCAATCAGTGAGAACACACGATGAATCAATCAAAAATTGAAATCAACGTCAGAAATCGATTAGGAACCGATCTGATGTGTTCTATGAACTTGGAGAACGATTTGGGAGGCTTCTGGACGGCTAGGGTACGTCTGGAATCGTAATGGGATGAATGCTTACGTTTTCCCACGATTTGGGTCTATTTATAGGTTAGTATTGTTCAATCGTGCGACTGGCCCATAAGTATGGTTCAGTCGTGCGATTGAACCATGCGGTTGATTCATCCGCACGACTGAGTGTTCATTCGTGCGATTGAGTCAATCTTATGTGTCAATCATACGACTGATTCAGTCTCCTGTTTCAATCGTGCGATTGAGTCAATCGTATGAAGTTATTCATGCGTGTGGTCCATTCGCATGGGCCATTCGCATGAGAACTTCATTTAATTAAGTTTGAATGTTTTATTTAATATAACATAATGTGCACTCATTCAAACATTCATAAACCCAATCAATTCAATCACGACTCATTAATGAAATATTAAACATCACAAGTAACAACCAATTCATATCATTTCATTAATCGATACAATTACATCATAATCAGACAGACAAGTTCATTACATTACAAATCATGATCTAGGGACATACATGTATCAACAGGCATAAATGTGTCATGTAAATTTTAAAACAATGAACAAATTGGCTAAAAGTAACTTGGTACATGGTTTGCCTAAAAAGGAATTTTTCTGCAAAAATAAGTGTATTGCAAAGGGAAGCAACATCCCTCATTTCATAAATCTAAAGTTGTTAACTCTATCACCACTCCATTACACTTATTGCACATGGATCTATTTGGTCCCACAAGTATAATAAGCATTGGAAGGAAATCATACTGCCTTATGATTGTTGATGATTTTACAAGATTTACATGGGTATTCTTTTTGTTAGGACCGTGTACGTACGGAGTACTAACTGATTATGCGTGTATACCTAATCAAATAGTGCGGAATCCTATTTGATTGGCGATCCAATCAGTGAGAACGCAGTTCAGGTCAATCTAACGATTAAAGAAACGTTAAGAACGATTAGAACAAGATCAACTGCGAACTATGAAGTTGTAACAGGCTTTCTGAAGTCTCTGGACGGCTAGGGTACGAATGTGTGTCGAAATTCTTCAAGTGTTATGTTTTTCCACGAATTAAGTGGTATTTATAGGTTAGAGTTTGTCAATCGTGCGACTGAACCATTAGTATAGTTCAGTCGTGCGACTAAATCATACGATTGGTCCATACGCATGATTGAAGGTTCAGTCGTGCGACTGAGCCAATCTTATGTCTCAATCGTGCGACTGATCCAGTGTCCTGGTTTAGTCGTGCGACTGGTCCATTAGCATGAAGTGTTCATGCGTATGGTCCATTAGCATGAAGACTTCATAAGATTAAGTTTAAACACATTTCTCAACCATTCTTGACTAAGAACTATGTAAACAACCACAAACCTATATAGTTAGTTCAATATGCGTTATGATACAATAAACAATAAAACATTAAACAATATAATCATCAATCACATATTTCATTTCATTAAACTCATTCATTACATATATGTAAGACATGAAAGACATTTTACATTAAGCTCCTAAACTAGGTACATATGTATCAACAAACTCCCCCTTGGACCTAGTTTACATCATTGTCTAACATTCTTCATTAGCTCTTCAAACTTCTTGAACTTTTCCTCTCTTGTAACTCCGGCATGTATCTCGAATGCAAAACAGAGTCGTATGACATTTTGGAACTGGAGGGCTTGTATAATGTCTTGCGAGTCATAGAATAGTGGCCACTTGTATAATGTATACACATCGTCTGAAGACAAGTTGGTCAGCCACATAGGGTCAAACACCCGAATAGTTTCCATCTTGCTCTCTTTCTGTAAGACTATGACCGCTTCACCTGTTCTCCAATCGTAATACCACCATTTAAAGTGTGGAGTGAAGTCCTGTGGCATATCCCGTAAGGAAATCTTAGACATAGTGCGCGGAGGACTCCACTTCAACACCACCTTTGGCTTTCCAGATATCGGGTCCAGTTCAGACCTTCGGATGTACCTCTTCGGTTGTTGAGGTCTGAAGTTTACCCATCTGGTGTGGTATTCTTTCCTTAGTGCAGCCTCAAACTAGCCTGACATTTTCCTCGGATCAGCATATAACAAATTTAGGCGTGCCAGCTGGTTGAGCTCAAAACCAGGGAGAGTCTTCAGATCGTGTGGGAATCTGAAGTACACTATACCTTTCTCCCTCTTAACTACATACACGTTAAGATCCTCAAAATACACCCACGCAATAATCTTGCCCGATACCTTTAGATGTTTCTTGACCTTGTACAGCTTGGTGTAGGCATTTGGCTTTTGAGCAGTGCGTTGGGCCCGTATCTCAGCAAAACAAGCCGCCCATTCAGCCTTCTTGATATCAACATCAGTGTCCGAGGCTTGGGCTTGGCTTTCATTCTTTTATGTTTCCTTTTCCACCTCATCCAGTTTGTCAAATGTAGCACTGCCGAGAGTCTCACCCCAGTTGGGGATCACATTTCCCTCTCGGTCAGTATACTCTGGATAGTACTCAGCTGTGACATCATCAATCCCTATTTCATCTACGTCGTTTAGCTCGTCGTCACTTGTCACATCAAAAGTATGTGCATATTTGACTATCTCGTCTGGGTTTAGCCTGAACATCTCTGCAAGTTGCTCATCAGTAAGGTCGTGAATGATTTCTCCTTCTTCAAGAGTGTAGCTCACTGACCTTCTGACAATCCCTTGCAAATCAAGAATCATTGTGAATTGAGACTTGATTTGTTGTAGGGAGCAACATCATACTCATCTTGCTGAGATGTTTGATTTGCTTGATTTAAACATGTAAACACATAACAATTAGTAATTAATCAAGACAATCAACCATCTGATAAAGATATATAAACATTAATTACATAATATTAATACAAGATTCAAATACAAAGTTTTCAAATACATAAACTTCTAAGCATTACTTTTGTCATGGATAGCTGGCTTCTCAGCAGGTGGAGCAGAGGATGATGTTCCTTGGTCTTGATTTCTCTTTGTCCTTCTCTCTTGACCCAGAGCTAAGCCAAATGCAGCTGCATCTCCTTCTTCATCATTATCATCATCCTGCTTTCCCCTTGGCCCTTCATCTTCACTCGTCTCATCATCATCACTATCATCATCATCATCATCACCCTCTCTAATCTTCAGAGGCTCATCTTTTGATCCCTTTATGAGCATGATAGTCTTGTTAGAGGCCTCCAACTCCTCTATTCTATTCACTGATTGGTCATTTCGCTCTTGGAGTTGGGAGATCTGCTGTGTTTGCTGAGCAATCTGCTGTGCTTGGGTAGCATTTAGCTCCACAAGCTGACTTAGTTGAGCAGCCTTTTGTTCGTCAGCAGCCAGCAGCTTCAGCACCATGCGGTTAAGTGCAGCCAGCCGCACCTCTACCCCAATGGGGGGTAGAGTGGGTCATGTGGTGAATGTGGTGTGGGATGATGGTCCTGCTTAGTGGATGATGGTGGTAGTGGTGGCAGTGGTGAATATGGGTGGTGGCATATGAGTGGTTGGTGAAGGGTTGGCTGTAGTAAAGGTGGATGGGAGAGTGGAAGTGCTGGTGGGGGTTGAGGTAGTGGTGGTGGTAGCTATGGTGGATGTGGTGGTGGTTGTGGCAGTAGTGGTGGCAGTGGCAGTGGGAGTGGATGTGGTCACTGTAAATCTTGGCCTCTTCCCCTTTTTGCCATAAGGGTAAGCCATTATCTTCCTCCTCCAGCCTTTAGACAAAGTGGCTCCCCCTTGGCTGCTAGGCAGGTCCAGGGTATAAGATGGATCTGTATCAGCAATAGCAGCATCCCCGGACTCCTCGTGGCGTCCACCAACCGCCCTGAGACCTCTCTCCGTGGCTATGACCCGGCTCCCCACCGTTCGCACCAGAGGCGATTCATTAGACTCCTCCTCCTCCTCCATCTGGAAATCAGGGTGAATGGGATCAGACTCGGGTCCACCCTGACCATCACCTCCTTGATCAGCATCATGGTCATCACCCTCAGAGTCATCGGAGGGTAGAGCAATCTGCTCAACATCAGAGTCACTATCATCGTGGCGCCACTTCCTCCTAGCTGGCGCCACATAGTCATCCCGGGCCAGATGCCCAAACAACCTCCTTACTGGGGGCTTCACCGGCTTGCCCCGGTAAACCTTCATCCTCCCGAGTATGGTGTCGTCCATGACCTTTAGTGTCACTGCATCATCACTCTCTTTGGGCAGCAAGGGTAGCTTTTGGTCAATGATCATCTGGAGGAACCAGGGTACATACAGAAGCCCTCCTTGCCCTTGGCTTCTAGGTTCTCAACCCTGTAGTTGAAGATCATCCGTGAGAAGCTGAATGGATGATTCAGTACCAGAGCCACATAGGCATTCTGGATCTGATCAGACAGCTTGTCAAATCCTCCCTTCCTCAAGGCAATACACCTTAGCAGCACATGCACTAAGTACTTGAGTTGGGGGCACAAGTTGCTCTTGTTGAGCACACCTACGTTTATGTCCCCCAAGTACTTAGCCCGAAGAAAGCAACCTCAGACAGTCAGTGGATGTAGTCTGGTAGGACAGTCACCATCATCTCCCAGCTCTAACACCCTTCGCAGGTCTTCCTCACTGATCTCTATCTCTTGACCAAATATAGTACTCCTAATGTGATGCGGTTCAGCACACCTGTCGACTATCGCGCTTTCCCAGAAAGCCTGCTGAATCTATCGATAAGGTGTGCACGGAGTAGATATAGCCTTGAAGATCCTCGGTCTCCGTAGGAAGGCGATAATCCCAGCAAAATCAGTGGCATTCCGGGAGGTGACGTCCAAATGTGCACAAAGGTTATGCTTTGTGCTCATAGTCCATCGACTCGCCATGTTTCTGTTACACAAGATAAGTAAACGTTACAGTTTGGGTAAGTGAATGACACTTGAATTTTAATGAACTTGAATCATTCTGTTTTGTCGTGCGAATCATTAGAGGAGTTAGCTGAGTTAGAAAAGACAAATTTGCCGCAAATTCAGCGAAAGGAAGAAGCAGCAAGGTTGGCCTTAGAGGAAGAAAGAGAGAATGAGAAAAAATAGCAAAATCAGGAGGGAAAGGATAACTTTTCTAACCTCCTCGGGTTTCTCTCTAGAAGAACTATCTTCATATGACAATGATACGATCTTATGGCTATTCAACAAAGAGCAAGATCAAATGGAGAAGGAGAGAAAGAAAGCTGCTCAGGAAAAAGCTCAGGTTGAAGAAGAAGCAGGACTCGCTGCTGCCAGAAAGATAGGTGAAAAGGCCTGGATGAAAGACTATCTCCAGGCTCATGTCTTCTCTAGCAGGCAGGTGGGTCTTATGTCTGAGAAAACTCTCCAACGACAAGTCAGTGACATAAAGGCTGGCATTCGCTTGGGGAAGAGGAAGGAGATGTATAGAAGGGGACATGGGATGATCTTCAAACCAACCACTCAACCCAACCTCAAACCCAACCATAACCTGAACCAATTCTTTTTCCATTCCCCCTTAAGACTGAACCAACCTCTGAGCCCTACACCCCTGAACCTACACCATCAACCTTACTAACTTCCTCACCTCAACCACCTAAACTACCCATCCTCCAACCCAAAATACTTGCCAGAACCCAAACACCACAACCTACCCACCAACCTTCCAAACCATCCTCTCAGCCTTCCAAACATCTCTCCTTAGAGGAGTTCAAGGCGATCAAGACAAAGCTCATCAACTGTACAACCCTCAGCGAGATCTCTTGTGAGGAGGAGTCTGTCAAACTGACCTATGTTGATGGATCCTCATGTTCCCTCACTAGAGATTGATTTCTTGATTTGCCTAGAGAAATATTGGACCAAGCTGTAAAGCTCTTTGGACTCAATTCAGATTCACTGAATGAAGAAGAAAAGAAGCTAAGGAGAAGACTGGTGATTCTGCTGGATACAAAGAAAGGGGACAAGGTACCAAGTCAACGCCTTGTGCCTAGGAAGAGGATCATCCAGTGGAGGTTCGAAGACTCTTCTCACAACTTTGTTTTTGAGAGAGAGAGAGTGGAGAGCAAAACAGGCTAAATGCCTCATCTCTGCTACACTTAAGCAGATTTGATATTGCTGAGTTAGCAGAGAAGCCATTCTCCAACCCCTCTAACTCTGAGGTAGCTGCTAGGACCAAGATTGAAGAAGAGTTGAAACTGAGAGAGGAAGAGGAAAGGAAAGGATCAGCAACCAAAGGCAAAGCCTTTCTTAAAATGATTGAGGGTCCTGAACTAGAATCCATAGATAGATGGGAGTATGACTATAACTCCCGTCAACTAACTCTCTTCAAAGGGGCACAACAAAGGGTACATGTCATTCAGAGTGATAGACTAGATCACCTATCCACTAATGACTTGTACAAACGTTTTAGCACCACTTCAGGGAAGAACAAGGAAACAGACAAGCATCTTCTGTCCCTGGTGCTGAAGGTTTTGAGAAGCAGAAATAAGTGAGGTTTTGGTAGCATCAGCCTAGGGGGAGTTTGTTGGATCTAGAAAGGCTGGTGCAACCAAAACCAAATCACTTAACTATTTTTGGGTGCAACTAATAAAGGAATTCGAAGCTAAGTGTGGAACTTCCGAAGGAAATGGAGTTCTTCCGAAGACAAAGTGCAAGATCATCTTCCGAAGGAAAACTCCAACTTCCGAAGACAAAGTATTCACTTCCAAAGTTCAAGACTTAGAAGAAAAGATAAGAAGTCAACTTCCGAAGTATGAAGATATGAAGAAGTCCTCAAGCCTCGGAAGAAGTAGCCTCTTCCAAAGTAAAAGTGGATTCGGAAGAACTTGTTCATCCGAAGCCAACTAAGCATCGGAAGACACTACTATGAACCAGTGGACATAAGTATGGTCTTCTGACACTCCGCTGTAGACCTCTGAGATATTGCATGGCGTTTTCTCAAAAGCCATGTAGTTGACCATACTTTATTCCACTGTTCACCTTTATAAGTTAGTACAGTTGCCAACTTTAGTTGGTGACAAAAGGTAAGTCATGGACATGCCATGACTACCATATATTAGATAATGCTTTATCTAAGATACCTTAACTTTAGTATCGTAGTATATGTTTTAGTTATAGGTTTCCAGCTAGTATATATAGTTTCTAATTGTAACTCTTGTTGTATGCTTGTAAGAGTCTTGTAATACTTTGAGTTGAGAAGTAATATATACATGTACCTTGAAAATTATTTATTTGTGTTCTTTGCTACTTAATATATTATTATCAACTCTTAGAAGAGGTTCTACTTCATTTGATCTGAGTGTGTTTCAAGTGAGTATTGAGAGAAAAACTAAGTGTTTAAGTGACAAAACCCGATCCTGCAAATAATAATAATAATAATAATAATAATAATAATAATAATAATAATAATAATAATAATAATAATAATAATAATAATAATAATAATAATAATAATAATAATGTTGGAGCATATATAGTCATATATAGTGTGTCCGTCGCTTGTCGAATAGTCTAGACTTAATGTAATACACCTGATATGTTGTAAACACATGAAACTGGGTCATTCGTAGGAGCATATGCGAATGAGACTCAGTCGTGCGACTGAGTCTTGTTAATGGGTCAGTCGTGCGACTGAGAGAGGCGATTGGGTCATTCGTAAGACTGAACCATAAGTATGGTCCAGTCGCACGATTGAACCATACGCATGGTCCAGTCGTACGATTGAACCATACGCATGGTCCAATCGCACGAATGGGCCCAGTCGCATCTAATATGGGCCGAAGCCTATATATACCAGTTTCAATGTGTAGAGAGATTAAGGGTTTGGGGAGGGAGTCTGCCCGGGGCCTAGGGCTGCCGGATGAGAGGGGAGATCATGCTCGATCTCCCCTTGCCAAGAGTCTTGATTCTTATGTTGTAACGAGCTTGTAATTGTTAGGTTTTATCAATGAAACCATTATATTATAGTTCGTGTTATTGATTGTCTCTTGGTTTTTGCTGTTGTTTATCCTTCCGTGAAGAACATGCTCGGATGTTTATCGATCCAGTGACTTCACAAATAATAATAATAATAATAATAATAATAATAATAATAATAATAATAATAATAATAATAATAATAATAGGAATAATATAATATTACTCAATCTATTATTTTATAAATTAAAATTTAGCACAACTAGCTAACGATAGTATTTAACGTAATTACGAACAATTCAATGATACATAAAAATTTAATGCTTTAATGGATGATAATAAACTACGAGTTATTAATGAAGACGAGAGTGATGGATGTCACATAATGGTTTGGGTTGCAGGCTCATGAGGTTGAGACTGAGGATACTCAACACTGATATTGAGGTCAATATTGGAGGATGGTTGGACCTCATGCTGAGTGGGAGCCCTCTAGCCTTTTTGGCTTGAATAGAGGGAGCTTGTTCAATTAGAGTAGATTGAAAAAGGGTTCATTTGGAGCGTCTCTGTTAAGTATATTTAATGGGTTTGGGAGTGACAATTGGCATTGAGCTGGTGGTGTCTGGTGTGGGTTCATCATCTATTTGGTTCACAGGGATGTCACTAGGATCCATTGGCTCAATCATACCTGGAAGAACTGTAGTGTGTCTTCTAGTAAAGTTGGTGGACACCCTCTTTAGAATTTTAAAGATGCCTGGTCTCATGTGAGGGACAAGAAGAGTGTCTTCACAGAGAAGCTTGTCTTGGTCCAGCTCACAGTTGATGACGTGCTGAATGAACCTAGGATACATGTATAATTTTCCCTTTGAACATTTCCTCTTAGGTTATTCAGCATAAACTTGGAGTAGTTTAATCTGAGGCCACTTACCATCCCATGAACAAGACATCCTAGATCACAGAGAATTTGATCCCACCCTCTTGATTTGTTTGATAGACAATGGAGAACAATGTGAAGCAGGAACTTCCAGTAGCAAGAGAAGTTAAATTATAGACCGTTGACCTACTTATATCACCACCATATCCCACTTAGGCATATGTGTCTTCCAAATCAGATTTGGGGAATTCACTAAGTGCTTTCATCATGAAGCTCTAAGTGCTCCCTGATGGTCTTTTCAGATATGATTAACTCTTGACCACAAATCCTCAACCTGATAACCCTAACTCCATTTAGTGTGTCTCTTTGAGCATTTGCCCAAATTTCGGCCATATAGTTAGAGTAAACAGTGGATTTACATTGAGGGCGGTGTAGTAGGTAGTTTGGGTTAGAAACTAGATGATTTCAGTAACGTCATCATCCTTTGAAGAATAAAGGAGTGCGACTTGGTTGTGCTGGGGATTAAGAGCCATTGTTTTGAAAGATAGAGGAATCGAAGTTATTTGAGAGAGTGAGTTGCAGATAAGCTATTGGAAATTTAGGGCTTGTGAGTGGGTAAAAAGATTAAAAAAAGAGGTCGGAAGTATTTAAATGGGGTGAAATGGCGGATGGATAAGGTGAAATGACAGCTTAGAGTGTGATTTGATAGGGGCGGTAAGGTTAAGTCCATTTAAAATATTCCGACATCATTAATAAAATATTTACCTTTTTGCAGAGTGGGGCCCAAAGATTTCCGTTACATAGTAAGGTCTTTCTTGCGAAGGTAAAAGTTTTCCGATGGTAATTTTTTCTAAAGCCAACCCTACTTCCGAAGGCAAACTATATCTGAAGAGAAATTTGCTTCCGAGAGTAAAGCGGTCTTCCACGTAGAGAAGTTTTAAGTGTTTGGAAGTATATTTGATATAAGGTCAAATATTCTTGTGGGACTTAAAACTTTTCCAAGAAAATACTTCTTCAAGGGAATTTACCTTCGGAAGCTAGATAAAAATATCTTCCGAGGGTAAATTTCCTTTCGGGACAACTCATACTTAGTGAATTTTTTAAGAGAAACGTTTTGTAACAGGGCTTAGATTGTAAAAAGATAACAAAAACAAGACACATTTTAAAATAATTTTCAAAAGAGATAAATTAGTCAATGTTTATCATCCCACTAGCTGTAATTAAATACTTAAATCTTTGCTCATCAAAAGATTTGGTGAACAAGTAATCATATTATTCATTTGAGTCAACTTTGACCAGTTTAATCAAGTTTTTCTCATGAATATCTCGAATGAAATGATACCTGATATCAATGTGCTTTCTTTTGGAATGCTTGATCGGATTTTCTGTAATGGAAATGACACTCTTGTTGTCAATATGGATAGGAGTCTCCATGAAATTGAAGCCATAATCCAACATCTGATTTCGAATCCACAGTAGCTAAGCACAACAACTAGCAGCAGCAATGTATTCAGCTTCAGCAGATGATGTAGAGACACATTATTGCTTCTTCCATTGCCAGGAGCTGATCCTTCCACCAAGAAATTCTCATCCTCCTGATGTTGATTTCTTGTTGATATCGCAGCCACGATTGTCATTATCAGTGTAGCCATAAAGATTGATGTCTTGATTCCTAGGATACTAGAGACCCAGTTTTGGAGCTCCTTTGAGGTATCTAAGGATTCTCTTGGTAGCAACTAGGTGAGACACCTTTGGAGCAGCCTGATATCTTTCACAGATGCAAGTTGCAGACATGATATCAGGTCTACTTGTTCTAAGATACATCAGAGATCCTATTATTGCCCTATATTGAGGTTGATCAGTATCCTCCCCCTCGGAGTCAGGACAAAGATTAGGATTTCTAGGTATAGGTGTCTTTACTGGCTTGCAATCCTTCATCTCAAATTTTTCTAAGATGTCATTAACATACTTAGATTGATTGATAAAGAACCTATCATTCATCTACTTCACCTGAATTCCAAGGAAAAAGTCCATTTTCCCATGGAACTCATCTCAAACTTCTTCTTCATAATGCTTTCAAAGTCCTTGCACATTTGGTTGTTTGAATAACCAAATATGATGTCATCAACATAGACTTGTACAAGCAAAATGTCTTTCCCAAACTTCTTGATAAACAAGGTTTTGTCTATTGTGCCTCTGGAGTAGCCATGCTTCAGCAGAAACTAAGAAAGACTCTCATACCACAGCCAAGGTGCCTGGTGCAGCCCATAGAAAGCTTTATCTAGCTTGCACACATAGTGGGGATGCTGTGGGTTTTCAAATCCTGGAGGCTGACACACATAGACTTCTCTGTCTATATCCCCATACAGAAAGGCTCACTTGACATCAAGTTGGTAGATAGTAAAGTTCTTAGAAGCTACATAAGCAAGGAAGATACTCACAGCCTCAAGTGTTGCTACTAGAGCAAAGACATTAGTGTAATTTATCCCTTCCTCTTGTGTGTATCCTTGAACTACAAGTCTTGCCTTGTTCTTGATAATCAAACCTCTGTCATCCTTTTTGTTTCTAAACATCCACTTCGTGCCAATGGGTACTTGACCAGGAGGTAGAGGACATAGGTTCCAAACCTTTTGACGTTTGAATTGAAGCAATTTCTCTTGCATTGATTCAACCCAACTGTTGTTCTTGAGAGCCTCCTCCACCTTATTTGGTTCCATTTGAGAAAGAAAGCATGAATACAGGAAAAAATTCCCATTGTGGGTTTGTCCTCTAGTTCTCATGCCTTCGGAGTCATCTCCAATGATGATTTTAGCTGGATGAGTGTTGTGAATTTGTGAGCCTTGGGATAACATCTAATTGCATAGATAAATCCAGGTTTGAAAAGTTTTGCTTAGAATTTGAAACATTATTTCCAGCTGATGTCTCATGCTCACATTCAATGAGGATTGATTGAATGAATGTGAGACAACATCAATAGTGGTGTGCTGTGAAGCAGCATTAACAACTATCTGTTCCTCCAAAATGCTACTTTCATCAGCTTCATATTGAGCGGTGTTTGAGTTTTCAGATGATGAGTTTTGAGGCTCACTTTGTTGACAACTTGTTGAAGCTCTACTTTTTCCTAAGATAGTCATGCTTTTAGGACTTCCATTTGTAGGAGCTTGATCTTCAGGAATTTTTGAAGAACTTGGAATAGGTCTGAAACATTCTCATAAGAAGGTTTAGAATAGCTTGGAAAACAATTATAATTCAAAGATATGATCAAGTCCATTCCCCTTAACACAAGGAGTGTGCTCATGTACAACAATGTTGGATGTTTCTTCAATTTGTTGATTTTTAATGTTATATACTATATAAGCAATAGAGTTGGAGGAATATCCAAGAAAGCTAGCATCATCCGAGTTTCAACAAATTTTGTCAATTTGTCCTTTGTATTAAGTATGGGACACCTACTGCCAAAGGACCTAAGAAAGCCAATGAACGGTGGCCTCTTGTTCTATAGCTCATAAAGAGTATTTCCATGGGGCTTAACAATAAGAACATTGTTCTTCACATAGCACGGAGTGTTGACTGCCTCTGCCCTGAATGCAGGAGGAAACTTTGAATCAGCTAACATAGTTCTAGCAGCCTCAATAAGTGTCCTATTTCTCCTCTCAGCAACATCGTTTTGTTGAGGAGTTCTAGGAGCACTATATTGTCTGGCAATCCCTTTTGAGTTACAGAATGAGTCAAGAACTTGATTTTTAAACTCAGTCCCTTGATCACTTCTTATAATCTTTACCTTGAGATCAATTTTATTTTCTAATTTAAGAATAAAAGATTTTAAAGGTTCAGCTGTTTTATCTTTAGTCCTTAAAAAGAATACCCATGTAAATCTAGTAAAATCATCAACAATCACAAGGTAATATGATTTCCTTCCAATGCTCATTATACTTGTGGGACCAAATAGATCCATATGCAATAAGTGTAATGGAGTGGTGATAGAGTTAACTTCTTTGGATTTATGAGATGTCCTGTGTTGCTTCCCTTCCAGACAAGCAACACAATTATCTTTGCATAAAAGTTCCTTTTTAGGCACACCATGTACCAAGTTACTTTTAAGCAAATTGTTCATGGTATTAAAATTAACATGACACATTTGTTTATGCCGTAGAGTTGACTCATCACCGTTAGCTTTGGAAAGAAAGCATGATACTTCACTAAGTGGGGAAGCATTGTTCATATCCAGCTTGTACATATCCCCTTTCCTGGTAGATCTAAGAAGCACCAATTCCTGAGGAATTGTCATCTTGGGTTTGAGGATAATGCACTCATGTTCTATGAAAAGCATTTGGTGCTTTTGATCACAGAATTAAGGAACACTTAAGAGATTGTGTTCAAGTTGTTTGACAAAATTTACTTTGTCAACTTTTAACTTACCATTAGATACACTACCTCTTCCAGAAATGTATCCTTCGGCTTCACCTCCAAACTGAGCATGACCTCCACTAAAATGTTCAAATTACTGAAGAAGAGATTTGTTTCCTATCATGTGCCCCGAGCATCCACTATCTATAATCCATAGATAGTCGTTTTTGTCATGTGGATGTCCCTCCACATAAAGTGAAATAAATAGTTACAACTGGAAATCCAAGCCTGGTTGGTCTTGGGCTCTTCTTATATGGATAATATAATGGAACCAAAGTGTATGCCTTAGGATTCAATTATGGTTAGTGAAGAAGAGGTTTGGGCTGCAGCATCTTCTCTGATCTTCCATTGCATTCTTTGGTTGATCAAAGTAGATGAGCCTATTGAGACTTGAGCAGAGGGACATACTTTCGAGGCTTCTTTCTCTCCGGAAGCAATTATCACTACCTTTTCTTCCGAAGCAGTCTTCTTCTCGAAAGGTTTCTTTTTGTTTCTTTTCTTTTGTTTTGACTTGTCTTTCAAAACCATTTTCCTTTCGGAAGAATGAGTTTTTTCTAAAAGCAACTTAGCTTCAAAAACAAGTATTCCTTTCTTTAAAACTTGAACTATATGATAAGGTCCAAATATGAAACCCTCCCTAACTCCTTCTTTCTTAACATTGTTTGTATAATATCTGCTTGCTGGATTGTAGTAACAATCTTTGGCCATGTGGTTATGCAGACTACACATTATGCACTCAATGTTATTCGTCATGGGCCTGAGGATGGTTGCTTCTAGCACTTTGTTTCTTCTGCAACATCCTTTGCCTTTGACCTGATTTTTGAGCAGGATAGGAGTGCTGGTACTACACTTCTTTACTAGATCAGAGCTTCCAACCACTTGGAATTCTACTGAGATATATACACCATTTTGCTTTGGGTCTATTTTTAGCTTTGACTCAGCCACCTTTTTTGCAGTTTTTCTTGCTCCCTTGACTTTGTTTCTTTTAGCTTTGGTGGTCAAGGGTTGATCATCAGCGGTGTGGATGAGGTTTTCTACCTGATCTCTCGCTATGGTGGTAACAATTGCTGCATCATTCTTCTTCTTATTAGGTAGTGGGTCAGCAATTGGATCCTCTTGCTCTTCACTACCACATGTTGGTTGTCTTACAAACATGTAAGAGTGTGGTGGAGCAATTTCATTAATTCCCAACCTACTTTTGTTTTGATAGCATACCTTTGAGTGGGAGGATAACGCAATATTGGTTTTGATGTTGTGCTCTTCAATAGCATACTTCTTTGCTTTAGCCTCATCTATTACTCGTTGGGCTTGAGCCTCAGTCAACTTGGAAATCAAATCCTTTATTTGAGCCTCATAGTTTGAGTGTTCATGTTTTAAAGAAGACATTTCCTCTAACTCTTTAATTTTTAGTTTGCAGTTAGATTCTGCCTTTTTAAAATCATATTTTAGTATATTCAAAGACTCAATATCAGATCTGATCTCCATGTTGTAGTCCTGATAGAATTTAACCTTAACTATGCATGCAGGAGTGCAAAGATATTCATATACCTGATTATCTTCTGTTCCTGCCATGAGAGCTTAAGCTGGAGTTACATCCTGTATCATAAAGCTCCAGTCAACTTCTTGAGCAACAACAGCTGTTTGTTGTCTAGTTGGCTTTGTAGTAGCTATTGGAGTAGCACGACGATGTTGAGAGGCATGAGTGGCTCCAGGGTTGGATTTTGGAGCTTTGCATTTTCTTGCAAAATGACCAAGTTAATTGCAGTTGTAGCACTTGGCCTTTGATTTGTCTAACCTAAATTTGTTGTTGGTTGGGTTTTGAGGGAACTGCCTTCCAGTTTTTTAAAGAACTTCTTCACTCTATAGGTTAAAAGAGCCATTTGTTGGATAATGCCCATGTATTCAACTTCATCTGGGCTGAAGCATTCTAGATCATCAAAGCAAAACTAAAAGTCACTAGATTGCCCATTTCCTGAGACAAAGGCACAACACTCCTTAAAGGGACTTGATTGAGCCTGTTAAGACATGGATGTCTCAGGAAAAGTGATGTATGGTCAAGGGGAAGATGATGGCTGTTAGGTGTAGCTTAGGTACTGTTGGGGCTGAGGAGTTCTTGAGCCTTCAACAACAAGTAAAGCGTCGCTGGTAGGGAGGCAAGAAGTCCTGCTCATCTCGTGACCTCTTTGAGTCTCTATCTCTACACGGTATACATTAAGGATGCCATATAGGTGAGTCATGGTGACAGGTTTTAGATTTTCAGTGCTCTTGATAGAGACATAATAGAAAGTTCACTCATAAGGAAGTGCACTCATGAATTTCCTTACAAGATCTCTCTTCTTAAGAGTCACTCCCACAGACTGAAGTGATGAGATTAAATCTATATACCTGAAGTATTATTGCCTCAGGGTCTCTCCAACAATATGTGAAGTTTTCAAACTGTTGCTTCAGGGTATCTCTCTTGGACTCTTTTGACTCGGTTGAACCAGAATACATTGATGTCAAAGCATTAAAGAGTTCTTTTGCCGACTAACAGTGCTCAAAGCCTACCATTATTGAGTTTGGTATGGTCGTAAGTAGTAATGGCATTGCTTTGCTACGATGTCCATCTTCTTAAAGTCTTCATCGGAGTAGTCTTCGGCAGCTTTCTCTATCATGGCATCGTTACCAGCCGGGGACTCCACCTTTGACTTGTATGGTCCATGAGTGATAGATCTCCACATTTTGCCAACTTGATACTTAATGAAGCCTTCAATATGTTTACACCAACATCTGAAGTTATTTGGGGTGATGATAGGAGCCTTAGTCATCGTTCCCATCTCAGAATCAAAAGATTTCTGGTTGAGGGCCACTTTTGAGTGTAGTGAGTGGATGAGTAAAGAAACAAGTTGATTTGGATGGTAAGATCTCACAATCAAGAGCCTAAGAAGCTCTGATACTAATTGCAGGATCGGTTAAGGTCAATCAACCCAGGATTATCTCTCAAACTCACTTAGACACACTCGGGTGATGATGCAGAATCTTTAAATGAGTTTATATAATATACTTAGTTAAAGAACACAACAGATGGTTTTGAAGATTCTTGTATATATTACTTCTCAACTCAAAGTTTACAAGACTCTTACAAGCATACTAACTGAGTTACAATGAGAAACTATATATACTACTATCTACAGCTGATTATACTTTGATTACCAGCCAAAAACTTACTTTAACAAATACTACATTGTTTCGAGTAAGGTATCTAGAATAAAATATTATCCTAGATAGGTAGTCGTGACAGGTCCATGACTTACCTTTCTCACCAACTAAACATGGTAACTGTACTAACTGAAAAAGGTGAACAATAGAATAAAGTATACTCAACTACATCGGCGTGGGAAAGCGCCATGCAGTATATCAGAGGTTGCAGCGGCTTTGTCAAATGGACCATACTTATGTCCACTGGTTCATAGTTGGTTCTTCCGAAGGTAAACTGGTTTCAGAAGAATAAGTTCTTCTGAAGCCAATTATACTTCGAAAGAATCAGCTTCTTCCGATACTTCTGCTGGTCTTCAAGACTTTGTTCTTTGGAAGTCTTTATCTTGAACTTTCTAAGTGTTTAGCTACGGATAAGATTTTACTTAGTCTTCGGAAGACTTAGTTTCTCTTTGGAAGTTCTTCTTGTTTGAGTTTCAGAAGTTCTTTAACTTGGCTTCGGAAGTGCAAATAAGCTTCGAAAGGCTTTCTTCAGTTGCACCAAAAATCTTTCTAAGTGTTGTTTTGGTTGCACCAGCCTTATTTGACCCAACATTCTTCTATTCTTCCTTGATGGAATCTGAGTTTGATGCTAGGAGTTGAAGTACCTTGTCCAAAGTTCCCCGAGGCAGATCAATGAATGCCTCTCTTGTGAGAGAACAGGAAGAGCCATCAATGTATTAAAGTTTGATAGACTCCTCTCATAAGATATTTCACTCAAGGTGGTGCAGTTTATGGGCTTCCTATTGATCTCCTTAAACTCTTCCAAGGTTAGAGGATTTGATGATTTAAAGGATGACTTGGGTGGTTAATGGGTAGATGATGGTTGGGTTCTAGGTAGTGTTTTGGGCTTTAGGATAGGTAGTGGTGGTGGTTTTTGTGATGCAATGGGTGATGATGAGGGTATGGTTGATGATGTAGGTTCAAGGGTGTATGGCTTAGTTCTGATTTCTGTTTTGATGGGGAAAGGAAAGGGTGTTGGTTCAGGTTAAGGTTGAGGTTTGGTTGTCATCCTCTATATACTTTGGAATACCTCCTTCCTTCTTCCTGAGCGAATGTCAGCTTTGATATCATTGACATGTCGCTGCAAGGTCTTCTCAAACATGGGACCAACTTGTCTGCCTGAGAAGCCGTGGGCCCTGAGATATGCCTTCATCCAGGATATGTCTCCCACCTTCTTGGTAGTCATAAGTTGGGCTTCCTCTTCCTTTTTCTTCTTCTCCTTCAACTTCTCCCTTGTTACCTTCTTTCTCTTCTTACTAATCTGATCTTGCTCCTTGTGAAAAAGCCAAAAGATCATATCATTTTCATGTTGAGCCAATTCCTCCTAAGAATAGCCCCTAGAGCACATGAAGGCTATCCTTTCACTCCTCAATTGTTGCTCAGCTTCTTCCTTCTTTCTCATCCTCTCCTCTTTTAAGGCCAACCTTGCTGCTTCTTCTTGTTCTTTTTGTAGCAAGGTTGCCTTTTCCAACTCCACCAGCTCCTCAGGTGGTAGGAGAAGCATTTCTTCACTTGTAACTCCCAAGTTAACAAGTCTGTCAATCAGCTCCACTCTTTTCTTGTTGTTGATAGCCTCTTGAGCTGCTACAACTGCTTTGCTACTTGCAGCAAGTAGCTTCCCAGTAGATAGACTACCTTTCTTCTTCAGTTCTCCATTTTTTCCTCCTTTAGAAGCTCTTCCGCAGTCATCTTCCTCTTTCCTTTGATTTCTTTGGAAGATTAAGAATTTGGAGATTCTGGTTTAGAGGGTTCAGGTTGGTGAGTGGGGAGTTGAGCTTGTGGTGATGAAGGTGCTTCAAAGGTAGGGGTTTTAAGAAAGTCCTCACTGTTTATCTTAGAGGCTAGCTCAAGTATGGCCTCTGTAATAATCTGATCATCAGGAAAGGAAAAAAATCCGATGATCTCTTCCGTAGCTTGGATCTCTGCTTCGGAAGATTGGATCCTTGCTTCGGAAGACAGTGGAATTGCACTGCATGTCCTAGCTGAGTCAGTTATTGGGAAATCAGTCCTTATATCCCCTTGGAAATCAATCTCAGGTTCAATATGGACCTTAGGTTGACCAACTCCATCTTTGGTGGTAGGTAGTGCATTCAGCCTCTAAAGCTCTTCGCTACAAAGTAAGTTACAGCAACATATGGACAGGGTTGTTCAAGTGAGGAGCATATTAGGAACTTGGTTAAGAACCTATTAAGATCAATATGCATCCGCGGGTCTACTTGAAAGGTGATTGGAGGAGACTCAGTGAAGATGATTGTAGATTGTTGTTGAGCAGGGTAATATGAAGACAGGGTTGAGGGCTTAGCCTTGTTCCACATGTGATTGACTCTGTACGTTCTCCCCCTTTTTGGTAGCATCACTTTTAGAAGTAGATGAGCTAGAGGAAGAACTTAAAGAGACTTGAATTGGTACATGCCTAACAGAATTATAAATCTGTGTCTCAGCTAGTTGAGCCTTGAGATTTTCAATCTCAAGTTGCTGAGTGACACACCTATCCTCTAAAGTCTTAACCTTTGATTCAAGGTTTGAGACTTTAAAAAGTAGGTCTCTTATGGTGAGTTGCAGACTTCCCTCATCTTCTTTGAAGAATCATGGGGAGATAAGATAACATACCTAGTATGTTCATCCTCACCACCAGATATGGTTTCTTGGCACCCTTTTGCGAAGTGATGTAGGCAGCTAAGCCTACATGAGTACCCTCCACACTTGTGGAACTCACCTTAGTTTGGCTTTGCTAATGGGGGCTAGAAGTCAGAGGTTTCCTAGGGCTTAGTTTATCTTTAGATTGGTGTTATAGATTAACATCATGGCCTTGAGGGAACATGAAATCTTCATTAGAGCCAGTTAGTAGGTCAATTAAGGATATAGAAGTTATACCTAATAACCCGGGACCTTGGTCAATGTCTAATGGCATTGAGCCAATAATTTGCTTGTCCCTATGTGGCTGCTCAGGGGAGTATTGGGACTCACCCTGAGAGCTGAAGGTTTGGGTTTTGGGGTCATCGGGTTGAGCCTGAGGAGACTCAACATTGATATTGAGGTCAAAAGTGGAGGATGGTTGGACCTTAGGCTGAGTGGGAGCCTATTGTTCCACTCTAGCCTTTTTAGATTGAACAGAGTGTTGACCTACTTACATCACCACCATATCCTATTTGGGTATATGGGTCTTCAAATCAGTCTTAGGACATTCTGTAGGAGTGCCTTCATCATGAAACTCTAGATGCTCCCTGATTGTTTGTTTAGATATGATCAACTCTTGACCACATATCCTCGACCTGGTGATCCTTTCTCCATTCAGTGTATCGTTTTGACCATTCACCCAAAATTCAGCCATATGGTTGGAGTAAACAGTGGAGTTCATAGTGAGGGCGGTGTTGTATGTAGATTGGGTTAGAAACTGGATGATTTTCGCAAAGTCAGCATCCGTAGAAGAATCAAGGAGAGCAACTTGGTTATGCTGAGGATTTAGGGCTATTGTTTGAAAAGTTTAGTGAGATTGAAGCAATATGAGAGAGTGAAAGTGAAAATGAAGGAAATTTAGGGCTTTTGAGTGGTAAAAAGTTTAAAGAGAGAGGTTGGAAGTATTTAAATAGGGTGAAATGTTAGACGGATAAGGTTAAATGATAGTTTGGGGTGTGATTTGACATGGGTGTTAAGGATAAACCATTTAAAATATTCTGAAATCATTAATAAAATCTTACATTTTTACACAGTGGGGCCAAGATTTCAATTACACAGTAGGGCTTTCTTCCAAGAGTAAAAGTTTTTCAAAGGTAATTTCTTCCGAGGGAAAATTTATTTCGGAAGACAAATTATGTCCGAAGAGAATTTGCTTCCGAGAGTAAAGTGGTCTTCCGAGGAAAAAGTTTTCAAGGTTCGGAAGTATATTTGATATAAGATCAAATGTTCTTCCGAGACCAAAAACTCTTTGGAAGGAAATAATTTTTTAAAGGAATTTGCCTTCGGAAGATAGATGAAGATATCTTCTGAGGGTAAATTTCCTTTCGGAACAACTCATAGATAAATAATTTTAAGAAAGACCTTTTGTAACAGGGCTTAGATCGTAAGGAGACAACATAAACAAGACACACTTTAAAGAGGTTTTCAAAAGAGATAAAATAGTCAATGTTTATCATCCCA
The DNA here is from genome assembly GCA_025215565.1 of Flaveria ramosissima. Classification (NCBI taxonomy): domain Eukaryota; kingdom Viridiplantae; phylum Streptophyta; class Magnoliopsida; order Asterales; family Asteraceae; genus Flaveria; species Flaveria ramosissima. The sequence continues at coordinate 71,693,810 of CM046037.1, read as the reverse complement.
ATAGCTGTAATTAAATGCTTAAATCTTTGTTTAGTAAAAGCTTTGGTGAACAAATCAACATATTATTTATTTAAGTCAACTTTTGACTAGTTTGATCAAGTTTTTCTCATGAATATATCGAATGAAATGATACCCAATGTCAATGTGCTTTGTCTTGGAGTGCTTGACAAGATTTTCTGTAATAGAAATGGCACTCTTGTTGTCAATATGGATAGGAGCCTTCATCAAATTTAAGCCATAGTCTAGCATCTAATTTTGAATCCACAGTAGTTGAGCACATCAACTAGCAGCAGCAATGTATTCAGCTTCAACAGTTGATATAAAGACACATGATTGCTTCTTGCATTTCCAGGAGATAATCCATCCACCAACAAATTGACATCCTGCTGATGTTGATTTCTTGTTAATGTCGCAGCCACCATAGTCACTATTAGTGTAGCCATAGAGATTGAACTCTTGATTTCTAGGATACCAGAGACCCAGTTTAGGAGCTCCTTTGAGGTATCTAAGAATTCTCTTGGCAGCAACTAGGTGAGACACCTTTGGAGCAGCCTGATATCTTGCACAAATACAAGTTGCAAACATGATATTAGGTTACTGATGTGAGAACATCAGAGATCTGATAATTTCCCTATACTGATGTTGATCAGTATCCTCCCCCTCACAGACAAGACAAAGATTATGATTTCTGGGTAGAGGTGTCTTGGCCGGCTTACAATCTTTCATCTCAAATCTTTCTGAAATGTCATTGACAATTAAATTGTTGATACATGTATGTCCCTAGATCATGATTTGTAATGTAATGAACTTGTCTGTCTGTTTTTGATGTAATTGTAATTGATTAATGAAATGAAATGAATTGATTGTTACTTGTAATGTTTAATATTTCATTAATGAGTTGTGATTGAATTAATTGGGTTTATGAATGTTTGAATGAGTGCACATTAAGTTATATTAAATAGAACATTCAAACTTAACTTAATGAAGTTCTCATGCGAATGGCCCATGCGAATGGACCACACGCATGAATAACTTCATACGATTGACTCAATCGCACGACTGAACCAGGAGACTGGATCAGTCGTATGATTGACACATAAGATTGACTCAATCGCACGACTGAACACTCAGTCGTGCGGATGAATCAACCGCATGGTTCAATCGCACGACTGAACCATACTTATGGCCCAGTCGCACGATTGAACAATACTAACCTATAAATAGACCCAATTCGTGGGAAAACGCAAGCATTCATCCCTTTACGACTCCAGACGTACCCTAGCCGTCCAGAAGCCTCCCAAATCGTTCTCCAAGTTCATAGAACACATCAGATCGGTTCCAATCGATTTCTGACGTTGAAATCAATTCTTGATTGATTCATCGTGTGTTCTCACTGATTGGATCGCCAATCAAATAGGATTCCGCACTATTTGAGTTGGTTTAACACGCAATCACTCGGTATTTCGTTCAAATACCAGGTCCTAACAAGTGGTATCAGAGCTTTGGCTCTTGATTTCGTGTTGATTCAATCAAGATTGCATAAAAGTTTGTGTTTTTGCACGAAAAACGCAATCCTTTTGCATCAAAAGTGATCTTGGACGTTCCCTGCTCATCAAAGTTCAGTTTCTACGAACCTAGACGATTTGGACTTGCAAAATTTCGAATTTTTACGGCTGAAACCCGTCAAACCTAGAAATTTTCGCAAAACAGCAGCTTCAGTCGCACGAGTGGCTCATTCGCACGACTAGACTCATTCGCAGTGTTCATTCGCACGACTGGACCTAGTCGCACCCTCATTCGCACGACTGAACCCTTTCGTTCGCATAGTTCACACGCACCAGATTCATTCGCACGACTGAACCATTCGCCCTGTTCAGTCGCACGGTTGGACCAATCGCAGAGTTCATACGCACGAGAGGACCATTCGCATTCTTCAGTCGCACCAGTTAAAGTTGATTTGATTAGACTCTAAGTTTAGTAACCATGGAAGATCAGATGTCAGCCTTTACTGCGGGGAAGGACTCAAGAATACAGAACCTGCTGCTGCTTGAGAGTGAGGTGGGTATTCACAATAAACCACCAAAGCTCTTGACGTTAGATGAGTTTCCTCACTGGAAGCAACGTTTTGAGATCTACCTCATGGGAGTAGATCCTAATCTGTGGGAAGCTATCGAAGTGGATATAGTACACCGGGGGAGCGGAGATGGAGTGAAACTAACGTTGAGTGGGATGACTGACGCTCAGAAAGTAAAGTATAATGCTGAGAAAAGAGTTTATGCTATGATAACTCAGTCGATCCCCAAAGATATATTCCACCAGTACTCAGAGAACAAGCAGTCCAAGAAACTGTGGGATGAGCTAGAGAAAAGTATGATGGGAATGCATCGTTAAAGGCAATCAAAGCAAAGGAGTTAAAGAAGGAGTTCGATAACTTCTCATCAATTGGTAACGAGGGGTTAGATGAAGTCATATAGACAGATTCTACCATTTGATGAGCGAGTTGCATACACATGGAGTGGAGACAACTATGGAAGAAAAAGTAAGCAACTTCGCTGATGGATTGCCTGACAAGTGGGCATCATTCGTGTCTAATCTTAGACAGAATGGTATACTTATAAAGCTGGATATAAATGACTTTATTCTTAGACTGCGTGAAGAAGCACTAAGGATGAAGTATAGAGCACAGAAGTCATCATATACACAAAACCCAGCTTTATACAATGCCACGCCTCAAGCTAAGACTTCTGGAGCACCTCTCCAGACAGCATTTGTGTCTAGCTCGTCAGGTCCTTCACATGCTTCACTTCTGGATCAGACACGTCAGGGTCATCATGTACCCATTATATTGGATCAGAAGCAAGTGCTACAATTGAAGACCGAGAATCTCGGAAATGTGACCGTAGAAGTAGCACGAGAGCATATGGATCTTCTAGCCGCAGTAGTTCATTCATATGATGGACTTGTAGCTGGGAAGATTGGAAACTGTCATTTGGCAGATGAAGACTACGAGCAGGTAGATGAAATGGAGCTGGAAAGGATGGATATAATGTGGGCCTTAGCTAGCGCTGTCCGAAGGGCGAAAAAGTTTGTTAAGAAGACTGGACAGAACTTGATAGCTACTAAGGATACTACTTTTGGTTTTGACAAGAGCAAGGTGACTTGCTTCAACTGTGGAGAGAAAGGGCACTTCAAGAGGGAATGTGTCAAACCAAAGAAGACGGGTAATGGGAACCCGTTCTCATCCTTTACTCACCAAGACAAGCAATCCTCTAGTTCTACTTCATCAACAAGGACCCAAAAGCCTTGACTGCTCATGATGATGAAGGACAGGACTGGAGTTTTAGATTTGTCACCCAGAATCCACATTGCCAGTGTGAAGATTTGAAGATCTTGATGATTTCTGCGAGTGAAGGTGATATAGCAGTTGATATAGCAATGTCACACAGTGAAGAAACAACTGCAGCTGAAGTCAGTTACACACCAAAGGAGGAAACTTCCAAGTCAGATTCAGAAAAGTCAGAATCACCAGAACCAGAGACGTCTGATGCTGCGTTGATGGCTAACTCCTCTGAAACAACACAGGTAAGTACAACTGACCAATTGTTTATAATCATGCTTGTTCTAACTGTGATAAATTTAGGAATAGCATTGATGAAAATTTGCTAGGTTATTAGATCACAATGATAACTTAGTAAAGGACTTACAACTATGCACTGAGGCCAATAGAGTTCTAAAACAAAATGAGCATAGTTATAAGGAAAGATAGACCTATTGACTAAGCAACTTAGGGAAACCGAAGTAGTTGCCTTTAATCAATCAAATGACATTAGGTACTATCTAAACTCCCTAGAGGACACTAAGAAACAAAAGGCAGTTCTAGAAGTAGAAGTTAATTCCTTAAAACAGAAACTGCATAGTTGGACTAGTTCTTCACACATAGTTCAACACTTAGTGAGAGAAAGAAATAATGGGGAGGGATTAGGATACAAAGTGGTTCCACCACCACCTGAGACCTTGATGAACACCAAGTCTAGACCAGTAAAAAACAACCCAATCAAGGATCATGTGGTGACCACTCCTCTTGTTACTGATCCAGACACATCATGTTCATCTACTGAATCTGGACAGAAACAAAAGGAGGCCACTTCAAAGGCAAAGGGTAAATTGCCTTGTGTTAATCTGGAAAATGAATTTGAAAAAGTTAACTTAAAGTCAGGGTCAAACAGAGTCAAATCAGAACCCAAAAAGACTTCAAATGTTAATTTTTCACATGCAACAAGTCTAAAACCAGTTAACCAAAAGAGTTGAACAAGTTAAACAAGTTAAATCAGTTAAATTTGTTAAACCAGAGAAAACATCAAACATGCAAGAGTCAAAACCTAAGGTAATTGATGTTACTAAAGTGTCACGCATTTCTCCACAAAGAAAGTCAAACTATAAGGTTGATAGCAGATCGTGCTACAACTGTGGAGAATGTGGACATATTGCTTCCTTTTGTCCTTTCTATCAGACACCTAGGAAGAAATTGATCTTCAGGACTCTAGACCTAGGTCTTCTAAGAGGAGTTCTCTAACTCCACCTAGAAGATCTAGTGAACCTAAAGTTCAACCTGTAAGCCAGACGACTGTTTATCATAAACAGCATTGCACAAATCTGGCTTATGGAAAGAGAAGACTACCTGTGTGACTGATACTGATGACAAGAAGGAATCTGAGTTACCCTCACCTTCTAAAGGTCAATGGGTAGAGTTTATGATGTGTGATGCCTCTGGGAAACCCAAGACAGTAAAGGCTTGGGTTCCTAACCTAAACTAATACCTTTACTTGATATGTGCAGGGTGTTCGGTATAGCGCTGAGACTAACACGTGGATTATAGACAGCGGAGCATCCAGGCACATGACAGGAAATAGAGCCCTTTTATCAAATGTCAAACAAATAAAAGGAGGGCATGTTTCCTTTGCAGGAAACAAGGGAGGATACATCACAGCACAGGGAGAAGTGGGAAATCAGAAGTCAAGTTTGATAAGGTGAACTACGTTCAACAACTTCAAAACAACTTGCTTTCTGTTTCCCAAATCTGCGATAAAGGGTTTAAAGTCATCTTCGACAACAACAAGTGTTACGTGCTGAAGAAAGACTACATGATTCCAGAGGATCAAGTTCTAATGACTGCTTCAAGATATAAAGATCTATATGTCTTGGATCTGTCAACGGCTGCTCCAACGGATCAAGAAGTGCAGTGCTTTCTATCTAAAGCTACTGAGAAGGACTCAATCTCCTGGCATAGGAGAATGGGACACATTAGTCAAAGGAAGATGAATCACTTGATTCAGAAGGACTTAGTGAGAGGAGTAAATGTCAAGAACTTCCAACTTCCTGACTTTTGTGTAGCTTGCAAGAAAGGCAAACAGACAAAGAAGTCTCATAAGGAAAAGAAAGTTCATTCAATAGAACTTCCTCTTGAACTTCTTCACATGGATCTGTTTGGTCCAGTCAGTACAAGGAGCATTGCAGGCGATCTGTACTGTTTTGTGGTCACTGATGACTACTCAAGGTTCACTTGGGTAATGTTTCTGAAATCCAAATCAGAAACATTTGAGTCATTCAAGGAATTAGTCACCACTCTGGAATCTCTCTACAAGCTAAAGGTTAGACAAGTACGCTCAGACAACGGGACTGAATTCAAGAATCAATGGATGGAGGCATACTGCAAGGAAAGGGGATTGTTCATCAATTCACTTCAGCTTACACGCCTCAGATGAATGGAGTTGCTGAGAGGAAAAATAGAAGCTTGATAGAGACTGCACGGACTATGCTAGCGGACTCGAAACTGCCTATCCAATTCTGGAATGAGGCAGTAGGCAGTAGCAAATGCATGTTATACACTTAATCGAGTCCTAATAGTCAAGCGCCACGGAAAGACATGTTATGAGCTACTCAAAGACGCAAACCGAATTTGGAGTATCTTGAACCTTTTGGCGCACCATGTACACTTCTGAAGAAGACGCAGGAAGGAAAATTCAGCGAGAAGGCAGATGAAGGAATCTTTCTAGGATACAACATACCGAATAAGCGAGTTTACAATAACTCAACGGGTCTTGTAGAAGTGTGGTGTAATGTCGACGTTCAGAGATATACCACACCACCTACAGGAAAAGGACCCGCCTACTTCTTCGATTATGATGGATTCTTCAAATCCTTCAACATACCTCTCTCTCCCTCGGATGATGAGCTAGCAACTAGGATGATGTATGATATTCTGAATACACCATCTAGCACACAGGGAGAATCATCTACTCAGTCAGGGGGAGTAGTCGACGACAGTGACTCCTCCTCTGAAGATGAAGCTGAGAAGATGATCAGAACAGTCAGGAGGAACAGGTTCCAGTTCCAGCAAGTCCACAAGCATCTACGAGTGATGCACCTTCGACTTCGGAACCTCAAACTCCAACTACCTCAGATGCAGAACCAAATGTTCATAATCTTGGCTCTGAGGTAGCTGTTCCTACTACTCCAGGATCACGACTAAATGTCTATCATCCCCTTGACAATGTCATTGGAGATGTCAGATCAGGAGTACAAACCCGCAATCAGTTGTACTCAGCTGATTACGCCTCGGTTATGGAAAAAGGTTACATTCATGATGGTGCCTATCGATGTTTTGTCTCGCAGGTTGAGCCAAAATATGTCAGTGAAGCACTCAATGATGAGGCGTGGGTGAGTGCCATGCAAGAAGAACTTCTACAGTTTAAGAAGTTAGGTGTATGGACACTAGTTGATAAACCTAAAGGTGCTAAAGTCATTGGCACTAAATGGGTACTAAAATGCAAGAAGGATGACCAAGGGGTCATTATCAGGAACAAAGCTCGACTGGTGGTTCAAGGTTTTCGCCAAGTCGAGGGGATTGACTACAATGAGGTGTTTGCACCCGTGGCAAGGATGGAAGCGATTCGTATCTTCCTCGCCTATGCATCGTACATGAAGATCAAAGTCTATCAATTAGATGTAAAGAGTGCATTCCTTCATGGAGAAATCAGAGAAACAGTCTACGTGAGTCAACCAGAGGGTTTTGAAGATCCCTATCATCGGGATAGAGTCTACAAGCTTGACAAAGCTTTATATGGGCTTCATCAAGCTCCTCGAGCTTGGTATGAGAAACTCTCAACTCATCTTGTGAAACACGGCTTTCGCAGAGGAGTAATTGACTGTACACTGTTTATTAAGGAAAAGGATGGAGACCTACTGCTTGTACAGATATACGTTGATGACATAATCTTCGGGTCAAAGAACGAAGAGTTATGTAAAGAGTTTGAAGCAGTAATGAAGAAAGAATTTGAGATGAGTGCCATGGGGGAGATGAAGTTCTTTCTCGGGTTACAGGTGGATCAAACACCTAATGGGATCTTTCTACATCAGACCAAGTATGTAGGAGACATTCTCAGTCGTTTTGACATGGAGAATGCTTCTGCTGCTGGGACTCCACTTGCTACTAATCATGATATAGCACCGGATGATAATGGAGATCTAGTAGATGCCACCATGTACCGAGGAATGATCGGATCCCTCATGTATCTCACTGCCTCAAGACCTGATATTATGTATGCTACATGTCTATGCTCAAGATATCAGGCTAAACCATAGGTCAACCATCTGATTGGGGTCAAGAGGATCTTTCGTTATCTGAAGGGTACACCTACACTTGGACTGTGGTACCCTCATGATGATGACTTTGAGCTTACCGCGTATAGTGACTCGGATTATGGAGGCTGCAAGATGAACTACAAGTCTACATCAGCAGGGTGTCAATTCTTTGGGAGAAGATTAGTTACCTGGCAGTGTAAGAAGCAGACATCGGTTGCCTTGTCAACCTGTGAAGCCGAATATGTTGCTGCTGCAAGTTGCTGTTCTCAAATCATCTGGATTCAACAGCAAATGCGGGATTACGGTTTAAAATTCTCATCTACTCCTATTTTTGTTGATAACTCTGCTGCAATTGCAGTAACTAAAAATCCGGTCCAACATCCTAAGACCAAACACATCGGTATTAAATACCATTTCATAAGGGATTGTGTTTTGAAAGAACTTAATTGATGTGGTTAAAATTAATACTGATTTTCAACGCGCTGACCTCTATACTAAAGCTTTTGATAAACCACGCTTTCAATATTTATTAGAGGTCAACGGTGTTAAAAAGAAAAGTGAGGTAATTCCTGATGATGAAAATGTTAGTCCGATGTCGTGTGTACTTAAATTTTATTTTTTTATTTATTTTGATTTGTTTATTTGAATTTTATTTTATTTAAACTCATGTTCTCTTGCTGTTTATTAAAATCCTAAAATAATTAAACCAGAAATGATTTTAGTATTTTAGGGGGGAATATGTCAGCAAGATAACATTAAAAAAAAAAAAAAAAAAAAAAAAAAAAAAAAAAAAAAAAAAAAAAAAATGAGGGAGAAGGAGTAGCAAGCTGAAATAAGGTAGATTGTATCTGTGATACCGATTCAATACCTTTGGAAAATGATAGTACACAAGGAAAATCAAGAGGGACTTTAAAATTTAAGTTTAGTAATATGCAAAAGTTCAAAGTAATAAATCTGTGTAGTCTAAGCAATACTAAAAGGAAAGATGATAGAAAACTGGCAACTCCTAAGGTGACACAAAGAAAGTAGACTTAGAGGCTGCTAGACCATATATGATATGTTGGTAGATTCAACACAATAGACAACTAGACCGGATTGGTGATTACAAGATAAAACTAAAGTGTTCAACTGACTGTGGGCGTCCATCTTATCACTGGTTAACACAATCTACAATATTCCAATAAGGGGTAATGAGCAAGTAAACGCCACAAATGTGTGCGGATGACCATAACTAGAGCAAAGCAAAGAAAAAAATGAAAGACAAATGCAATAAAGCTAATGACTTATGTCGTTGGTGCATTTTGTGCAAAATAAAATAAGCTGCTCTAACAAGGAGATAGGTTATGTGCCTCTCTGCTGTGCGATGGCACTGACCTGAGGATAAGCATAACCTAGATATTCTAGAATTCATTGTTGTTTGCCGCCTCTCTGCTGTGCGATGGCACTGACCTGAGGACAGGCTTCTCTTTGAAAGCTCTAAGAATAGTCTCTTCTTGTAACATAACCGTAGACCGCTCAAAAGCTCCTGAGGGATGTTGATTACCATATAAGTGTGGGATCCACAAATGTTAGTTGAAATAATTACATCTAAATAAGTCACCAGTCTGTGTCAAAAGTCTGTGTATGGATTTAAGGGACAAACATACTGACAATCATTGTGGCTTTCTCAAAGGTCCAAATCAATGTGAAAACCTAAGAGTTTCAGTATGATTTCCTTATGTTGCTAACGACTCTGGATGAACACCGAGAACTTGAGCATCAAAAGGTTTATAACAAGTCTCAAATGATTTGAATTACCTGTATGATTCCAAAAATTGAATTGGTCCAGATGTGATCAACCTAAGTTGAAGCTATCTACTCCCGATCCAAATCCCGTAGATATTAATCTCTGGATTTATCTCTCACAAAAGGCCAAAATTATGTCCGATTATGTAATTAGTTTAACTTCTTAAATTAGTTCGTTTGTTTTAAATTTTAACTTGAGTCAGTGTCGGACTACATCAGGAAAATCAGAAGGAATAAACTCACTAAAAGGGTCATGTCTGAGATGACCATATGTTCTTGAAAAGTATATCAGTCACGTCTGAGGTGACAAAGTATTTTTAAAAGGGTCACGTCTGAGGTGACCAAAGTGGTTAAAATGATCACGTCTGAGGTGATCAAAGTGTTTTCTAGATTAAAAGAATCATGTCTGAGATGATCAATAGTTCATAACGTTAATTAAACTAATATAAAAGAGTTAAAGGTAAATTGGGAAAATAGCAGAAAAATTAACTAAGTATGACCCATTCGCACGAATGGACCATACGTATGGTCTAACCATACGAATGAAGTCCATTCGCACGAATGGAACATACGATTAGTCCAATCGGATGCTTAAATGCGAACGAGTGAGTCAGTCGCACGACTGAACTTCAGTCGGACGACTGGAGAAGGGCGACTGACCCAATCGCACGACTGAGTCCCACTCGCACGACTGAAAGGTGCGAATGAACTCAGTCGCACGATTGGAACTTGAGTGGATATAAATAGAGGGGAGTCGGTCGCAGAGACTCTTCATTCGCAAAAATGCCCTAAATCGCATATAGTACCGTTACTCTGCCCAAATTTTCTCTATTTGATTTTTCTTGCTGATTCTGAGATTCTAACGTTCGCTCATCATATTACAGGTATATTGAAGTCTTAGTACATCGAAATCAGAGAGAAATCGAACCCTAATCGATGAATACGACTGTAAAATGCAAACCGAGACCATCAAACCCTAATAACCTATTAAAACTAAGTAATATGTTAAAATTGGTTAAAATAGGTTATTAGGGAAGTATAGGCGACACTAAAGAACCGGTTAATTGACTGTTAAAACTTGTTCTGCGTGGATTAGATCTTGGGACGACTGAAACGAATGAGACAGACGACTGGTCGTCCGGATGAACTTCAGTCGCACGACTGAAGGGTGCGAATCACTTAATCGCACGACTGAACCATGCGAATGAGACTCAGTCGCACGACTGGTGTAACCGCACAAGAGTTCATGCGCATGAGTCCAGTCGCACATTCAGTCGTGCGTATGAGGTCAATCGCACGTCTGAACCTCAATCGCATGATTCAGTCGCACGACTGTCTTCAGTCGTACATCCCAATCGCATGATAGATAATTTTATTCAAAGTTTAAGTGTTGCTTTATACTCTTAGCCAATGAAACTAACGTTTATGTTATTATGTGTTACAGATGGCGGGTAATTGGAATATGAGCACTAAGCACAACATTTGTGCTCACCTGGACTTGACTTCCAGGAATGCAGCCGACTTTGCTGGCATTATTACTTTCCTTCAGAGATCCAGGATCGCGTATGCTATATCTACTCCCTGCACACCTTACAGATCAGTGCAGCAGGCCTTTTGGGCTGGGGCATCAGTCGACCGATCCACCGAGCCACACTGCATCAGGAGCTCGATCTTCGGTGAGGCTATCACCATTTCTGAGGAGGATCTGAGGATAGTACTTCAGTTTGGGGACGATGCTGAGTGTCCCACACGTCTACACCCCCTTACTGTCCGTGGATGCTTCATGAGAGCCAAGTACTCTGGGGACATTAATGCAGGGGTACTCAACAAGAGTAACCTCTGTCCCCAGTTTAAGTACTTGGCACACGTGCTGCTGAAGTGTATAGCATCACGGAAGGGTGGTTTTGATGAGCTCTCGGATCAGATCCAGAACGCTTACGCAGCGTTGGTGCTGAACCATCCGTTCAGCTTCTCCAGGATGATATTCAGCTACTTAGTGGAGAACCTCGAGGGTAAGGGGAAGGAAGGCTTCTGTATGTACCCTAGATTCTTACAGATGATCATTGATCAGAAGCTTCCTTCCCTACCGAAGGAGAAGGAGGATGCTGTTATCCTCGAGGTCATGGATGACACGACACTTGGACGGATGAAGGTCTACAGGGGGAAGCAGGTGAAGCCCCCTGTCAGGAGGCTGTTTGGGCATCTGGCCCGGGTTGATTATGTGGCGCCAGCGAAGAGGAAGTGGCGCCACGAGGACAGTGACTCAGACGTGGAGCACATTGCTATACCAGAGTCAGACTCTGATGATGATGATAGTGGCGATGCCGGGGATGACATGCCTGCCCCATCTAGAGGCACAGATACAGAGATTATTCCCCCGGGATCAGCCACTGCCGGAGAGGTCGCTGAGATGGCCGGCTTCCATCAGGAGTTTGTCGCTGGTGACATTGACGAGGAGGAGTCCGACGAGGAGCCCCTCACCAGGACTGTGGGAAGCAAAGTCGTTCCCACAGACCACGGGCTAAAGGTGGTCGGTGAGCACCCAAGGGACTCCTCGGCGAGAGATACTGACCCCAACTACATTCCGGGGTCAGGTAGCAGAGTTGCAGGGGAGCATCCACTTCCTCCGGGACCAGGAGGAAGCGGATGGCTCAACCACATGGGATGAAGAAGAAGAAGCGTCGGTTGACCTTCGTGACTTCCACTTCTACCACCACAGCCACCACTACCACCACTACCGACATACCATCCACCACCACAGCCACCACAGCCACTACTCCTACTACCACATCCACCACTTTACCCACCACCACTATATCTATCCCATCCATCACCAGACCATTCACCCCCACTTCACCACCATCGACCCACCGACCCATATTCACCACAGCCACTGCCACCAACCACCACACATCAGGCTGGACCATCAGCCCAGCCCTCACAGGTACATGGAGTCACTCTACCTCACATTGGGGTAGAGGAGCAGCTCTCAGCGCTTAACCGAATGGTTATGCGTCTGCTGGCTGCTGACGAGGAGAAGGCGGCCCAGATCCGCAGACTGACCGACTTGGCTGCTGCCCAATCTCAGCAATTGGCAGAGCAAGCTCGGGTCATAGACCAGCAGAGAGTTGAGGTGGCCCAACTCCAAGATACTCAGGCTCAGTCAGCCAAACGTATTGAGGAGTTGGAGTCGACCAACAAGACGATCATGCTGAGGCTGAAGGGGTCGAAGGATGAGCCCCTGAAGCTAAAGGAGGGTGACGGAGACGACGGAGATGATGATGATGAAGATGAGGATGATGATGAGGGAGATGATGATGATGAGGAGACAGAAGAGGAGAAGACAGAAGGACATGACGATGATGACGAGGCAGACGGAGGGGATGCGACTGCATCGGCCTCTGCCTCAGGTCAGGAGCGCAGATCCAAACGTCGACAAGACCAGTCATCTACTACTTCTGCTCCTCCGAGCGACACACCACAGATTCAGGATCAAAGTACTGATTAGATGTTTTATTTGTTTATTTACTTTGTACTTGAATCATGTAATGAAAAACAAATGTATTAAATGTTTATATATATAAGTTAAGTTAATGTATGTCTGTTTGATTGATTACTAATGATTTATGTGTTGAATGTTTATATCAAACAGATCCAAACTTTCAGAGGGATGAGTTTGACTTTACTCCCCTTCAAATGGTCAAGACTCAGTTAACTATGATTCTTGACCTACAAGGGATAGTAAGACGGTCTGTGAGTTATACCCCTGAAGAAGGGGAGATAATTCACGACCTGTCTGATGAGCAAATAGCTGAAATGTTCAAACTCAATCCCGATGAAATCGTGAAGGATGCTCCTACAGTGGACTCACCAGTGATGAGGAACTAAACGACATTGATGAGGTTGAGATAGAAGACATCACTGCAGAAGAGTATCCTCAGTACGCTGACGCGGAGGGAAATGTGGTCCCCAATTTGGGTGAATCCCTAGTCAGTGATACTTTCGAGGTACTCAACAAGATGGAGCAAGAAGCAGAAAAGACTGCAGAAACAGCCCAAGCCTCCAATGCAGATGTTGATATTCGTAAGGCTGAATGGGCTGCCTGTTTTGAGGAAGTTAGAGCCCAGCGGGCTGCACCAAAGAGAGATGCCTACACAAAGCTCTACAAAGTCAAGAAACACCATAAGGTGTCAGGCAGGATTATCTCTTGGGCATATTTTGAAGACCTTAACGCGTATGTTGTTAAGAGGGAGCAGGGCATAGAGTACTTCAGTTCCCACATGATCTGAAGACTCTACCTGGTTTTGAGCTCAACCAGCTGGCTAAACTTAAGCTGCTGTATGCTGACCCGAGGAAGATGTCAGGCTGGTTTGAGGCTGCCCTGAGGAAAGAGTACCACACCAGGTGGGTCAACTTCAAACCTCAACAACCTACGAGGTATATCAGACGGTCTGAAGTTGACCCCAGGACTGGAAAGCCAAAGATAGTGCTGAAGTGGAGTCCTCCGCGCACTATGTCACGAATCCCTCTAAGGGAAATGCCACAGGACTTCACTCCCCACTTCAAATGGTGGTACTACGATTGGAGAACAGCTGAAGCGGTCATAGTTCTGAACAGAGAGGGCCAATGGATACTATCAGGGTATTCGACCCAATGTGGCTAACCAACTTATCTGCTAATGATGTCTACACATTATATAAGTGGCCACTGTTCTATGACACGCAAGATATTGTACAAGCCCTCCAATTCCAAAACGTCATAAGACTCTGCTTTGCTTTTGAGATACACGCAGGAGTCACTAAAGAGGAGAAGTACAAGAGATATAAGGAGGTTATGCAGAAGACAAGAGATAGATAGATCTAGGTCCAAGGGGGAGTTTGTTGATACATGTATGTCCCTAGATCATGATTTGTAATGTAATGAACTTGTCTGTCTGTTTTTGATGTAATTGTAATTGATTAATGAAATGAAATGAATTGATTGTTACTTGTAATGTTTAATATTTCATTAATGAGTTGTGATTGAATTAATTGGGTTTATGAATGTTTGAATGAGTGCACATTAAGTTATATTAAATAGAACATTCAAACTTAACTTAATGAAGTTCTCATGCGAATGGCCCATGCGAATGGACCACACGCATGAATAACTTCATACGATTGACTCAATCGCACGACTGAACCAGGAGACTGGATCAGTCGTATGAATTGACAAATAAATTGACTCAATCGCACGACTGAACACTCAGTCGTGCGGATGAATCAACCGCATGGTTCAATCGCACGACTGAACCATACTTATGGCCCAGTCGCACGATTGAACAATACTAACCTATAAATAGACCCAATTCGTGGGAAAACGCAAGCATTCATCCCTTTACGACTCCAGAGGTACCCTAGCGTCCAGAAGCCCCCCAAATCGTTCTCCAAGTTCATAGAACACATCAGATCGGTTCCCAATCGATTTCTGACGTTGAAATCAATTCTTGATTGATTCATCGTGTGTTCTCACTGATGGATCGCCAATCAAATAGGATTCCGCACTATTTGAGTTGGTTTAACACGCAATCACTCGGTATTTCGTTCAAATACCAGGTCCTAACATAATTGATATATAAAGAACCCATCTTTCATCTGTTTCACCCGAATTCCAAGGAAAAAGTCTATTTTTCCCATGGAACTCATCTCAAACTTTTCTTTCATAATGCTTTCAAAGTCTTTACACATCTGGTTATTTGAGGAACCAAATATGATTTCATCAACTTAGACTTGTACTAGTAAAATGTCTTTCACGTACTTTCTTATGAATAGTGTCTTATCAATGGTACCTATGGTGTACCCATTCTTTAGGAGAAACTAAGACAATGTCTCATACTACAGCTTAGGTGCTTAATGCAGCCCATAGAGAGTTTTATCTAGTTTTCAGACATAGTTGGGATGTTGTGGGTCTTCAAATCCTAGAGGATGGAACAGATAGACTTCTCTGTCAATATCCCCATACAAAAATGCACACTTGACATCAAGTTGGTAAATTGTAAAGTTCTTGGATGCTGCATAAGCAATGAAGATTCTTACAGCCTCAAGTCTTGCAACTGGTGCAAAGATATCAGTGTAATCTATCCCTTCTTCCTGTGTATATCCTTGAGCTACCATTCTTGCCTTATTCTTGATAATCAAGCCTCTATCATCCCTTTTATTTCTAAACACCCACTTTGTGCCAACGGGTACTTGACCAGGTGGTAGTGGACATAGGTTCCAAACTTTTTGTCTCTTGAATTGAAGCAATTCCTTTTGCATTGCTTTCAACCCAAATACTATCTTTGAGAGCCTCTTCCACCTTCTTTGATTTTATCTAAGAAAGGAATCATGAATACAAGCAAACATTCCCATTATGGGTCTGTCCCCTTGTTCTCCCACCTTTAGCGACATCTCCTATGACGTTCTCAACTGGATGAGTGTTATGAACCCTGAGCCTAGGATTCACATCTAGTTGCATACAGAGATCCAGGTTAAAAACGTTTTTGCTCAGGATTTTAGGCACTAGGTCCATCTGATGTCTCACATTCATTCAATCAGGACTGACTGAATGAAGGAGAGACAACATTAGTAGCATTTATCTGTGAAGCAGCATCAACAGTTGCTTGTTCCTCCAGATTGCTACTTTCATCAGCTTGGTGTTGAGTAGTGTTTGAGTTGTTAGCTGATGAGTTTTCAGGCTCACTTTGTTGACAACTTGTTGAAGCTCCACTGGTTCCTGAGATGTTCATGCTTTCAGGACTTTCATTTGTAGGAGCATGATCTTCATCAACTCTTGGAGAATTTGGAATAGGTCTGGGTAACTCAAACATTGATCGTTATCAGAATCACTTTGACTTCTTGTTCAAGCTGAAACATTCTCACCAAAAGGTTGAGACTAGTTTGGAAACAATTCTAAATCAAAGATATGGTCAGGTACATTTCTCTTAACACAAGGAGTGTGCTCATCAACAACAATGTTGGAAGATTCTTCAAATTGGTTACTTTTGATGTTATAAACTCTATAAGAAATAGGAATATCCAACAAAGATAGCATCATCCAACTTTTTGGAAAATTTTACCAAATTGTCCTTTGTGTTAAGAATGGTAAACCTGCTGCCAAAGGACCTAAGAAAGCCAATGAACGGTGGCCTTTTGTTCCAATGCTCATAAAGGGATTTTCCATGGGGTTAAAGAATAAGAACCCTGTTCTGCACATACCATGCAGTGTTGACTGCCTTTACCTATAATGCTAGAGGCAGCTTTGAATCAGCTAACATAGTTCTAGCAGCCTCAATAAGTGTCCTATTTCTCCTCTCAACAACACCGTTTTGTTGAGGAGTTCTAGGAGCACTATATTGTCTGGCAATCCCTTTTAAGTTACAAAATGAGTCAAGAACTTGATTTTTAAACTCAATCCCTTGATCACTTCTTATAATCTTTACCTTGTGATCAATTTTATTTTCTATTTTAAGAATAAAAGATTTTAAAGTTTCAGCAGTTTCATCTTTAGTCCTTAAAAAGAATACCCATGTAAATCTAGTAAAATCATCGACAATCACAAGGCAATATGATTTCCTTCCAACGCTCATTATACTTGTTGGATCAAATAGATCCATGTGCAATAAGTGTAATGGAATGGTGATAGAGTTAACTTCTTTGGATTTATGAGATGTCTTGTGTTGCTTCCCTTCCAGACAAGCAACACAATTATCTTTCCAGAATAATTCCTTTTTAGGAACACTATGTACCGAGTTTTTTTAACCAGATTGTTCATTGTTTTAAAATTAACATGACACATTCATTTATGCCGTAGAGTTGACTCATCACCATTAGCTTTGGAAAGAAAGCATGATACTTCACCAAGTGGAGAAGCATTGTTCATATCCAGCTTGTACATATCCCTTTTTCTTGGAGATCTAACAAGCACCAATTCATGAGGAATTGTCATCCCGGGTTTGAGGATAATGCACTTATGTTCTGCGAAAAGTATTTGTGCTTTTGATCACAGAATTAAAAAACACTTAAGAGATTCTGCTCAAGATGTTTGACAAAGTTTACTTTGTAAACTTTTAACGTAACATTGGATACACTACCTCTGCAAGAAATGTATCGTCCGACTTCACCTCCAAACTGAACTGGACCTCCATCAAAATATTCAAATCGTTAAAGAAGAGATTTGTTCCTTATCATGTGCCTGGAGCATTCACTATCTATAATCCACATATTGCCATTTTTGTCATGTGGATGTCCCTGCATAGAAGGTGAAATAATTAGTTACAATTGGAAACCCAAGCCTGGTTGTTCTTGGGCTCTTTTAATGTGGATAATATAATTGAACCGAAATGTATGCATGGGGTTCAATTAAGGTTTGTGGCGAAGAGGTTTGGGCTGCAACATCTGCTCTGATCTTCCATTCCATCCTTTGGTTGTTCAGTGTAGATAAGCTTGTTGAAGCTTGTGCAACATTTTGAGGCTTCTTTCTTCTCGGAAGAAGCTTTCACCACCTTTTCATCCGAAGAAGTCTTCTTCTCAGAAGGTTTCAAAGGAATCGTTTTATTTCCTTGATTTTTTTTTGCTTGCCTTTCGAAGCTATTTTCTTTTCGGAAGAATGAGTTTTTTCTAAAAGCAACTTAGCTTCGAAAACAAGTTTCCTTTCTTTAACACTTAAACCGTATGATAAGGTCCAAATGTGAAACCCTCCTTGACTCCTTCTTTCTTAACATTATTCGCATAATGTGTGTTTTCATGATTGTATTAACAATCTTTAGCCATATGGTTGTACAGACCACACATTATGCACTCAATATTATTCTTTATGGGGCGTGAGGACGGTTGTTTCTTGCTCTTCTTTTCGTCTTCAATAGTCTTCCCCTTCATTTTCTGATCCTTCAGCTGGATAGGAATGTTGGTATTACACTCTTTTAATGAATCAGAACTTCCAACTACTTGGAATCCTGTTGAAATAAATACACATTTTTGCTTTGGGTCTTTCTTCAGCTTTAACTCAGTCACTTTCTTAGTAGTTTTTTATGGTTGCCTTGATTCTTTTGGCTTTGGCGGCCAATGGTTGATCATCAGCGGTGTGGATAAGGTTTCTTACCTGATCCTTCTCTGTGGTGGTTACCATTGTTGCATCATTCTTCTTCTTTTAAGGTAGTGGGTTAGCAGTTGGAAGCTCTTGCTCATCAATACCTCGTCTTGACTGTCTCACAAACACATAAGAGTGTGGTGGAGCAATTTCATTGGTTCCCAACCCACTTTTGTTTTGATCCTTTGAGTGGGAGGATGATGCAATGATGGTTTTGAAGTTATGCTCTTTAATGGCATACTTCTTTGCTATAACCTTAGCTATTACTAGCTGGGCTTGAGCCTCAGTTAACTTGGAGATTAAATCCTTTATTTGAGCCCTGTAGTTTGAGTGTTCATGTTTTAAAAATGAAACAATTTTCTCTAACTCTTTAATTTTAAGTTTGTAATTTGATTCTGCTCTCTTAAAATCAAATTTTAATATGCTTAAGGACTCAATATCAGATTTAATTTCCATGTTATAGTCTTGATATAATTTAACCTTTACAATACAAGCTAGATTACATAGGTGTTCATATACCTTGTTGTCTTTAGTTCCAGCCATGAGTGCTTGAGCAGGAGTGACATCTTGCACCATAAAGCTCCAATCAACTTCTTGGGCAACAACAGCAGTTTGTTGTTCAGTTGGCTTGGCAGCAGCTTTTAGTGTGGCAAGATGTTGAGAGGCTTGAGTGGCTCCTGGTATGGATTTAGGAGCTTTACATTCCGCGAAAAATGACCAAGTTGGTTGCAGTTTAGCACTTGGCATTTGATTTGTCAAACCCGAATTTGCTGTTTATTGGGTTTTAAGGGAACTGCCTTCTAGTTCTTTTAAAGAACTTCTTTGCTCTATAGGTTAAAAGAGCCATTTGTTAAACAATGTTCATGTATTCAACATCATCTGGACTGAAGCACTCTAGATTATTAAAGCAAAATTGAAAATCACTATAGCACCCATTTTCTGAAACAAAGGCGCAATTATCAAGTAAGGGATTT
Organism: Flaveria ramosissima; assembly: GCA_025215565.1. NCBI lineage: Eukaryota > Viridiplantae > Streptophyta > Magnoliopsida > Asterales > Asteraceae > Flaveria > Flaveria ramosissima. The sequence goes on along the minus strand of CM046037.1, from coordinate 71,674,305 downwards.
GGTTGAGCTTGTTGAGACCGAGGTGGCTCAGAAAAGGTGATGTATGGTCCAGAGGAATATGATGGCTGTTGGGAGTAGGTCAGGTACTGCTGGGGCTGAGGAGCTCTTGGGCCTTCAACAATAAGTAAAATATTGCTAGCAGGAAGACCAGAGGTTCTGCTCATCTGGTGACCTCTCTAGGTCTCCATCTCTACACGGTATCCATCAAGGATGCCATACAGTTCGGTTATGTGAGAGTGTTTAGATTCTCATTTCTCTTGATAGAGACATAATAGAAAGTCCACTCATGAGGAAGTGCACTCATGAACTTTCTTACAAGAACTCTCTTCTCAAGAGTACCTCCCATAGATTGAAGTGATGTGATTAAGTCCATATACCTGAAGTATTGTTGGCTCAGGGTCTCTCCAACAATATGAGTGAAGTTCTCAAACTGCTGCTTTAGGGTATCTCTCTTGGACTATTTAGACTCAGTGGAACCATAGTACATCAATGTCAAAGCATCAAAGAGTTCTTTGGCAGACTGGAAGTTCACAAAGCCTACCTTTATGGAGTTTGGTATGGCTGTAAGTAGTAACGTCATGGCTTTGCTATCAATATCCATCTTCTTAAAGTCCTCATCTGAGTAATCTTCAATAGCTTTCTCTATCATGGCACCATTTCCAGCTGATGACTCCACCTTTTACCTTATAAGGTTCATGAGTGATAGATCTCCAAAAATTTCCACTTTGATACTTAATGAAACCTTCAATACGTTTACACCAAGATCTGAAATTATCAAGGGTGATGATAGGAGCCTTAGTCATCGTTCCCATCTCTGATTCAGAAGATTTCTGGTTGAGGGCCATTTGTGCGTGTAGTGAGTGAATGAGTGAAGAAACAAGTTGATTCGGAAGGTAAGATCTCACAATCAAGAGCTTAAGAAGCTCTGATACCAATTGTAGGATCGGTGTTTGTTTATCAACACAAGAATTATCTACCAAATCACTTAGACACACTCGAATAATGATGCAGAATTCTTGAAAGAGTTGATAATAATATACTAAGTAAATGAACACAAGAAATGGTTTTCAAGATACTTGTATATATTACTTATCAACTCAAAGTTTACAAAACTCTTACAAGCATACTAACGGAGTCACAATGAGAATTATGTATACTACTATCTACAGTCGTTTATACTTAGATTACCAGCTGGAACTTACTACTAAACAAATACTACATTGTTAGAAGTACGGTATCTAGAATAATATAGTATCGTAGATTAGGTAGTCATTAAAGGTCCATGACTTACCTTTTGTCACCACCTAAACATGGTAACTGTACTATCTGATAAAAGGTGAACAGTGGAATAAAGTACGGTCAACTACATGGTGTGGGAAAGCACTATGCAGTATATTAGAGGTGGCAACAGCAGTCAGACAGACCATACTTATGTCCACTGGTTCATAGTTAGTTCTTCTGAAGCTTAATGATGTGCGCCCAAGTGTGGATGAATAAGCTTTAGCCTTTTTGGAGGCCCAAGATCGCTTATCAAAAGGGCTTCACTGAAATGGCCATAACTTGGGCTGGAACTCTCCGTTTTGAGCCTGCGACTGGTCAAAACGACCGTTGGACTGAGGAGCACGTTTTCACAAACGTCATCATTTTGGCCCAAAAACGGCTTATTTTAGGAGTTATTTCAATTTTTGTCTTATTTTTATATTTTGTTGGACTTTGCATTTGGCCCAATTTTTGGCCCGTTTATGTTTTGTGGCCCATTCGAATTTGGTTTTGTTTCTTTAAATGGTTGTAAGAGATGGGTGAAAGAATTATTCAAGTTTATGAAAAATTTGTTTTTCTCTCTATCACTGTGTGTGTTAGGGTAAACCCTGATTATCGGTATTCTTTGTAAATCAATGATAGTTAGAAGAATTGTTCCTGGTATTCTCGTTGAATCAACAGGTTCAACTATCTATCTCTTTGTTTCCGACTGCATCAGTTGGTTTCAGAGCCAAATTTCTTGATCAAGATGCCTCCACGGAGAAGACCTCTTAATGATGTTCATGAGCAGGAATTGGAACAGCGTATTTATGGCATGGATGGAGGAGCGGTTAGATCAATTTTTGATCAGTTGGCTGATCAAATGCAAGATCTGATGAATCAGAGAGGGCATAATCGTAACCGTCATGAAGCAGCAGACGATGAAAATCCGTTTTATGAGGGTGACGGTTCTTCTTCTGATGAACACGTACCGCAGAATCGAAGGGGTGATAGGGGTGATAATAGGCGTTGGGAGGCAGGAATGCGAACCAGCATTCCTGAATTCGATGGTGATACTTTGAATCCGGAAAAATTCATTGATTGGCTTGTTGTTGTTGAAGAAGTGTTCGAATTCAAAGAGGTTCATGAAGACAAAAAGGTTTCGTTGATCGCTACCAGGCTACGTGGAAGGGCTTCTGCGTGGTGGCAACAATTGAAACTGACTCGGGAGAGAGTTGGAAAGCCAAGGGTCACAACTGGGAGGAAGATGAAGAAGTGCATGAGGGCCAACTTTATTCCTCATCATTACCAACGATTAATGTACGCGGTTACAAAATTAAGACAGGGGTCCAAGTCTGTTGAGGACTACACAACGGAATTCTACCAATTAATTGCAAGGAATGACATTCAAGAAACTGAAGAGCAACTTGTTTCTCGTTACATTGGTGGACTAAGGGTTCAGATCATGGAATTCATTAACATGTTTGATCCGGTGACACTTTCTGATGCTCATCAACGTGCTCTAGCTTTTGGAAAACAAAACCGGCGTAGTGGTGTTTCATATTCTGTTGGAGGAGGTTCGGGTTCGGGTAACACGGCATCTCGTTTTGTGCCTAACCAAACAAAACAGGGTGTTGGTAGTAGTGGACCACCTTCTAAAGGAGTCGGCGTTAGTAGCATGAGTGTTTCAATTGTGGGGAGACTGGTCATCACAGTCAGAATGTAAGAAAGCTGGTAAAGAAATATGTTTGCTGACCCTGAGGAATGGGAAGATGGTGGTGAGGCTGATGAAAATATATGAAGACACTCAATTTGATGAGAGACTGAGTATGTAGAGAGGAGACTTAAAGAGAAGTGAGGAGACGTACAATGGCTATATACATGCTGATAAGCACTCCAATGATGAAGAGCTTGATATGAAGAGCTGATAGCATAACTTCATGCTATACCATTCATGACATCATGTACCGTGCTGGAGAAATTTTGTACTTTTATTATTGATTCAGGGAGCTGTGACAATCTAGTTTCTGAAGAGGCTGTTAGAAAGTTGAGCCTGAAAACAGATAACCATCCTTAGCCGTATAAGCTCCAATGGCTTAAGAAGGGAGGTGAGGTGCCAGTAACCAAGCGTACCCTTGTTCCTTTTTCTGTTGGTCAAACATACAAGGACGAAGTCTGGTGTGATGTGGTTCCCATGGATACGTGCCATTTGCTGTTGGGTAGGCCTTGGGAATATGATCGCAACGTAGAACACAATGGGCGGTTTAATACTTATAGTTTTTTGTTTGATAACGTGAAGATAACATTGTTACCCACTAAACCCAAGGAAGTGGCTTCCAAACCTATTGCTACTTTGTTGACTCTTTCTCAGTTTGAGAACGAGCTGGTGTGTCACACCCCAACCTTGACGGCGGAATCGTCGAGATGTGAGGGTTAAGATTGTTCACAGTCAAATAACGCTATATTAAATTGCAAATATTATTTATCATAAGTCTTAAAATGAAATACATCCATAAGTCTCAAACAAGAAATAAGTTCAAACATAAATCAAAACATAGCATAACATTTTGTTTATTTAACTAGGTCCAAGTCCTAGTTTTATTGCAAACTTCAAAGTCCACTTTAAACTTGGGGGTTTCCTGAAACATGATAAAAATAAGAGTCAACTAAAAATAGTTGGTGAGTTTCCAAGGTTTTTCATACATAATATGAAAAAGGTTACAAGTAGCAATTCATGTCATAGGTCATAAGCAAGTAAGGTTATAGAACACATATCGTTACAACCAAACCTCGACTTGATTACAAGTATAAAAGATTGGCTAAGTGTATTTGGTTCCCATGATGAACAAGCATACGTCATCAGGAGTCGGCAATACCTCGACTTTAGCACCAAATAGGCTTGTCAGGCCCAAAGATCTAAGACGTCGCTAGGCTAGCAATAGTTAATGATTGTAAACAAACTATGTATCTCATATAATCACTTACAATACACAAATAACCATGACAAAATAATAAGTTGAATTGCAAGTGATTTACAAGTCTCAAATGTGTATAAGTGTATCATGTATAAGCTATCATGTTTCACCCCAAATTAGTGTGAAAATATGAAAAAGGGGCAAGAAAACTCACATGTCAAAATAAGTGCAAGAATGCTGATAAATAAGAATAATAATAAGCGTCGTTCCAAGATGTATCGTCACAAGACACCTAAATATATATGCTTACAAGGTTAAAGTTTTACAATAAGGTTAATGAATCAATCATGGACTAGGGATCATCTTGATGTTTAGGGTTTTGTTAATTAATTTGTCAAATAAGAACTCAATTATATATTCGTGGGAACGATTTTATTTATATTTTATATGGAATAAGAATAATTATAATAATTTTGTAATATTTTTAAAGTTTAGATAAATTTTATAATTAAATAAAGAACACAATTTAAACGATAATTTAGAGACAATGTTTGAAATAATAGTTTGTGTAAATTAAACTAGTTTTTAAAGTCTAAATTTTATAAAAATATACTAACTATATTATTAACTTTAGAATATTAATTAAAAGTATAAGGGTATTTTTATAAATAAATTAAAGAAAATTGATTAAATGGTTTTAAAAGAAACAAAGTTTATGAAATGATTTTTTTATAATTTTTAGAAATTTTAAACATTAAATTTGAAGGCCAAAAAGCCTAAAAAAATACTTGAGGTTCCCCGGATTCGAACCGAGGACCTCCTATTTAGGAGACTAATGCTTTACCAGTGAACCAAAGGCTTCCCGCCGTGGTTATTCTCTATTGTAATAACTTATAAACATAACCTAAGCAAACCCCCCAATTGGATGAACCCTAGTTTAGATTCAAATCAAATTGAACACTTAATCGAGGATGATAACCAAATTAACCATGGGGCTTTTGTTCCCCAAGCTTAATCAAACATATTCACATTCTTAATTACCCGGTTACATTCGGATTGAAGATGACCCCAATGATGAACAATTCGCGGCCGTGGGTGATGCAAAATCGATGTAAACGTTGATGATAATTCAATTAACTCGGTGGATAGCTTCGTGTGATGATCTTGATGTAAAACCCCTTGCGAATTTCGAATCTTGATGTTCAGAAAGTGGCGTTCGAGTAAGTTGCAGGTTCACGATGAGGGAGTAATCGAAAGGGGTGTTTGTGTTGATTCCAGGTGAAATTGATGATTGCAATCGTTTAGAGATTGATAGATGATTGTTTGTGTTAAGTTAATTCAATTATTATTGGCGTTTAATGCTCAAACGGTTTTCTTGGAACTTATCGAGCTTCAGTTATGCCTTCGAATGGGTGATAACCGACGTGTACTCTCAATTATAGGTGCATTCAAGTTCGAAACACGTATGTGAAACGATTCATATCGGTTATGGGTACGAAATCGATTGATTGTTGTATAAGGGCTCGCGAAGCTTGGCCGGCCGTTTTGGCTGGAAAAACGCGGTGAAAGGGCAAAGGGGGGTTGGGTTTTGGTTAATTACATCTTGGTCCCTGTAGTTTGTTTTTTTGTTATTTTGCTAGAACTTACTTTTGGGAGTTTCAATGTTAACAAAACAACCCCCTAACTTTATTATCTTAAATTTAAATACCTTAGATTATTAACTTATAAATTATCTATAAGTATCATTATTATTTTAAATATTATTATTGTTACTAATATTATTACTATTATTAATTATTATTAGTAGAATTATTATTATTATTAAAACATTATAATTTACAATTGTTATCATTATTGTTATATTACTAATGTTATTATTATCATCATTATTATTGTTTAAATAACTTAGAACTTTAAATTAAATAAGAAATTATGCATAATTAGCCCACCAAATTTCAAAAATAGCATTAATAGGTCTTATAAGATTTAACAAAAATTAACTTTCAATTAACAAAATACGAGATGTTATAGTCTCCCCAACTTAAAACAATTTCGTCCCGAAATAAGAGAATGAAACTATACAAATAAGAACGGTATTCTTCTTCATGTGCTCCTCACGTTCCCAAGTAAAATTCCGCGCCACGTTTATTTTCCAACGAACCTTGACGATTGGGGTTGTTGTGGTTCTAGTCTTCTTCATAATGCGATCCATGATCTCAACAGGCTTCTCGACAAAATGCAATGACTCGTCAATCTGGATGTCTTCCAACGGGACATGCAGACTTTCGTCAGCCAAGCACTTTCTCAGATTTGAGACGTGAAAATACAGGATGAACTCCACTAAGGTCGGAAGGTAGCTAGTTTATAAGCCACTTTCCCAATCCTTTTCAGGATTTTGAAAGGTCCTACAAACCTTGGAGCCAGTTTGCCCTTCTTTCCAAAGCGAACCACACCTTTCCACGATGAAACCTTAAGAAGAACCATCTCCCCAACTTGGTATTCCAATGGCTTACGTCGCTTGTCAGAATAGCTCTTTTGACGACTTTCTCGACACTTCAAGGTTCTTGCGAATTATAGAAACTTTATCAGTCGTCTCTTGTATAAGTTCAGGAATAGTGATGAAGTTTTCACCAATGTCGGTCCAACAGATCGGTGAACGACATTTTCGACCATAAAGTGCTTCAAACGGTGCCATCTTGATAATCGAGTGGTAACTATTGTTATACGAAAATTCCGCGAGCGGTAGATGCGTATCCCAATCGCCACCAAAGTCAAGAACACAAAGGCGTAGCAAATCCTCCAAGGTTTGGATCGTTCGTCAGTTTGACCATCAGTTTGAGGATGGTAAGCCGTGCTTAGATCTAGTTGTGTACCCAAGAGTTCTTGCATAGACGACCAAAAATGTGAAGTGAAACGAGCATCTCGGTCGGATATGATGTGCAGAGGTACCCCATGACGACTTACAATCTCATCAACGTATATACGAGCTAACTTTGATGTCTTATAAGTGTCACGTATGGGTATAAAATGCGCCGATTTGGTCAATCGGTCAACGATCACCCATATGCTATCATGTCCTCGGGAGGTTTGGGGTAGCTTAGTTATGAAGTCCATGGATATGTGTTCCCACTTCCACATAGGGATCTCGGGTTGCTCAAGTAATCCACTTGGACGTTGATGTTCGGCTTTAATCTTCGTACACGTGAGACACTTAGCTACATAAGTCGCTATGTCTTTCTTCATTCCAGGCCACCAATATTGACCACGTAGGTCCATATACATCTTATCGGAGCCAGGATGAATAGAATAACGAGTTTGATGAGCTTCGTTCATGATGAAGATACGGAGGTTATCGCGATATGGAACCCAAATTCGATTTGCGAAGTACATCAATCCATTAGGTTTCGTTTCCAATTGGGTTAGAAGATTATGCTCCAATTCATCTTTCATTCTTCCTTCTCGTTGTACCATTGTTGAGCCTCCAGGATACTAGACTCGATGTCACTATCTATTCTCAGGTTTTGTAGCAGTACGGTGGTCTCGTTGACATCAAGTCGGATCTCAGTATCGAACTCACCCAAAGTGTCAAACCATTGACGTCGATCGTGAATTTCTTGGAATGAGATCATCTTGTTGTGAATCTTTCGGCTTAGTGCATCGGCTACAACGTTTGCTTTACCAGGATAGTAACGAATGTCACAATCGTAGTCACTAATCAACTCCACCCAACGACGTTGTCTTATATTGAGATCTTTTTGATTATAAACGTGTTGAAGGCTTTTGTGATCGGTGTAGACTATACATTGCGTACCATACAAGTAGTGTCTCCAAATCTTCAAAGCAAAGACAACAGCACCAAGCTCGAGATTGTGTGTTGTATAATTCACCTCGTGAACCTTTAATTGTCTCGATGCATAAGCTATGACCTTCCCTCGTTGCATGAGAACACAACCAAGGCCTTGTTTAGATGCATCACAATACACGGTGAAATCGTCGTTTCCATCGGGTAGGGTCAAGATAGGAGCATTGCACAACTTATGCGTTTAACGCTTCAAAAGCTTCTTCTTGCTCGGAACCCACTCGAATGGTTTATTCTTTTGCATCAAAGTAGTGAGCGGGTTCGCAATCCTCGAGAAGTTGGCAATGAATCGCCGATAATAACCAGCAAGACCAAGAAAAGAACGAACTTCGGTAGGAGTTGTAGGAACACACCAATTTTTCACAGCTTCCACCTTTGCAGGATCAACGTGAATTCCTTGGCTATTCACCACGTGTCCTAGAAATTGAACTTCCTCGAGCCAGAAATCACACTTCGAGAACTTCGCGTACAATTGCTCTTTCTTCAACAATTCAAGAACCAATCTCAAATGTAGTTCATGATCGGTGTTGGACTTGGAATAGATAAGTATGTCATCAATGAAGACGATCACAAACTTGTCTAGATAAGGCTTGCATACTCGGTTCATGAGATCCATGAAGACAACAGGAGCATTAGTTAAACCAAAAGGCATCACCATAAACTCATAGTGCCCATAACGAGTACGGAAAGCGGTCTTTGGGATATCATCATCATGGACTCGCAATTGATGATAGCCAGAACGTAAATCGATCTTCAAGAAAATAGCAGCTCCTTGAAGTTGGTCAAACAAGTCATTGATACGGGGAAGAGGATAACGGTTCTTGATGGTAAGCTTATTAAGCTCACGATAATCGATGCACATACGAAACGTTCCATCTTTCTTCTTCACGAATAGAACAGGTGCACCCCAAGGCGAAGAACTAGGACGGATGAAGCCCTTCTCGGATAGCTCTTGAAGTTGACTAGAGAGTTCTTGCATTTACGATGGTGCAAGTCGATATGGTGACTTAGCCACGGGGTTTGCTCCCGGTATCAAGTCAATTTTGAACTCGACTTCACGCACAGGAGGTAGACCACTAAGGTCATCGGGAAATACTTCAGGAAAGCCTCGTACAATATGGACATCCTTAAGTTCTTTCCCTTTGACTTTCTTGTTGACCACGTAAGCCAATAAGGCCATATACTTCTTGCTTAAGCACTTTCGGGCTTGAGTGCAAGACATGAGTTTAAGCCCTTTGAAAGATTTTTCACCGAACACTTTCAAAGTATCTCCAGAGGGTAACGGTATAAGAATGCACTTCTCGAAACAAATGATCTCGGCATGGTGTTTGGCTAACCAGTCCATACCAATGATGACGTCAAAGCATCCAAGTTTCATAGGGATAAGATCGATAGAAAATCATGCGTGTCAAGACTTAAGATGCAATCACGAATAACGACGTCAACGGTGATCGGTTCTCCATCGGCAACTTCAACGGTAAGAGGTCTTTCTAGTTTCGTATGTGGCTTAGCAAGTATGGGTTCAAACTCTAACGAAACAAAACTCTTATCGGCTCCAGAATCAAACAGGACATAGGCATAAGTTTTATTAATAAGGAACATACCTGTTCAATTTTAAAGGTATTTAACGACATAGGTAACACATGAACAGAATTAGGTCACAAAAGTTAAAGGTAAGTTAACATACCATTCACCACATCGTTGTTTGCTTGTGCTTGATTCGCGTTGATGTTGAAAGCACGTCCTCGGGCTTGTGGAACATTACCCACAAGACGGGGACATTATGGGCAGAAATGACCAGGTTCCCCACAGTTGTAGCAAACACGGTTTGTGACCACGGCGGCGTTGTTAGGTGCATGGTGACAAGTCGCCACCAAGTGTCCATATTTACCGCATAAAGTACAGATACGGCAGGGTTGATTTCCCGGGTGATGGTACCTACAAATGTTGCACATAGGCTGAGGACCAGCATAAGCCCTAGCCCCAGGCACTTGTGCCACAGGTGCAGCCACAGGTACAAGTTGTCTTTGGGGTTGTTTGGGTGCAGCCACAGCATAGTTACGCGCCGGTGTGAACTTGCGCTTCTTGTTGTTGTTGTTGTTGTAAGACGGTTCAGCTTTGGTCTCCTTAACCATTGGTAGCCGTCTCTTCTCTACTTTTGCACCCTTCACAGACATGGTGCCCGCTCGTATATGGTTCTCGGTGAGTTGAGCGGTGATAGTAATGGCTTCTTCCAAGGTTGTGGGTCGGCTACCCACCACAGCATCTTGAATTTGGGGTGGTACACCCTTAATGAACTTCTCGATGTTGCGGGGGATAGTGTCGACCATGTGAGGCAGCAGTATACTCAACTCATGATGCCTAGTTGAGTAGGCCAAATGGTCACTATCATTTTGCTTCAAGTTCCAAAACTCTTCTTCTAACTTTTGCAATTCACTTCTTGGGCAGAACTTCGCGATGGCGATGTTCTTGAACTCTTCCCAGGTAAGTGCTAGCACAGCTTCAGGACCACGGTTTCTCTTCTCGCTATTCCACCAGGTAAGTGCCCTTTGTTGGAGCATACTAGTGGCATAACGAACCTTGAGCGTATCGGGACACTCACAATTGATAAAGGTATTCTCCATGCTTTCGAACCACTCAAGAAGACCAGTGGCTCCTTCCTTGCCACTAAAACTAGTGGGCTTGCAAGAGCTGATGTGTTTGAAAGTGTAAGTTTGATTATTCCCGTGTTGATTGTTCCCGTTTTGGTTGTTGCTATTCTCTCCATGACCATTTCCATTGTTGCTAGCGTTGGTCATTAAGGTGCTATTAAGTTCAGCAACCATGGTCGGGATGACAGCAGCCATTTGTCGAGCAATTATGGCGGCTAACTTACCGATCGGAACTTCCACGCTTTCCATGATGACGAGACATGCTGGAATATACAAAATGAGTTAGATATGAGAATTGGAATAACAAGGATTGTAGTTCAACAAGGATAATGCAAAAGTTGTAAGGCACATGGAATGGTTCCATTTGGTAACGCATTACCATTTGGAAATGTTGACACGTCAAGGTAAGTTGACCCACTCGCCTTAGAAATTTGTGTATGTTGACCATAGTTTATCACTCATTCCAGAAATCCCCAGGTAAGCATAACTAGTCCTGTAGGATTTATGCGATATGCTTGCCTTAGCCCGAGGGCCTTTTGCCAGGAAATCCAGAATACAGGTGTCTACGTGTCACACATTTCTTAGGTTCATGAAATCAAAACGTTGATGAGATTTTACATAGATTAGACATAAGTCCAAGGATCCAAGTCATAAGCATAAGTATACAATTCCACGTGTCGTCGAGAATAAGATTAAGAAGTTTCATTTGTCGGGGAGAGTCAAAGTGTCAAAGGTAAGTTTAGGGATACGAGTAACAAAGTTTAAACAATTACAAGGCAAACCTATGCTAAGGCATCAAGTTGCACATAAGTAAGGTATAGCATTATGTAGCATGTAACAATATATATATTTCCAAGAATATAAATATTTTTCTATGAGGTTCATGCATAAGCTATAGTCTAGGTCACCATTTCTAATAACCTAAATCCCTATAGTTATGGGCTCTGATACCAATCTGTCACACCCCAACCTGGACGGCGGAATCGTCGAGATGTGAGGGTTAAGATTGTTCACAGCCACATAACGCTATATTAAATTGCAAATATTATTTATCATAAGTCTTAAAATGAAATACATCCATAAGTCTCAAACAAGAAATAAGTTCAAACATAAATCAAAACATAGCATAACATTTTGTTTATTTAACTAGGTCCAAGTCCTAGTTTTATTGCAAACTTCAAAGTCCACTTTAAACTTGGGGGTTTCCTGAAACATGATAAAAATAAGAGTCAACTAAAAATAGTTGGTGAGTTTCCAAGGTTTTTCATACATAATATGAAAAAGGTTACAAGTAGCAATTCATGTCATAGGTCATAAGCAAGTAAGGTTATAGAACACATATCGTTACAACCAAACCTCGACTTGATTACAAGTATAAAAGATTGGCTAAGTGTATTTGGTTCCCATGATGAACAAGCATACGTCATCAGGAGTCGGCAATACCTCGACTTTAGCACCAAATAGGCTTGTCAGGCCCAAAGATCTAAGACGTCGCCAGGCTAGCAATAGTTAATGATTGTAAACAAACTATGTATCTCATATAATCACTTACAATACACAAATAACCATGACAAAATAATAAGTTGAATTGCAAGTGATTTACAAGTCTCAAATGTGTATAAGTGTATCATGTATAAGCTATCATGTTTCACCCCAAATTAGTGTGAAAATATGAAAAAGGGGCAAGGAAACTCACATGTCAAAATAAGTGCAAGAATGGTGATAAATAAGAATAATAATAAGCGTCGTTCCAAGATATCGTCACAAGACACCTAAATATATATGCTTATGTTGGAGCTGTAAAAGATAGTCTATATTATCAACATAGTGAAAGTCAACAAAAGTCAACGTCACGGTCAAAGTCAACAAAAGTCAAACCCGACACGTTCGAGACGAGGAACCGAGACGAGACGTTGAAGATTTAGATGACTAGGAGTTATATTGTAATAAATATATTTTGTGTGAGCAAAATATATTTTACTTTCTTTGAGTCATGTTTTAGTCTAAATATATAGTCTAGGGGGTTATGTGTAAATATGGAAACTTAAAACTAGACTATAAATAGCCTAATTAATTAAAATTAGGGGATGGTTGAATGACCAATTGATTGGGTTTCCACTTTGTAAAAATCATTTGCAATCAATATAGATCAAAGGGGTTTTATTGTGATAATCATTGTTTGATCCATAATTCTTCATGTTATTTGATTCAAGTGTGTATCCTGGAGTTACAATTTGGTATCAGAGCCATTTTGGATCAAATTCACTGAAGATTTGAAGATTTTTAGGAGAGAAGTTGAGGTTTTGGTTGTTTTTTTCAATATCAAGTTTTCATCAAATTCGGATTAGATTTGAGTGTTATTGATATGGAAATTGATTGAAGTTTGCTTGTTATTGGTTGGGAAAGCTCTGTTAATCATCAGATTTCAAATCCATTGAGATTTGGGTGCTTTCAGATTGATTTCGTGTTGAAAAAGGGTTTCAGCTTCGTTCAGCGAAATTACCAGTTCATCCAGCGAAACTACGAGTTCTTCTAGCGAAACTACATCGGTTATCCTCATTGAAGTTGTTTTCTACTGTCCTGCGAAACTAGTTTCATTGAACGAAAGTTCAACAGTGATTGTGGTTGATTTACAAGCGAAATTGCTGCCGAAATTGCCAGCGAAACTACTGTCAGCTCAGCGAAACTAGAGTTCACAGCGAAACTAGCTCTGCGAAACTATTATTTCGGCGAAACTATCATTTCTTCAGCGAAATTCGAATGTTAAAGATGACTTTTTCCCTTTAGTTGGGATTAATTGAGTTAATCCCGATAAAGAAATTTTCAGCTTGACCCCAGTTGCTAAGATTGTCTAGCGTGACATTTAAAAAATATATATATTTTTCCCGGGGGAGAATTATTCTAAACTTTTGAGAAAAATATTTTTGGGACGTTTAATTGTTCAAGATTTGTACAATCATGTCATCTTCAGAAGATTTTAAATCAGATAATCTCATAATGGCACAAAGCCGGTTTGATTCTTTTGCAGCAATGAAGAAAGAAAAATTGTCAGATTTGATTGATCGATTCTTAAAGGTGGCAAATAATCTAAAGAAGCATGTTCCTGATCTCAGTAATCATGAACAGATTCAAAAGCTTCTAGACTCTCTTCCGTCTGCATGGAATCATCAAGTTAAAATGCTGAAGCAAGAAAGAGGTTATGTCGACACAAAACTTATGGATATGATCAACAAGCTAAAATCTCTCGAGTTGGATATCCAAAGAAACAAATTTCAGCAAGCCGTGTTCTCACATCAAACCCACGCGCTTAATACTGATCTTGTGTCTTCTGTAACAAGCATACTTGATTACAAAACAGAGATGATTGAAAAGTTGAAGTTATTGAGAACTGATTCAGATTTACTCTAAATTCAGAGAAACTGTTGAAGAGAATCATGAAGCTTTAAGAGTCGACAATGATAGTAAACCAGAGTCTATGAGAACCGATGATGATAAGGCTGGAAAAGCTGATAAAAGAGAGAAAGAGTCTGAGGTTGACAAGATGCTAAAGGTCAAAGAAGAGGAACAACAAGAAATCACATGGGCTTGCAACTGTGAAAAGAGCTTAGCTGCAGAACGAACTATCATGGGTCTTCCTTATGAGACTGTTCAGGATATGTGTTCTTCGTCATGCAAAATCCGGTTATTTGGGATTTATAAGGCAAACAGATTGTTATTGGAAAATGAAAAAGAATTAAAAACAATCAATCAGGAATTAAAGAAAAATGAAATTGCTTTTTCAAGAAACTTAATGAAGCATTGGCTGAAAATGATCTTTTAAGAAGAACTATTTTGGAGCGTAACGTTGAAATTAATATTCTGAGAGAAAGGGTTGTTTTAGCTCAATTTGAAACAACAAAGCTTCAAACAAAGCTTGATAAATGGACCCTTTCACACATGAAAAAGGATGAGCTTATTGCTAAACAACAAGGGGCGAGGGTGAAACATAGGATTGGATATAAATCTGATAGTGAAACTGTATTTAATTCAGTTCCACCTCCTTCTACTTTATGTTATTCACCAATTCCCAAACCTCATCCTAAAAATGATTTGTTTGAACAATCTAATAGTAGTTTGCATGCAGGTTTGAGCGGTGTGAATCTTAAAGAGGTGCGAGATGATTATGATTCTACATCTGGTATGGGATACAATAAATCGAATCCTGACAGTCAAGCTAACGATTGTTCAGTCCCGGTTGTTTGTAAATCTATATCTACTATTTCTTCTAACTTCTTTGATAAGTTTAAAGCAGGTGAAATTCCTACTTTTGAACCTGTCAGGGTTGTGAAAGAAGAGATAAATCCGAAATCACCTAATCATCAAGTTCCAACAACAACACATCCTATTCCTGTAAATCAAGATCCATTGGAAGCAGATCTGTGTATACAAGACTGGACAAGCTCAGATGATGAATCAATCACAGCGGTGGTGTTGATTCCTCACAGATCAAGATATCTCCTAACATTGTCAAGTCACAAAAGCTTCCAAAAGCTGAATCAAGACCAATACGGATCTCTTCTCCAATTGCAAAGCATCCCAGTAAATCAGAAAAGATCTCATTCACTGCTCAGCACGAGAAACTACAGAACAAGCAAGAATCTGCTACAAGCTCCAAGCAATCCTCATCACCACCTCCACAACAGGAGACTACAAAGAATCAAAAGCTTTTCAAGGCTTGTTTTGAGTGTGGAAAAGAAGGGCATGTGGTAAAGAAATGTTCTCAAAGGCTTGCTACGAATGGTAAAGGCAAAACGAATTGCTTCTCCGAATGTAAATATAAAAAGAATGTTCCAGACGGTAAAGGCAACACGGGTTGCTTCTCTGGATCAAGAGGTAAAAAGCACACATCTTTGAATGGTTGGATGAAAAACCCTCCATCCAAATCTTTTCATGTGAAGTCGGTTTCACATGATTCAAAGATTAAAATGACCAAAGGTTTCAAACCAAATTCTTTTCCTTCCGGTCTTAAACAGAAAATGATTTCCAATTTAATTCATTCAAATCCAAGTTAATTGAACCGAAGCAAATTTGGCAAATTAAAAAGAAGGATACAACAATCCCCGATTGTTTAAACGGTTGTGTGCAGAAGCTTGTTACTTATCTTGATGAAAAAGGAACTTCCAGGACTACGATGGCCTGGGTTTCCCTTTCTAACTAATTTGTTAATGAGTGCAGGAACAATTCAGGAGGACTGTTAGTAATCCGGTTTACTGACAGAGATTGTTCTTGATTCAAATTTGAGGCGGAACAAACAGGTTAAGGTCATGGTATTTTATCCACAATCTGGATATTTATATGCACAATCACCGTTCTCACTTCACAATCACTGCATATTTCTTGAGAATTCATTTCTTATCTTCATATCAGTGTAGTTTGGAAGACCTTCTTTGATAAACTTTTATTTTTGTACAGTTTAAAAAAAATAAAAAAAATAAAAAAATAAAAAAATAAAAAAAAATAAAAAATAAAAAATAATATAAATATAAAATAAAAGTTTGCAAAAATAAAAATTTAGGGGGAGAGTATATGTAAATAAAAATGAAAAGAGAACTGAGAACTTGTTTCAAGATGACTGAGAAATGATTGTATATCATCTTGAAATGCTTGTTTTTGCATGACTTGCATTTTAAAATGAGAAATGATAGTAACATGATGCTGTTATCTGATGTACATCTTATTTTTAATTGCAAATAATAGAAAATAAACAGATTCTTTAATGATATGCTTGGTAGACTCAGCCTGAAGAATAAAGTAGACAGCAGTATGATGATTTAAATTAAAATATATGCTTAAGGATCTCTGGATTTACGCAATCATTTTGGCCTGCACGAAAACTGAGTCCCGACAAAAATCGGATTGAGAATTGATCTTTCACCACCATGATACAAATCATATAAGCCATATCTTTTGAGCCATGTCTGGTGTATTTATGTGTCTTGTGTTTTTGCTAATCTCCTCTGCTGTACGAAAGTACTGACCTGGAGTGATGATCTCCTCTGCTGTACGATAGTACTGACCTGGAGCTTTCATCGGCACATGATTAAATGGTTATCTCCTTTGTTATACGTGAGTATAGACCTGGAGCTCTCACCGTTTTGGTCTAAGTTGTGTCAAATCATCTAAACGATGAATTCATCACAGAATGCAATGTTCTGTCGATAATCACTTGCACACTAATGCACAAGCCTTGCTCTGTAAAGATCGTTACAAAATTCAAGAAATCCTGAGGTTGGGTGAGGGTTTTTGCCAAATGATTGTGGGGTCCTAGCGTTCTAAAGCATTTAATCGAAACCTTAAACAAATCATAAGCTGTTGGTTGAAAAAGGATAAGGCATGAGTTTAAGTGGACAATTATATCAGCAATCGTTATTGATATGTTTGAGAATTTCAAAATCATTTAAAGACTGTGATTAGATTTAGTTATCAGTGTGATCTCATTGCTTGTTGATGATTAAATTCGTCTTTGTGCTAAAGTATATCTTGAGGATATGATCTCATGATCGATTCAGTTCTCGGTTTAAAAAAAATTTATAATAGATATAAAATATGTTATAATACATGTATATAATAAAAAATAGAAAAATATAAAAATTTTTTTTTTGGTCTTCCATATTATGCTGTTACAATTTTATCATTTTCATGCATTTCACGGAAATTACGCACAAACGAACACAGGTTCACTTGTTTTCACACACTAAATAAACACGGGTTTATTTTGTTAAAATGAAAGGATCTAATTAGAAATGTCGAGATTGTGTTTGTGAATGTGTTTCAGATTTTGTTTTAAGTGATGTTCGATCATTAGTTAAGCAGTGTACCTGATCAGAGAGCCTGTTCCTCAAGTTTGCAGAAGATACCGAGCTAGGAATCCTCCTCCTATATCTTCTGAAGCACTCAAGATTAGAGATTTGGGAAACCTGTTCCAATATCCATGTAAAGCTTGCACTCGAATAGGGGGAGCATATAAATAGGGGGAGCTTATGAGATGAAAAATCTTTCTCATCAGATTCAGAGAGATTCAAATTGAAGATCTTTCTACTGTTGACTTCTTGATGCTGATTTCGTTTGAAGACGTTGATAATGATAGACTAAGGGGGAGTATTGTTGGAGCTGTAAAAGATAGTCTATATTATCAACATAGTGAAAGTCAAACAAAAGTCAACGTCACGGTCAAAGTCAACAAAAGTCAAACCCGACACGTTCGAGACGAGGAACCGAGACGAGACGTTGAATATTTAGATGACTAGGAGTTATATTGTAATAAATATATTTTGTGTGAGCAAAATATATTTTACTTTCTTTGAGTCATGTTTTAGTCTAAATATATAGTTTAGGGGGTTATGTGTAAATATGGAAACTTAAAACTAGACTATAAATAGCCTAATTGTAATTAGAATTAGGGGATGGTTGAATGACCAATTGATTGGGTTTCCACTTTGTAAAAATCCTTTGCAATCAATATAGATCAAAGGGTTTTATTGTGATAATCATTGTTTGATCCATAATTCTTCATGTTATTTGATTCAAGTGTGTATCCTGGAGTTACAGCTTACAAGGTTAAAGTTTTACAATAAGGTTAATGAATCAATCATGGACTAGGGATCATCTTGATGTTTAGGGTTTTGTTAATTAATTTGTCAAATAAGAACTCAATTATATTTTCGTGGGAACGATTTTATTTATATTTTATGGAATAAGAATAACATTATAATAATTTTGTAATATTTTTAAAGTTTAGATAAATTTTATAATTAAATAAAATGAACATAATTTAAATGATAACTTAGAGACAATGTTTGAAATAATAGTTTGTGTAAATTAAACTAGTTTTTAAAGTCTAAATTTTATAAAATATACTAACTATATTATTAACTTAAGAATATTAATTAAAAGTATAAGGGTATTTTTATAAATAAATTACAGAAAATTGATTAATGGTTTTAAAAGAAACAAAGTTTATGAAATGATTTTTTATAATTTTTAGAAATTTTAAACATTAAATTTGAAGGCCAAAAAGGCCTAAAAAAATACTTGAGGTTCCCCGGATTCGAACCGGGGACCTCCTGTTTAGGAGACTAATGCTTTACCAGTGAACCAAAGGCTTCCAGCCGCGGTTATTCTCTATTGTAATAACTTATAAACATAACCTAAGCAAAACCCCCAAATTGGATGAACCCTAGTTTAGATTCAAATCAAATTGAACACTTAATCGAGGATGATAACCAAATTAACCATGGGGCTTTTGTTCCCCATGCTTAATCGAACATATTCACATTCTTAATTACCCCGTTACGTTCGGATTGAAGATGACCCCAATGATAAACAATTCGCGGCCGTGGGTGATGCAAAATCGATGTAAACTTTGATGATAATTCAATTAACTCGGTGGATAGCTTCGTGTGATGATCTTGATGTAAAACCCCTTGCGAATTTCGAATCTTGATGTTCAGAAAGTGGCGTTCGAGTAAGTTGCAGGTTCACGATGAGGGAGTAATCGAAAGGGGTGTTTGTGTTAATTCCAGGTGAAATTGATGATTGCAATCGTTTAGAGATTGATAGATGATTGTTTGTGTTAAGTTAATTCAATTATTATTGGCCTTTAATGCTCAAACGGTTTTGGAACTTATCGAGCTTCGGTTATGCCTTCGAATGGGTTGATAACCTACGTGTACTCTCAATTATTAGGTGCATTCAAGTTCGAAACACGTATGTGAAACGATTCATATCGGTTATGGGTTACGAAATCGATTGATTTGGTGTATAAGGGCTCGCCGGAGCTTGGCCGGCCGTTTTGGCCGGAAAAACGCGGTGAAAGGGCAAAGGGGGGTTGGGTTTTGGTTAATTACATCTTTGGTCCCTGTAGTTTTGTTTTTGTTATTTTATGCTAGAACTTACTTTTGGGAGTTTCAATGTTAACAAAACAACCCCCTAACTTTATTATCTTAAATTTTAAATACCTTAAGATTATTAACTTTATAAATTATCTATAAGTATCATTATTATTTTAAATATTATTATTGTTACTAATATTATTACTATTATTAATTATTATTAGTAGAATTATTATTATTGTTATTAACATTATAATTTACAATTGTTATCATTATTGTTATGTGTTGGATTCTGTATGCCCAAGACACATAGAACATTGATGTGGTTAGTACGTTGTGATCCAAGTCGGGTCATACCCAATAACAAGCTTAGCAAACACCAATTAATATTTAATTGATGATATGATCATGCAATTAAATAATTACACCAATTTAGAAAATGGTTTTCTAAATAAATTATATGTGAGAATGAACAAATTATAAGGATATTTTGTTCATGGATATTATTTGTTATGTTGTTTAAATTAATCAAGCAACATCAAATAATAAAAGTGTGTGTGTGCATATTTTATATAATTAAAGGTTAATTATTAATTAATATAGTTTTAGTCAAGTTAGTCAATTAAAAGAGTTTTAAAAGGGGGAAAACCCTAATAAGGGTTTGTTGGATTCGGCCGCAAGGGGGGCCTCTCCCCTCTCCTCCTTTTTCTTGTTTTGCAACTAGAAACTCTTGATGAACATACACACATCTGATCTCCTCCTCTTTCTCACATGAAATCGCACAAGAACTCGTATTTCTCTTATGGAAGAGAAGTCATACGGCTGGAACAAAGCCATTGACATCTTCTTGATGTTTCACGGCTGAAAAAGGTTTTTCAGCAGGGTTTTTGATGCGTTTTGGGTGTCAAATCCTAGCAAATATGGTGTTTCTTGAAGGCTTGTGGGTATGTACACTTGAGGACACCTATCCTTGGTGTTTTGGCCATCCAAGGACATCCACTTCTTCAACAAAACGTGATTTTCAGCAGCTCTAATGTCGGTTCTTCAAATCGCTCATAAAGGTAGTTTGTTGATGTTGTTTTGGTTGTTTTAGCTTGTTGATAACTAGTTTATTCACATACATATGATCCTATGTCTTTGGGTTTGTTGAAATTAAGTTATGAACATCAATTTTCAGATTAACAAATGGTATTTGTTAAATGTTTATCCGCTGCGTTTTTCTTGTTTAAATGGTTAAACAACATTGTTTTGGTACAACAAACCCAACATTGGCATCTAGAGCCGGTTATGTGGATGATTAGTTTCATGTGTTCTTGTATAATTGGTTATATAAGGGTTAACAACCAATTAAAGGGCTGTTTTGTATTGATTTGATGATACCCCAAATCTTTCAAGGTTATATCAAACATGCTAGTGATTAAACCTTGAAAGGAAAGATATCAATTTGATTGATTGTGTTTTGTTTGGACAAAAGACCCTAGATTTTTGGTTTATGTTGGCTTAAAATTTAGGGTCAATGGGGTTCATTTTGGTTCTTAGTATGATGTATATGGATACATAATTTTAGTGCATAACATAGCCTTGACCATGGTTGTTTTGGTTTGGTTGATTATGGAATTGTCATGTTGATTGTATTCCTTCTTTATGGGTTGTAATAATTTCTTTTGTGTTTCCATTTGGTTTGTAATTTATTTATTCATTTGGCAATGTAATAAATAGATTAGGAGCTTTTTTTTCTTTACTAGAAAATATGTATTAGGATGTATATATTTTGTAAAAGAAGATGCTCGGGAAGGAAGCACAAAAGGAAGACACAAAGGATGGACTTGAAGCATTTGGATGCAAGTTCAAGTGGGAGTCTTTGGAGATCTCATCGTTTGTGTTGTGTTGAACCCTTAGGAAAGGACCTTATGACAACACTTGTGATGGCAAACAAGTGTAGTCAACTTAGTGGCTATGGTTATGCACATATGTTTGTATGATTATGCTTGTTTGTTTTATGTTGATTGTTTGATATATGAATATGCTTAACAATCTAAATAAATTATGATAACAAGCTGAATTTTATGGTTCTAAATCATTAAGTAATTAATAAAAGGTTATTAAGAGGACGATTAATGATTTCAAAAATAAAAGAGGTTTTATTAAAAGAGAACCATAGGGTACCATGTATTTGAAAGCATGCAATTACAAGGTACATAGTGTTTTCAAAGTCTAAAATTAATTGAAACTTAAAACCCTTTGGTAACAAGTCTAACACCATCCTTTTACACGACACTCGAATCACTTGGGACTACTTGTGGGATAAAGGTCACCTAACCACTTGTAGGGAACTTGTGTCCTTGAGGTGAGTCTAACATACTTGTGGGATAAAGGTCACCTAACCGCTTATATGTAAAAACTCACACGTGTGTGTAAGTAGGACGACTTGAATTGGAAACCATGTGCTTAGGGTCACCGAAGCATGGCGTACAATGGTGTTGATGGGATTAAACATGCCGACTAAACATATGATGTTTAAACCGATCCCATAAGACTAGAAGTTGCAATAGGTTGCAATTGTCAACTGTTGACTACCTTGTTAATTTAAATAATGGGATAAAGGTCACCTAACCATCATTTAAATGTAACGTTGGATTCTAGATTTTAATTGTTAATTGTCTATGAGACATTTAAGGGTATTAACGATTAAAAAAATTTATGAGAAATACTAATATGAACCTTGCCAATTTTGTTATAATGACCTCTAACTATAATGCTACCACCGATCGTCCCTTCCCTATCACTGAGACCTATTCTCGAGAGGGATAGTCCTAACCATAATTATCTTATGGACTCATTTTGAAACTTGAGAATCGTTCTCAAGAATGAGTAAAGGTCTATGTCCTTGACGATCCCATACCTCACCAACCCACGCTGTTGATGTTATGGGCTTTTGACGATTGAGTTAAGCACACTTAGGATTCTGTGCAAGCATCCGATCTCATGTTGGGAATATGATTCCCAGACTCCAAAAGGGTTTGGAGCCTCATGGGGCACATGACATGTTAATCTAAAAAGGAAATGTTCCTTCCACAAACTTTAATAAGATTGCTTTGAAACGGTTCAAGCACTTTATACATGTCACATGAAAAGACCCAATCAATATCATCTTATATATCCTTAAGATAAAAGCCATATTGATAGCCTCAAGATGCTTTGCTGTCCTGTCTCAAAGTAGTTGGCCAAGGATTTGATCCTTGATTGCCTAACTAAAGGTTTGAGACATTCATAATAAACTGTATATGAACGGATGGGACAAGAGCATCGGTGAACCTCATGCAATGCTCAAAGCAACCGAGGCGGAATAAGTAGAGAGGTTCTACCTATTCTCTCAATCAATAACGGAGGCTATAAGAAGTGGCCAATCCCGATCCTAAAGCAATTATTGCTAAAGGAAAGGAATACGTCAAAGCAAAGGTTATAGCGAAACCTCAAAACCTAAGCTTATGAAGCCTAAGGTAACGGAGAACGATCCATGCTTTGAGTATGGAGAGATAGGACTATAAAAAGGGTATTGTCCCTTCTATCTCAAGGAGTTGAAACACAAGAAGGGTTTTGGGCAAACCTCAAATACAATTCCATGATTCATACGCTGTTTTAAAAGCCATTTCTTCAATCACATGGGTATTGGATACCGGATGTGAGACTCATACTTGCAATTGTTGCAAAAGGGTTCAAAAGAAATGTCCGCTTCAAGAAGGGAAACTCTATTTTGAGACCTTCAAATGGTTTGGAAGTTGTTCTCAAAACATTTTGTATGCACCTAGTTTGACTAGGAACATGATTAATGTTTCCTTTTAAAACAATATGATCATGATTCAAAATTTGTAAATAATGGTATTGAGTTTTGAATGATGTATATCATTTTAAGGATATGCCTTTTAATGACATCCATGAATTGGTTCATGGTAGATCATCCTATTATAACTCATTGATACACATTTAGCATAAAGAAACTTAAAATGGGTTTAAGATATTACTATCTTTGACATTGTCGCCTTGGTCATACTAACCAGAATTAGATTCAAACACTTCAAAAGAATGGTCTTTTGGAAACAAATGAAAATGTTTCATTTGATAAGTATGAACCAAAGACTAATTAGGAATGATGCATTTGGATGCATATGATCCTTTTAAGACAATGTCTAAGACTGGTGAAAGATACTTCATTAATGTTACCGACGATTGCAGTCGCTATTATTGTGTGCACTTGATGACACATAAGTATGAAGCTTTTGAAATGTTCAAAATCTTCAATAATGAAGTAGAAAATCAACTCCTCATAATTATCTATGCTCTTCATTCTGATAAAGGAGAAACTGAACCCTATTTGGATATGGTTCAACTTATTATGGCTATGAGCTTACCACCTTTATCATTTTGGGTTTTCGCATCGCTCTCTAAGGCTCATATTATGAATATGACCCGGACAAAGAAAGTGTGTATTCATTTAGAATCCAAAGATACTGTATAAGATACCGTTTCTTTGACTCAACGAATCAGAAATATTTATTGCTCCAAAGTCTATGGTTCTTGAAACCAAGTCCTTTATGGAAGGAATGACGTATAGAACTGTGGAACTTGATAAGGATCAAAATCCACAAGGCGATACACATTTGATTGACACTAGTAATCAGCAGGAGGTTGTTGATAAAGGTCAAGAGGTTGATCAACACACACAAAACGTTCACAAATCTGGTAGAGTTAGTATTCCATCTGAAAGATAAGGATATTTCATGAATGGATGCTATGTGGTTATACCCTGTAGGCTAACCATACACCAAGATGTTATGTCCAATTTGGATTGGGACAAATGGCTAGAGGCCATGAACGTAAGGATGCAATTCATGTATAACAACCAAGTTTGGCAATTGGTTGAACCTCCACTTAAACTCCAAATCGGTTGGATACAAGTGGGTTTTCTGGATGAAAACAAATATACATGGAGACTTGAATACTTATAAGTCAAGACTTATAGCATACGGTTTTCATCAAACTCAATTGGTTGATTATGATGAAAGTCTTACGCCCGTGGCAATGCTAAAGGTCGATTAGGATGTTAAGTGCCATAACTGCATATTTTGAATATGAGTTTTGGCTAATGGATGTCAAAACCGCTTTCCTTAATGGACATCTCGTGGAGACTGTCCGCATAGTTCAGCATGAAGGTTTTGTCGATCCGTGACATCCCAATAAAGTATACAAGTTAAAATGATAGATCTATGGATTGAAACAAGCATCAAAAGGGTGTGTATATATGAAAGCTAGTGGGAGCAGAAGTATACTCTCAGTGTTGTATGCTGATGACACACTGCTATTTGAAAAATATATTCCAACCTTGGAAGGTGTTAAAACCTTGCTTGGAAAATGTTTTTCATAAAAGGATCTCTTTGAAATCACCCATATTTTGGAATAAGGATCTATAAGGATAGATCGAGGTGGTTGATAGGGTCAAACCAAAGTGCATATATAAAATCTTGAAAAGGTTCAAGATGGAAATCTCTTAGAAAGGTATGATACCCTTTCAAAGAGAGACCATGTTGACTACGTCTCTATGTCCAAGCTCATAGGATGAGCAAAATAAATGAAGGATATCCCATACGCATCTGCTATAGGATCCGTCATTTGTCTCATGATATGCACTAAACCGGACGAGTCATGCTTATCAGGTATGACAAAGTAGATACCAATAGAAATAACCATTGAATGGTTGTTAAAAGTATGTTGATGCACCTTAGTAAGACTAAGGATATGTTTCTAATATACGGATCTGTTTAAAAGGAAGTCCATGTAAAGGGTTACACTGATGCGGGCTCTCAAAACTGATCCATGTGGTAACCTTGAAGTGTTCAAAGCAGGACACGGTAGCATTATTCAGTCTAAAATCCGAATACATAGCCGCTTCATTGGCAGCTTTGGAAGCTGCATGGATAAGCTTGTCCATTGCTTATCTAGGGGTGGTCTCTACCATTCAAGACTCCCTAAAGATCTTTGGTAATTACGTGGGTGGGATTGCTCAAATCAAGGAACCCCGTACTCATCAAAGACTAAGCACCTTGAGCGGAGATTCAACATCAAGGGATGGAGTTGAAAAAGGGTAAAGATATGTGTTCATAAAGTTCATAAAAGATCAAAACATTACGGATCCACTCACGAAGCTCCTTGCGAAGGCAAAGTATGAGGGTCATACTTGTGCCTTAGGACTTCGATATTCTAGTGATTGGAATTGATCTGTTTAGTATTTAATGTATGGAACAATTGTAATTTTGACCTTTTGAGTCGTGTTCCTTTTTAGCATTTTTACATCCATGAATATGTTTATTATTCTAAATGTCCGTAGTCGGTCATATTTGTGGGAACAGATATGAATGTAAGACTATTATGAACATGGATTGGTAGATATTTATATGGTATGAATATAGAGCAATTGGTTGCTACCAAGGTTCATAGATATTTGTGGGATACAAATATTGGACTGACCCGCGTCTCAATTTTACTACATGGAATCTTTAGATTGATCATAAGTAAATTTGAGTAAAGGCGAATATCATTTGGTATCCTCTGACCTGAGATACATATTGGGTTTTGATATTCACCAAGTGTTATACCTTGAGCTAGTTCTTCGCTGCTCTGAAATAATGGTCAGTACATAAGGCTATGTTTGGGTACAACATAAGGTGATTGTGAGAAACGTATGTAGTCAAGATGGAATTTGTTCCTCTTATTCGTTGAGAGCATGATGTCTAAGGCCTGATTAAGTTAAATCAACAAGGAATGATCATTCTGTGTCCTTGGATTTAACATGACATCTGTAACAAAAGGATAGATGATTGATTCACCTAAATCATTTCAAGTTGGATACTTGAAGGGGATGATGTTATTGAATGGCTTTAAGTCACGCGTATTAAGGGTAGTAAACCGTTGTTAGGCGGTATTTACTGCTTGCATCAATCTTCTATGTATCTTGTGCAAGTGGGAGATTGTTGGATTCTGTATGCCCAAGACACATAGAACATTGATGTGGTTAGTACGTTGTGATCCAAGTCGGGTCATACCCAATAACAAGCTTAGCAAACACCAATTAATATTAATTGATGATATGATCATGCAATTAAATAATTACACCAATTTAGAAAATGGGTTTTCTAAATAAATTATATGTGAGAATGAACAATTATAAGGATATTTTGTTCATGGATATTATTTGTTATGTTGTTTAAATTAATCAAGCAACATCAAATAATAAAAGTGTGTGTGCATATTTTATATAATTAAAGGTTAATTATGTAATTTATAGTTTTAGTCAAATTAAAAGAGTTTTAAAAGGGGGAAAACCCTAATAAGGGTTTGTTGGATTCGGCCGCAAGGGGGGCCTCTCCCCTCTCCTCCTTTTTCTTGTTTTGCAACTAGAAACTCTTGAAGAACATACACACATCTGATCTCCTCTCTTTCTCACATGAAATCGCACAAGAACTCGTATTTCTCTTATGGAAGAGAAGTCATACGGCTGGAACAAAGCCATTGACATCTTCTTGATGTTTCGGCTGAAAAAGGTTTTTCAGCAGGGTTTTTGATGCGTTTTGGGTGTCAAATCCTAGCAAATATGGTGTTTCTTGAAGGCTTGTGGGTATGTACACTTGAGGACACCTATCCTTGGTGTTTTGGCCATCCAAGGACATCCACTTCTTCAACAAAACGTGATTTTCAGCAGCTCTAATGTCGGTTCTTCAAATCGCTCATAAAGGTAGTTTGTTGATGTTGTTTTGGTTGTTTTAGCTTGTTGGTAACTAGTTTATTCACATACATATGATCCTATGTCTTTGGGTTTGTTGAAATTAAGTTATGAACATCAATTTTCAGATTAACAAATGGTATTTGTTAAATGTTTATCCGCTGCGTTTTTCTTGTTTAAATGGTTAAACAACATTGTTTTGGTACAACAACCCAACATTATGTTACTAATGTTATTATTATCATCATTATTATTGTTTAAATAACTTAGAACTTTAAATAAAATAAGAAATTATGCATAATTAGCCCACCAAATTTTAAAAATAGCATAAATAGGTCTTATAAGATTTAACAAAAATTAACTTTCAATTAACAAAATTACGAGATGTTACATGGTGGCTGGGGATGATGTTTTTTTGCTGATAGGTAAAGAAGTGGTTGAGGGTGTTGATGTTCCTAATGCTATGGTTCCTCTATTTGAAGAATATTCTGATGTTTTTCCCACTGAATTGCCTGATGGTTTGCCGCCTTTGCGTGACATCCAACATCATATTGATCTAGAACCTGGATCATAGTTGCCTAACATGCCACATTACAGGATGAACCCAGCAGAGCATGAGGAGTTGCGAAGACAGGTTGAGGAGTTGATATCTAAGGGCCATGTTCGTGAAAGTATGAGCCCTTGTGTTGTTCCTGCTTTGTTGACTCCAAAGAAAAATGGCACTTGGCGCATGTGTGTTGACAGTCGAGCTATCAACAAGATTACTGTGAGGTATAGGTTTCCTATCCCTAGACTTGATGATTTGCTTGATCAGATTAGTGGTGCTACCATTTTCACAAAGTTGGATTTGAAGAGTGGGTATTACCAGATTCATCTTAGGCCTGGTGATGAATGGAAAACTGCCTTCAAAACTCGTGAAGGATTGTATGAATGGTTGGTAATGCCTTTTGGTTTGTCAAACACACCAAGCACTTCTATGCGTGTGATGAATCAGTTGCTCAGACCTTTTATAGGGAAGTTTGTGGTTGTATATTTTAATGACATTCTTATTTATAGTGCTTCTTCTAGTGAGCACCTCATGCATGTCAGGCAAGTTTTGCCCCTACTTCGCAGGGATAGTTTCTATGCAGCATAAAAAAAGTGTGTATTTATGACCCCTAAAGTTCTATTTTTGGGGTATGTTGTTTCTGGCGGGGGAATACAAGTTGATGAATCTAAAGTAGCAGCTATTATAAATTGGCCAACTACTACCACCATTACCGAAGTTCATAGTTTTCATGGGCTTGCTTCTTTTTATAGACGATTCATTCAACATTTCAGTTCTATTATGGCTCTAGTGATAGACTGTATGAAGGGAAGACTTTTGTATGGACCAAAGAGGGCGAGCTTGCTTTTCAAGTTATAAAACCCAAGTTCACCACTGCACCTATTCTGGTATTGCCTAATTTTTCTCAAGTATTTGAACTTCATACTGATGCCTCAAAGGTCGGGATTGGTGGGGTGCTTAGTCAAGGTGGCCGACTGGTTGCTTACTTTAGTGAGAAATCTACAGGTCCAAAGTTGAGGTATAGTACTTATGATTTGGAGTTTTATGCAGTGGTCCAAGCTGTAAAGCATTGGCGTCACTATCTATTTCACAAAGTTTGTTTTGTTCACTGATCATGATTCTTTAAGGCATATTCGTACACAAGACAAGGTGTCATATAAGCACGGGCTTTGGTTAGCATTTCTTGAAAAGTTTACTTTTGTTGTTAAACACAAGACTGGAGTTTCGAACCGAGTTGCTGATGCCCTAAGCAGGAGGTGTAATCTGCTTGTGTCTATGAGGGTTGATGTGCCAGGCTTAGATGTCATTCGTGAGCAGTTAGCCATTGATCCATATTTTTTAGTTATTATGCAGGATGTGCAGACTGGGCTAAAGTCAGATTTTCTTGTACAAGATGGTTTTCTGTTCAAAGGGAATCAACTATGTATTCCTGATTCTAGTCTGCGTTTACAGATTATTAATGAGTTGTATGGGGAAGGGCATGTTGGTCGTGATCGTACTCTATAGTTGGTACAAGCTTCTTATTTCTGGACTACCATGAGGAAAGAAGTGGATCGTTATGTTAAGAGGTGTCGTATTTGTCAAGTTTCTAAGGGCACAGCTAGTAACGCGGGCCTCTACATTCCATTGCCTGTTCCTTTGCAGCCATGGGTTGATATTAGCATGGATTTTGTGTTGGGGTTGCCGCGTACACAAAGGGGTAACGACTCTATCTTTGTTGCTGTTGACAGGTTTTCTAAGATGGTTCATTTTATTCCCTGTAAGAAGACAACTGATAATGTTAATGTGGCACAATGTTGATACATATGTACCTAGATCATGATATGAATGTAATAGGTCTTGTTTGTCTAATACTGATGTAATGTGGAATATTAATGAAATGAGATTGGTTGTTTGTGATTTATAATGTCTAATATTTCATTAATGAGTTGATGTTGAATTGGTTAAATAGGTTTGTGATTGTTTGAATTGATACACATAATGTTATATTAATGAATACATTCAAACTTAACAAAATGAAGTTCTCATACGAATGGCCCATGCGAATGAACCATACGCATGAATAACTTCATGCGAATGACTCAGTCGCACGACTGAACCAGGAGACTGGATCAGTCGTATGATTGTAACATGAGTTTGGCTCAGTCGCACGACTAAACACTCAGTCGTGCGGATGGATCAACCGCATGGTTCAATCGCACGACTGAACCATACTAATGGTTCAGTCGCACGAATGAACAACACTAACCTATAAATACCACCCAATTCATGGAAAAACGTAAGCATTCATTCTATTTCGATTCCAGACGTACCCTAGCCGTCCAGAAGCCTCCAAGTTCATACTCCAAGTTCATAGAACGCTGTAGATCGATTCCTAATCGATTCTTAACGTTTGATTCAATACTTTATTGAATCTACGTGCGTTCTCACTGATTGGATCGCCAATCAAATAGGATTCCGCACTATTTGGTTTGGTTTACACGTTAATCAGTTGGTGTTTCGTTAAAATACCAGATCCTAACAAGTGGTATCAGAGCTTTGGCTCTTGATTACGTGCGATTCAATCAAGTTTGATACATAGTTTGTGTTTTTTCACTAAAAACGCAATCTTTTTGTGTCAAAAGTTGTCTTGGACGTCTCCTGCTCATCAAGTTTTGGTTTCTACGGCATTAGGCGATTAGGGTTGGTGAAAATTCGGATTTTACGGCCAAAAACACGTTTAACCTAAAATTTTCGCAAACACAACAGCTTCAGTCGCACGAGTGAGCCAATCGCACGACTGGACTTCATTCACATCTTCCAGACGCACGATTGGACCTAGTCGCATCTTCAATCGTACGACTAAGCCTACCGTTCGCAGTGTTCAACGCATCAGTTTCATTCGCACGACTGGACCAATCGCTCAGTTCAGCCGCACGATTGAACCAGTCGCATAGTTCATTCGCACGGTTAGCCCATTCGTATCACTTCAGTCGCACCAGTCGACAGATTGTTTTAGAAGACTTAAAGTTAATCGAGATGGAAGATCAGATGTCAGCGTTTACAGCCGGGAAGGACTCAAGGATCCAGAACTTACTGTTACTTGAGAGTGAGGTGGGGAATCATAATAAACCCCCAAAGCTCTTAACGTTAGATGAGTTTCCCCACTGGAAACAACGTTTTGAGATCTACCTCAATGGAGTGGATCCAAATTGTGGGAAGCTATTGAGATAGGTTACAGTATGCCGGTAGGAGCTGATGGGGTGAAGCTTACTTTAGGAGGAATGACTGATGCTCAGAAAGTTAAGTATAATACAGAAAAGAGAGTCTATGCATTGATAACACAGTCTATTCCTAAGGATATTTTCCACCAGTACTCGGAGAATAAGCAAGCCAAAAAATTGTGGGATGAGCTGGAAAAGAGATATGACGGGAATGCTTCGCTGAAGGCAATTAAAGCTAAGGAGTTGAAGAAAGAATTTGACAACTTCTCATCGATGGGAAACGAGAGTTTAGACGATGTTATAGATAGATTCTACCATTTGATAAGCGAACTGCATACACATGGTGTTGCTACTACCATGGAAGATAAAGTGTCAAATTTTGCAGACGGATTGCCAAAAAATGGGCTTCTTTTTTGTGTCAAATCTGAGACAGAATGAAATGTTGGCAAAGTTGGATATCAATGACTTCATTCTAAAGCTGCGAGAAGAAGCACTTAGGATGAAGTACCGAGCTCAGAAGTCCTCATACACTCAGAATCCAGCTTTGTACAATGCCACTCCTCAAGTTAAAACGTCTGGAGCACCTCTTCAGACTGCATTTGTGTCTAGCTCATCTGGTCCTTCACAAGCTTCTCCTTCAGGATCAGAAACGTCAAGGTCTTCTAGTACCCATTACATTGGATCTGAAGCAAATGCTACTAGACTGAAGATCGAAAATCTCAGAAACGTGACCGTGGAAGTAGCTCGAGAGCACATGGATCTCTTGGCAGCAGTGTGTTCATTCCTATGATGGACTTGTTGCTGGGAAAATTGGAAACTGCCATTTGGCAGATGAGGACTACGAGCAGGTAGATGAAATGGAACTGGAGAGAGGATGGATATTATGTGGGCCTTAGCAAGTGCTGTCGGAGGGCGAAGAAGTTTGTGAAGAAGACCGGACAAAACTTGGTTGCTACTAAGGACATACATTTGGCTTTGACAAGAGCAAGGTGACCTGCTTCAACTGTGGAGAAAAGGGCACTTCAAAAGAGAATGTGTGAAGCCAAGAGAAGACTGGGAACGGGAATCCATTCTCGTCCTTCACTCGTCAACAAGCAAGCTAGCAGTTCTACTTCATCAAGCAAGGATCCTAAAGCCTTGACTGCCCATGATGATGAAGGACAGGACTGGAGCTTTCGGTTTGTCTCTCCAGGGGAATCCAATATTGCAAGCGTAGAAGACTTAGATGATGATTCCGCGAGTGAAGGAGATATTGCAGTTGCAGATAGCGATGTCAATAGTGAAGAGACAACTGCAACTGAGATCAGCTACAAGCCTGAAGAAGGGACGTCCACAGCAAAGACAGAATCACCAGAACCAGAGACATCTGATGCTGCGTTGATGGCTAATTCATCAGAATCTCCTCAGGTAAGTACCACTGACCAACTGTTTAAAAATCATGCTTGTTCTGATTGTAATACATTTAGAGAAAGCATAGATCAGAAATTTGCTAGGTTATTAGATCATAATGATAACTTAGTAAAGGATTTGCAACTATGCACTGAGGCTAATAGAGTTTTAAAACAAAATGAGCATAGTTACAAAAGAAAAGATAGACCTTTTGAATAAACAGCTTAGGGAAACTGAAGTAGTAGCATTTAACCAAGCTAATGACATTAGGTACTATCTTAACTCCCTAGAAGACACTAGAAGCAAAAGGCAGTTTTAGAAGTAGAAGTCAACTCTTTAAAGCAAAAACTGCACAGTTGGACAAGTTCATCACATATTGTCCAACACTTAGTGAGAAACGTAACAACGGGGAGGGTTTGGGTTATAAAGTGGTTCCACCACCACCTAGACCTTGATGAACACTAAGAGTAGACCAATAAATAACAATCCCATCAAGGATCATGTGGTGTCTACTCCTCTTGTTAGTGATCCAGATTCCTCATGTTCTTCAATTGAATCTGGAACACAAACAAAGGAGGGCCACTTCAAAGGCAAAGGGTAAAATGCCTTGTGTTAAACTGGAAAAAGAATTGAAAAAGTTAATATAAAGTCAGGGTCAACAAAGTCAAATCTGAACCTAACAAGACTGCTAATGTTAATCTTCACAAGTTCATGTCAAAAAACAGTTAACCAAAAAGAAAAGATGTTAATAATGTTAAAACAATTAATTTTGTTAAACAAGAGAAAACATCAAAAGAAACAGAGTTAAAAACCAACTAAGTGATGTCACTAGAGTGTCACACACATCTCCACAACAAAAGTTTAATCATAAAGTTGATAGCAGGTCATGCTACAACTGTGGAGAGTGTGGACACATTGCTTCCTTTTGTCCTTACTATCAGACACCTAGGAAGAAAATTGAACTTCAGGATTCAAAGCCTAGGTCTTCTAAGAGGAGTTCTTTAACTCCACCTAGAAGAACTAGTGAACCCAAAGTTCAACCCATTAGCCAGTCGACTGTTTATCACAAACAGGCCTTACACAAATCCGGCTTATGGAAAGAAAAGTCATCCTCTGTGTCTGATAATGATGACAAGAAGGCACCTGAGCTACCCTCACCTTCTAAGGGTCAATGGGTTGAATTCATGATGTGTGATGCCTCTGGGAAACCCAAGCCAGTAAAGGCTTGGGTTCCTAACCTAAACTAATGTTTTACATTGTAGTGCAGGGTGTTCGCTACAGTGCTGAAACCAACACGTGGATTGTAGACAGCGGAGCATCCAGGCACATGACAGGAAACAGGCTCTTTTATCAAACGTCAAACAAATAAAAGGAGGGCATGTTTCGTTGCTGGTAACAAAGGAGGCTATATCACAGCTCAGGGAGAGGTTGGAAATCAGAAAGTTAAGTTTGATAAGGTGAACTACGTTCAACAACTTCAAAACAACTTACTTTCTGTTTCCCAAACATGTGACAAAGGATTTAAAGTCATATTCGACAACAAGAAGTGTTACGTCCTAAAGAAAGACTACGTGATTCCGGAGGACCAAGTTCTGATGACAGCTTCAAGATATAAAGACCTTTATGTTTTGGATCTCTCAACGGCTTCTACAACGGATCATGAAGTTCAGTGCTTTCTATCAAAAGCTACTGAGAAGGACTCCATCTCCGGCATAGGAGAATGGGACACATTAATCAACGGAAGATGAATCACTTGATCCAGAAGGATCTCGTGAGAGGAGTTAACGTCAAAAATTTCCAACTTCCGGATTTTTGTGTAGCTTGCAAGAAAGGCAAACAGACGAAGAAGTCTCATAAGGAAAAGAAAGTTCATTCTATCTAACTTCCTCTTGAACT
The DNA here is from genome assembly GCA_025215565.1 of Flaveria ramosissima. NCBI lineage: Eukaryota > Viridiplantae > Streptophyta > Magnoliopsida > Asterales > Asteraceae > Flaveria > Flaveria ramosissima. The sequence continues at coordinate 71,639,962 of CM046037.1, read as the reverse complement.
TCTTCACATGGATCTGTTTGGTCCAGTCAGTACAAAGAGCATTGCAGGTGACTTGTACTGTTGTGGTTACTGATGCTGTTTCTAACCAAATCAGACAAGGAGAGTACTCAAGAGTAGTATCTCTCTGACCAAATCAAGTGAATCTCAGGTAAAGCAAGCACAGACAAGGATACTCTACAACTGAATTGACGATAGCTCAGGAATCAGAATTACGCTACTGCAAGAAAAGTGGAATTGTGCACCATTCACTTCTGCCTACACGCCTCAGATGAATGGTGTTGCTGAGAGAAAGAATAGAAGCTTGATAGAGACACACGACAATGCTGGCAGACTCGAAACTGACCTATCCAATTCTGGAATGAGGCAGTGGCGAATGCATGTTATACATTGAATCGAGTTCTGATAGTCAAGCGCCACGGAAAGACATGTTACGAGCTACTACAACGACGTAAACCTAATCTGGAGTATCTCGAACCATTTGGCGCGCCGTGCACACTTCTGAAGAAGACTCAAGAAGGTAAATTCAGCGAGAAGGCTGATGAAGGGATCTTCCTAGGATACAACATACCGAACAAGAGAGTTTACAACAACTCAACGGGTTTAGTAGAAGTGTGGTGTAATGTTGATGTTCAGAGATATACCACACCACCTACTGGCAAAGGACCTGCTTACTTTTGACTATGATGGATTCTTCAAGTCCTTCAACATCCCTATCTCTCCTTCTGATGACGAGTTAGCTACACGGATGATGTATGACATCTTGAATACACCATCTCTTGATTCAACATCATCGAGCTCACAGGGAGAATCATCTACTCACTCAGGGGGAGTAGTCGACGACAGTGACTCCTCCTCAGAAGATGAAGCTGAAGAAGATGACCAGAACAGTCAGGAGGAACAGGTTCCAATTCTGCAAGTCCACAAGCATCTAACAGTGATGCCCCTTCGACTTCGGAACCTCAAACTCCATCTACCTCAGATGCAGAACCAAATGTTCATAATCTTGGCTCTGAGGTAGCTGTTCCCACCACTCCAGGATCACGTCTAAATGTCTATCATCCCCTAGACAATGTCATTGGGGATGTCAGATCAGGAGTGCAAACCAGAAATCAGCTGTACTCAGCTGATTATGCCTCTGTTATGGAAAAAGGATACATTCATGATGGTGCTTATCGGTGTTTTGTCTCGCAGTTTGAGCCAAAATACGTCAGTGAAGCACTGAATGATGAGGCGTGGGTGAGTGCCATGCAAGAAGAACTTCTTCAGTTCAAGAAGTTAGGTGTATGGACTCTGGTAGATAGACCTAAAGGTGCTAAGGTCATTGGCACCAAATGGGTCTTGATGCAAGAAGATGACCAAGGGGTCATTATCAGGAACAAGGCTCGACTGGTGGTTCAGGGATTTCGCCAAGTCGAGGGGATTGATTACAATGAAGTGTTTGCACCCGTGGCAAGGATGGAAGCCATCCGTATCTTCCTTGCCTATGCATCGTATATGAAGATTAAAGTCTATCAATTAGATGTGAAGAGTGCATTCCTTCATGGGGAAATTCGAGAGACAGTTTATGTCAGTCAACCCGAGGGATTTGAAATCCTTATCATCGGGACAGAGTTTACAAACTCGACAAGGCCTTATACGGGCTTCATCAAGCTCCAAGGGCCTGGTATGAGAAACTCTCGACTCATCTTGTGAAACACGGCTTTCGCAGGGGAGTCATTGACTGCACACTGTTTATCAAAGAAAAAGATGGAGATTACTGCTAGTACAGATCTATGTCGATGACATAATCTTCGGTTCAAAGAACGAAGAATTATGCAAAGAATTTGAAGCAGTAATGAAGAGAGTTTGAGATGAGTGCTATGGGGGAGATGAAATTCTTTCTCGGGTTACAGGTGGATCAGACACCAAAAGGGATCTTTCTACATCAGACCAAGTATGTGGGAGACATTCTCAGTCGGTTTGACATGGAGAATGCTTCTGCAGCTGGGACTCCACTTGCTACAACCATGATATAGCACCTGATGAAAATGGAGATCTGGTAGATGCCACAATGTACCGAGGAATGATTGGATCCCTCATGTACCTCACTGCCTCAAGACCTGATATCATGTATGCTACATGTCTATGTTCTAGATATCAGGCTAAGCCTAAGGTTAACCATCTGATCGGGGTCAAGAGGATATTTCGTTATCTGAAGGGTACACCCACACTTGGGTTGTGGTATCCTCATGATGATGACTTTGAGCTCACGGCGTATAGTGACTCGGATTACGGGGCTGCAAGATGAACTACAAGTCTACATCAGCAGGGTGTCAATTCTTTGGGAGGAGATTAGTGACCTGGCAGTGTAAGAAGCAGACCTCGGTTGCATTGTCAACCTGTGAAGCCGAATACGTTGCTGCTGCAAGTTGCTGTTCACAAATCATTTGGATTCAACAGCAAATGCGGGATTACGGTTTAAATTTCTCTTCTACTCCTATCTTTGTTGATAACTCTGCTGCAATTGCAGTAACTAAAAATCCAGTACAACATCCAAAGACCAAACACATCGGTATTAAATACCATTTTATAAGAGACTGTTTTGAAAAGAACTTAATTGATGTGGTAAAGATTAATACTGATTTTCAACGCGCTGACCTCTATACAAAAGCTTTTGACAAACCACGTTTTCTATATCTGTTAGAGGTCAACGACGTTAAAAAGAAAAGTGATGTTATTCCTGATGATGATCATGTGTAGTCCGATGCAGTGTAGTAAATTTTTGCTTTTTCCTTTTCTTTATTTATTTTATTTTCTGTTTAACTTAAACTCATGTTATTTAGCTGTCTATTAAAATCCTAAAATAATTAAATCCGTTATGATTTTAGAATTTTAGGGGGAGAATAGGTCAGCCAGTAACATTAAAAAAAACAAGGGAGAAGGAGAGGCTAGCTGATATAAGGTAAACCGTACCTGTGATACTGATTCAAACTCTTTGGAAAATGATAGTACACAGGAACAAATCAAGAGGGACTTTAAAATTTAATTTAGAAAAGATGCAAAATTCAAAGTATAAGTCTGTGTAGTCTGAGCAATATAAAAGGAAAGATGATAGAAAAACTGGTAACTACTAAGGTAACACAACGAAAGTAGACCTAGAGGTTGCTAGACCACATGATATGTCGGTAGATTCAACACAATAGATGATGATTAGACCTGATTGGTGTCTCACGATCAAACTATGTTGTTCAACTGACTATGGGCTCCCATCTTGTCATCTATTTAACACAATCAACAATATTCCATAAGGGGTAATGAGCATGTAAACGCCACAAATATGTGCGGATGACCATAAATAGAGCAAAGCATGAAAAAAAATGAAAGACAAATGCTATCAAGCAAATAACTTATGTTGTTGGTGCATTCTGTGCAAAAGAAAATTAAGCTGCTCTAACAAGAAGATAGGTTGTGTGCCTCTCTGCTGTGCGATGGCACTGACCTAAGGATAAGCATAACCTAGATATTCTAGAATTCACTATTGTTTGCCGCCTCTCTGCTGTGCGATGGCACTGACCTGAGGATTGGCTTCTCTTTGAAAGCTCTAAGAATAGTCTCTTCTTGCAAAAATACCCGTAGACCGCTCAAAAGCTCCTAAGGAATGTTGATTACCATATAAGTGTGGGATCCACAAATGTTGGTTGAAATAATTAAACCTTAAACTATCACCAATCTGTGTCAAAAGTCTGTGTATGGATTTAAGAGGATAAATATACTGACAATCATTGTGGCTGCAATTCTTGAAAGTTCAAATCAATGTGGGAAACTCATAGTACTAGTATGATTTCCTAAATTTGCTAACGACTCTGGATGAAAACCAAGAGTTGAGCATCAAAAGGTTTTGATAACAAGTCCCAAATGATTTGACTTGCCTGTATGATTCCAAAATTGAATTGGTCCAGGTATGGTCAAACTAAATAGAAGCTGCCTATTCCGGAACCGAATCCAGTAGATTTCTATCTTAGGATTTACCTCTCACAAAAAGTCAAAAACAAGTTTAATTTTTGTACTTTAGTTTAATTTGCTAGTTATTTATTCATTTCAGTTTGTTTGCTTGTCGGACTATATCATGAAATTCAGTATGGGATTAACTCACCAAAAAGGGTCATGTCTGAGATGACCACATGTGTTTTCAAAGGATAAATGGGTCACGTCTGAGGTGACAAATTGTTTAAAATGATCACGTCTGAGGTGATCAAAAGGTTTCAAGTTAAAATGATCATGTCTGAGATGGTCAAATGTTCATAACGTTATTTTAACAGTTAAAAAGGGGTTTAAAGGTTAAATGGTCAAAATGGCAGAAAATTTCATAAGTGTAACCCATTCGCACGACTGGACCATGAGTATGGAGCAATCATGCAAATGGGTCCCATTCGCACGACTGGACATGAGAATGAACCATTCACCCAAATGGCTTATCAGACTGATCCATTCAACCGAATGAAAGGGTGCGAATGAGTCAGTCGACCGACTGAGCCTCAGTCGGTCAACTGAAGGTGCGAATGAAAGGGTGCGAATGACTCAGTCAACCGACTGAGTCTCAGTCGGCCAACTGAATGCGACTGACTGGGCCAGTCGCACGACTGAGCTTCAGTCACTCGAATGAACTGAACGAATGAGGCCAGTCGGCCGATTGAACTCAGCTTCAGTATTTAAAGGGCCATAGTCGATCGCATTCTACTCATCACTCTCAATCGCTCGTATTTCGCACATAGTACCATTACTCTGCCGAAATTTCTTTAGACCTTGTTTCTACATCCTTATTGATCTTCTGACGTGCGTTGACATTTATACAGGTAGATTACAGTGAAATCTCACCAAAATATGAAGAAATCAAGCCCTAATTTATGATATTTGATTGAAACAAGAACCGGACCTTAAATGACCTAATAACCAACTGAAACTAAGAAATATGTTAAAATTAAGTCTAATAGGTTATTAGTGATGAGATGGCGAGTCTAATGGACCATTAAACCATGTTAAATTACTTGATTTGGTCAAGATTCGAACCTTAGTCGACTGAACAGTGGGTTAAGCGACTGGTCGTCCGGATGAACTCCAATCGCACGATTGAAGCTTGCGATTGGGTCAATCGGCCGAATGCACCATGCGAATGAGCTCAGTCGGCCGATTGAACCAATCGCAGACTCAGCCAACAGATTGAGCTCAGTCGCATGTCTCATTCACCCGAATGAGCTCAGTAGCATGATAGGACAACCGACTGACCTCAGTCGCATGATTCATTCGCATAAATGAATCAGAACGAATTTAAACAAGATACTTAGAACTGAATTGTGATATATGATTCACTAATGCTTCTGTGTCTTGTGTTTCAGGTTAATGGCTGATAGATGGTCCATCAATCCTAAGCACAATATATGTGCCCATTTGGACCATACGACTCGGAATGGTGCCGAGTTTACAGAGATCATTCATTTTCTTCGACGTTCTCGGATCCACAAGGCCATTTCTACACCGTGTACTCCTTACAGGTCGTTACATCAGGCCTTCTGGGAGAATGCCTCCGTTGATCGTTCACGTGAGCCATACAGCATACGGAGCTCCATTTGTGGTCAGGATATTGAGATTACAGTAGCTGACATTCAGAGAGTACTTGATCTTGGGGACGATACTAATCACCCCACCAGACTACATCCGCTTACAGTCAGAGGTTGCTTTCTGAGGATTAAGTACGCTGGGGACATCAACTCAGGTGTGCTCAACAAGAGCAACCTGTGTCCCCAGTATAAGTACTTAGCACACGTGATTCTGAAGTGAATTGCTTCTCGAAGGGGTGGGTTTGATGATCTGTCAGACCAGATTCAGAATGTCTATATGGCACTGGTGCTGAACCACCCCTTCAGCTTCTCGAGCATGATCTTCTCGTATCTGGTGGAGAATCTGGAGGCCAAGGGTAAGGAGGGGTTTTGTATGTACCCCAGATTTCTACAGCTGATCTTCAATGAGAAGCTGCCATCACTTCCCAAGGAGAGCCATGATGCTGTGGCCTTATAGATTATGGATGACACGACTCTGGGTCGTATGAGAGTGTATCGGGGTAAGCAGGTAAAGCCCCAGGTGAAGAGATTGATCGGCCATCTTGCCAATGAGAGGTATGTGGCACCGGGTAGACGCAAGTGGCGTCACGATGACAACGACTCAGATGATGAGCGGCTATTGCTCCCAGAGCATGATTCAGATGATGATGACAGTGGGGATGCTGGAGATGACATGCCCATTCCACCGAGGGGCACAGCTACAGACAGTATACCTCCAGTATCTGCCCCCACAGGAGACATAGCTGAGTCGGCCGGGTTCCACCAGGACTTTATACCTGGTGAGGAGGAAGAAGAGTCAGATGAGGAGCCACTGACCAGGACTGTGGGAAGCAAAGTTGTTCCCACAGAACATGGACTCCGGGCGGTTGGTGAACGCCCCAGGGATTCGGGAGAGACAGCTACGGACCCTAACTATGCTCCAGAGCCATCGAGCCGTGTTCTAGGGGGAGCATCCTCCTCGACTGGATCGAGGAAGAAAAGGAATGCTCAGCCCCACGGCATGAAGAAGAAGAAGAAGAGAAGACTCACCTTCATCACCACCACATCCACCACAGCTACCACCACCACTACCACCTCTACAGCCACACCATCCACCACCACAGCCACCACAGCTACCACTACCACTACCACACCCCCTATCACCACACCTCCCACCACTACATATATGCCATCCACCACCATATCATTCACACCTACATCACCTCCACTATCATCTAGACCAAACCCCATCTTCACCACAGCCACCACCACCACCACTAGCCACCACGCAGGACCATCATCACATCCCTCAACACATATATACGGATCCCTCTACCCTCCAATCTGGGGTAGAGGAATAGCTTTCATTCAGCCTGAACCCTATGGTGATACGACTGTTAGCTGCTGATGAAGAGAAGACTGCGCAGATCCGCCAGCTGGCATATCTCACTGTTGCGCAGTCACACCAGATCTCTCAGCAGGCTCGGCTGATCGAGGAGCAGGCCCAGTAAATGGCTGCTCAGAGCCACGAGATTGCCCAACTCCAAGAGCATAGAGTCACATCAGCTAAGAAGATTGAGGAGTTGGAGGATGCTAAAAAGACCATCATGCTCAAGCTTAAGGGATCTAAAGATGAGCCTCTGAAGATTAAGGAAGGAGATGGTGATGATGGTGATGATGATGATGAGGATGAGGATGAGGACGATGAGGAAGAGACTGATGATGATGAAGGAGTTGAGGAAGAAAGGACAGAGGACAGGCATGAGGATGATGATGATGAAGGAGGAGATGCAGCTGCATCTGCCTCAGCTCAGGGTCAAGAAAGGAGATCAAAGAGAAATCAAGACCAACGAGCTTCCTCCTCTGCCTCACCAAGTGATGACCCAGCGATCCAAGACAAAAGTAATGATTAGATGTCTATGTATTTGATAACTTTTGTATTTGAATCATGTATTTAAACTTATGTATTTGATGTTTATATTAAGATTAATGCAACTCTGTCTTGATTATTAACTAATGGTTGATGTGTTACATGTTTAAATCAAACAAATCCAAACTATCAAAGGATGAATTTGATGTTGCTCCCCTTCAGCAGGTCAAGACTCAGTTAACCATGATTCTTGATCTGCAAGGGATCGTCAGGAGATCTGTGAGTTATACCCCTGAAGAAGGGGAAATAATTCACGATCTTTCAAATGAGCAACTAGCTGAGATGTTCACGCTAAATCCCGATGAGATTGTTAAGGATGCTCCAACGTGTGACTCTACCAGTGACGAAGAGCTAAACGACGTTGATGAAATAGAGATAGAAGATGTCACAGCAGAGCACTATCCTCAGTATGCTGACAACGAGGGAAATGTGGTCCCCAATCTGGGTGAATCCCTTGTCAGTGATACATTTGAGGTGTTAGATAAGATGGAGCAGGAATCTGAGAAGACAGAAGGAAAGGCCCAAGCCTCAAACGACAATGTTGATATCCGAAAGGCTGAATGGGCTGCTTGTTTTGAGGAAATCCGAGCCCAACGTGCTGCTCCTAAACAGAACGTCTACACCAAACTGTACAGAGTGAAGAAACATCATGAGGTGTCAGGCAGGATTATAGCGTGGGCACATTTTGAGGACCTAAACGTTTATGCAGTTAAGAGAGAGAAGGACATAGAGTACTTTAGATTTCCACATGATCTAAAGACTCTACCAGGTTTTGAGCTCAACCAGCAGGCAAAATTGAAGCTGCTATATGCTGACCCAAGGAAGATGTCAGGCTGGTTTGAGGCTGCCCTGAGGAAAGAGTACCACACCAGGTGGGTCAACTTCAAACCTCAACAACCTATGAGGTATATCAGAAGATCAGAAGTTGATCCCATCACTGGTAAGCCAAAGATTGTACTGAAGTGGAGTCCTCCAAGAACGATGTCAAGAATCCCTCTCAGGGAAATGCCACAGGACTTCACTCCACACTTTAAGTGGTGGTACTATGATTGGAGAACCGGAGAAGCGGTCATAGTTCTAAATAAAGAGGGACAAATGGATACCATCAGGGTGTTTGACCCAATGTGGCTCACCAACTTGTCAGCTAATGATGTCTACACTCTATACAAGTGGCCACTGTTCTATGACACGGAAGATATAGTACAAGCCCTCCAATTCCAGAACGTCATAAGACTCTTCTTTGCGTTTGAGATTCACGCAGGAGTCACAAGAGAGGAAAAGTACAAGAAGTATGAGGAGGTGATGCAGAAAACAAGACATTAGATAGATCTAGGTCCAAGGGGGAGTTTGTTGATACATATGTACCTAGATCATGATTTGAATGTAATAGGTCTTGTTTGTCTAATATTGATGTAATGTTTGGAATATTAATGAAATGAGATTGGTTGTTTGTGATTTATAATGTCTAATATTTCATTAATGAGTTGATGTTGAATTGGTTAAATAGGTTTGTGATTGTTTGAATTGATACACATAATGTTATATTAATGAATACATTCAAACTTAACAAAATGAAGTTCTCATACGAATAGCCCATGCGAATGGACCATACGCATGAATAACTTCATGCGAATGACTCAGTCACACGACTGAACCAGGAGACTGGATCAGTCGTATGATTGTAACATGACTTTGGCTCAGTCGCATGACTGAACACTCAGTCGTGCGGATGGATCAACCGCATGGTTCAATCGCACGACTGAACCATACTAATGGTTCAGTCGCACGAATGAACAACACTAACCTATAAATACCACCCAATTCGTGGAAAAATGTAAGCATTCATTCTATTTCGATTCCAGACGTACCCAAGCCGTCCAGAAGCCTCCAAGTTCATACTCCAAGTTCATAGAACGCTGTAGATCGATTCCTAATCGATTCTTAATGTTTGATTCAATACTTTATTGATTCTACGTGCGTTCTCACTGATTGGATCACCAATCAAATAGGATTCCGCACTATTTGGTTTGGTTTACACGTTAATCAGTTGGTGTTTCGTTAAAATACCAGATCCTAACACACAACTTTTCTTTCGTGATGTGTATCGCTTACATGGATTGCTTTTTTCTATTGTTTCTGATCGGGATACCCGGTTTTTGAGTCACTTTTGGCGCAGTCTATGGAGGATGGTGAATACTAACTCAGTTTTAGTAGTGCTTATCATCCACAAACGGATGGCCAAACTGAAGTCTATGGAGGATGGTGAATACCCAACTCAGTTTCTAAGATGGAGGATGGCTCAGTTCCCAAAAGGTTTCAAGATTTTGTGGAGGGATTGCATGAAGTTCATAAAGTTGTTCATCATAACTTGACCCACACGAATGCCAAGTACAAGAAAGCTGCTGATCAAAAACGAAGGCATGTTGATTTTGAAGAAGGTGACTTTGTTTGGGCTATGCTAACTAAAGATCGTTTTTCAGTGGAAGAGTACAACAAGTTGTCTGCCAAAAAGATTGGTCATGTTGAGATCATGCAGAAGATAAATCCTAATGCCTATCGACTAAAGTTCCCTAGCCATATTCGGTGTTTTGATGTGTTTAATGTGAAACATTTGCTGCCATATCATGGTGATTCTTCTGATGATGAGGCCGTTGGGAATTCGAGGGAGAATTTTGTCTACCCAAGGGGGAATGATGTGGGCCCAAGTGTGGATGAACAAGCTTTAGCCTTTTTGGAGGCCCAAGATCGCTTATCAAAAGGGGCTTCACTGAAATGGCCATAACTTGGACTAGAAGTCTCCGTTTTGGGCCTACGACCAGTCAAAACGACCGTTGAACTAAGGAGCACGTTTTCACAATTGGGTCATCGTTTTGGCCCAAAAACTGCTTATTTTAAGAGTTATTTCAATTTTTGTCTTATTTTTACATTTTGTTGGACTTTGCATTTGGCCCAGTTTTTGACCCGTTTATGTTATGTGGCCCATTCGAATTTGGTTTTGTTTCTTTATATGTTTGTAAGAGATGGGTGAAAGAATTATTGAAGTTTATGAAAAATCTATTTTTCTCTCTATCACTGTGTGTTAGTGTAAACCCTGATTATCAGTATTCTTTATGAATCAACGATAGTTAGAAGAATTGTTCCTAGTATTCTCATTGAATCAACAGGTTCAATTATCTATCTCTCTGTCTCCGACTGCATCAATTAACTGGTTTCGGAAATATAAGTTCTTCCGAAGCCAATATACTTCGGAAGAATCAACTTCTTCCAAAACTTCACGAAGTCTTCATGACTTTATCTTTGGAAAGCTTTGTCTTGAATCTTCTAAGTGCTTAACTTCGGAAGAGAATTTACTTAATCTCGGAAGACTGAGTTCCTCTTCAGAAGTTCTTCTATCTTCAAGCTTCGGAAGATCTTCAACTTAGCTTCGAAAGTTCTGATTTGTCTTCGGAAGAGTTTCTTCAGATGCACCAAAAATTCTTCTAAGTGTTGTTTTGGTTGCACCAACCTTATCTGACTCAACCATTTGTTACATTTGGAAACCTAAGCCATGTTGGTCTTGGGCTTTTCAAAAGAAGTTGAAGACAATGCAACAGTAATTAATCCTATGTTCAAGCTTTGAGGATCATTAGCTGTTGTTGATGAAGAACTTTCAGCCATATGGTTTTTCTCTGTCTTCCACACCACCTTTGGAAGCTTAGACTTGACTTTCAACACTTCGGAAGTTTTGACAACTTCATAAGTTTTGGAGACTAGACCTTCAGAAGATCTTGCTAACACTGCAGGAGCCTTCAATACTTCGGAAGTATTCCTTTCTTCCGAGACCAATTTTTCTTCCGAACGAAAGTTTTCACTTGTATTCTTCTTCGTTTTGGAGCTTCTGAAAGGAAATGATTTTCCTTCCGAAGCTAGCTTATTCTTGATTTTATCATAAAGTTTTCTTCTTGATCATATGGACAATACTTTTAAGATTGTAGAGGCAATCCTTAGCAAGATGAGAAGTACTACCATACATGACACAGTCCATTTGTTTCCGTCTGAGAATCTTCTTTTAGGAGGAAGGCTGAACTTGATCACTTTCCATCTCCATCTTCATCTTCTCAGAAGATGCAGCAAGCTTCTTAGGGTGAGGTGCGACTTTGGATTTGGATGGTTCAGGCTGTGTAGCAGTGGTACACAGTGGATCAGCCTTCTTCTTGGTGCTGGGATGAGTAGGCAAGAACTAGAACTCCTAGTACAAGAGTTCGTTGTTGAGTCTTCAGCCTTTATCACTTCAAACCCTGCAGAGATAAACACTTTTTTATACTTAGAGTTGAAAGTGGCCTTGATCTCTTGAGCCTTCTCTGACTTGCTCTTGGCTTTTCAGATCCAGATCTTCCTTCTAGACTTGGTCATCCCAACTCATTTTCTCTCCTCAGGAAAATAGTGACCCTTCTTAGGATGTTCTTCTTCACTCTTCCCATAGTCATCCTTCACTATCTCCTTTTTATCCTCTTCATTCATGGGGTACATGAGGGGAAGCTCATGTCACACCCTTGATGCGATGTGGAGTGTATATATTTTGATAAAGATTTTTCGCATAGATTCAGTTTTAATTAGTTATTACAAATACTAAACCACACACACAAAAGGCAAGTGTATCTGTCATGTGGTAATATAATGTTAGTAAGAACCGAGTATCAATTCGTGGACACACCTAGCCTACTCAACAACCTTGATGTTTGACTATCAGATTTGATTTTTGTTTGAGAAAATGATAAGGTGCATTGATAAGATTTTTAGGGTTTAAAAACAGTAGTTAAAATAAAGTAAAATAAGATTGAAGCGTTTCGATTTAAAACCAATTAGACTACACTTACGTCACTGTGATGAATTGGTGGTGTGATTTAAAGATATTGATTAATGTAATTATGTTAATGTTTATAAAGATGAGCTGACGTGATTTCTCGTCTATCCTGCTCCGTAGTGACTAGGATCACGTCAGGCTGATTTTACTGCTTAGATCAAAGCCCTAGTAAGGTAGGTAAATCTTTTGTGATCTATTTGACATACGATTTCTGAAAACGTAACTTAATGTTAAAAAAAGAGAGTTGATCAGGTTCCTTCCTAACATACCATTAATTTTAGAAAATCGTAACAACAACTGTAGATTTATCAGACTAATAAAAGGGAACCCGCAAATGATCAGAAAGTTAAGGTGATATGATTTCTAATAACCATTTCTAGTTCATTAGCCATGGATTTATTATGAAGACCGGGTTCGCGAATGAAATTTGATCATATGTATTTCAACCATGTATGACAATCACAATCACAAACCATAAAGTTATAACTTCCCGTTCAAATGTAGATGCTACCCATCAAAAGTATTCCCAAGACCATCATAACATTAACATAATATATATCACACCATTAGTTCATCATAAATTACATAAGTTTCATCCAATTAGGATGACAATAAGAGTTCAGCTCATAATGAGCTTGAACATAACAACAGATAACAAAGAAGATAGATACAAAATCATCGATGAAATGGAACAATCAAACCGATAATCCACAATGGATGACGTTTAGATGATCCTGAACTTCTTCCAAGTGTTTTATGCACCTCCTGAGCCTTCAAATGGTCTTGAAGACTTGATTCCCGAGAGAATTCTGCAGAGTAACTCTCCCACCAAAGCTTGCCCAAAATGGTGAACTTAAGCCTTTATTTATAGGCTTTCTGGAGTGTTTAAGCATGACCCCCTACCTAAAAGGCATGGCCCCGTGCTAGTACAATGCTTACGAAAGTTGGTCGGCTCGTACGTGCAGGTTGTGTCGGGCACGGCCCCGTGTTGGAGGTGGGGCACGACCCCGTGCCTCATGGGGCACGGCCCCGTGCTTGCTTTTAGGGGACAACACTTTTTGTCCTGTCAGATGTCCAAACACGGGGGTGTGTCAATTTAGCACGAGGGTGTGTTTGAGGCAAGGCATGGGGGCGTGCTTAATGAGGCACGACCCCATGCTTGGACTCCAAAGCTAGGATTACTTCAATTTCTTGTCAAATATGCTTCTTTTGTCCATCTTGCCCTTTAAAATACCTGAAAACACACTTTAACATTTTTAAGTATATATTCATCATATTAAGGGAGATATTGAGAAATAATTGATGTACTTTTGATATGATTTTTATTTATAATTTGGAGCACATTAAACATCCCCACACTTGAACTTTGCTTGTCCTCAAGCAAAAATCACTTAAAATGATAATTCCACCAAAACCCAAATAAATCAAATAATAATATGTCTTTCGGGAAATACGCAATTAAATATTATTTCATCCAAATGTAAACATTTTAAACATATGTAAAATGATATCCTAGCAAGCAATAGATTAGTTAGTAAAGATTATTATCATGTAAAAATCCATACTCCTCAAAAGTTGCGCTCACACTCGGCGAAATATATGGAGTCATAATTAAGATTAAGTATGACTAATACACTCAATTGCCTAGTATGAATACGTGTGAAATTGCAGGACCGTTTGAAGAGTATGCACTTTACAACACAACAACACAATGAGGAGAGTTCCTTAGAACACTTAACAGATCAAATAGGGAACTGTTTAATTAAAGTGAAAGATGCTAAGAACACAAGTAAGAATGAGACAGAACAAGATGGCAAACAACACAAGTATTTGATTTTCAAGAATGTTGTATATTGCTTCTCAAGTTCTATTACAAATATTACAAATCATATTTAGAAAGTTACAAGTAATTGAGATACATATACTACATGCTACAGTCGGCCATATTTTGAAAGCCAGCTGGATACATAAGACTAGACAACAAAATCAAATATAGAGTCAAAAGGCAGATTGCCTTTTGACTAGTGACAATGACATGACATAGCTCACATCCTAATATATTACAAAAAGGATAAAAGTACATAAAGTAGAAAGCACAGACTCAAGACCTCAATGTACAGTTACCAAAAGCATGGACCTTTTCACCAACTCATGTAAGTTGGTGACTATACAGAGTTGTGGAAGAAAGGTGGTTCAGCTTTATGGTAAAGTACATCAGATAAAAGCATGTCTCTAAAAGTCTTTGGAAAAAATCTGTCTTCACTCTTTGTCTTTGGAAGACTTTGTCTTTGAAGCTTCGGAAGACTTCACTTTTGGCTTCGAAAGATGTTTGTCTTGGCTTGGGAAGATTTTACACTTAGAGTATTTCTAGTACAAGGTGTAAAACTTCCGAAGCATTTCTACTTATGTTCTTCAGTGCATGCATGCAGAGAGACTTTGGATGTTTTGGCTGCATCAAACTTATAGGAATCCTTACAAACTCCCTTAGGCTAATGCTACTAAAATATTTGAAGATCTTCAGCTGTTGATAATCCTTATAATGATAATGACCATGCCCTTCTTCATTATATGGTCAGGATCACTCAGACTTCATGGTATCTTCTCATCTCAAAGAGATCATGCAGAGGTAGGTTGAATAAGTCTTGCCATGTGTAGACATCTTCACACCTTGATCTCTGATCACATGCCATCTCTATGGATTAGTTGTGAAGGTAAGGATAAGATGGGTCTCTCAACTACAAGAGGAGCCACTTGGATTGGAATTGAATGGGCTGCCTCTTCATGCACTTCCTCAGGTTGTTCTAACTCAGCCTGAGGTGTAGAGGTGGATGATTCAGGCTTCTTCTTCTTCTTTGACTTTGGTTTGGAAGCCATCCTCTTCCTCCTCTTTGAAGACTTTAACTAAGAAGACTGGTCTGCAGCACCTTGTTGATTAGTCTTCTCTTGCTTAGTTGGGTGTTCCTCCTTTAAAGGTTCAGAAGGAGAGGGAGTTTGACCCTACAGTGGATCAGAAGATGAAGCTTGCTGAGGCTCAGCAGGAGGTCCAGGTTGTGTTGTCTCAGGTTTTTCAACCTTAACCTCCACTTCAGGAGGAGCTTGACTTGGAGGGGAGTCTAAGTCAATTAGCTCTCCACTTTTGATCTTTTGCTTGATTACCCTGATGTGCTCATCCATTATGGATAGAGACATAGGGCCAAGTCTCCTTCCAGAGAATCCACACAGCTTCAAGAAGCTTATCGTCCTTTATCTGTCAGCAGACTTCTTCATGCTCTTTTATATGATAGCTCTTGACTTTACAACCTCTTCCCTCATCTTTCTCTTTGTTGCCTTTTGTTCTTTGAGCACTTGAAGTTCAAGCTGTTTGAGATACTCAAACTCAATGTACTCAAAGGACAAAGAAAGAAGTGCAGATGCCTGGTAGAGACATGTGGCACTCAGGTAGTTGATCATGTTTTGCCTATATGTTTCCTTGTCTACCTGAGGTTCTTGTGTAGCTGCCACAGCCTCTTGCACAGGCCTTTCTTGAACTGGGAAGAGAGTAGGAACATGCTTGTATAATCTTTTCTATCTCTTCTCCTCTTTGATTTGGAGAAGTAGCCTTGCATCCTCTACTTCTTTCATCTCTCTTGACACTTCCATTTTTGCCAGTTCATTGAGCTCCTCTAAGGGGAGAGATATAATCTCATCCATGTCATAGTTCCTGGTCTGCAGGTAAGTAATCGTGACTGCCCACAACTCATCATCTTGAGTGCTTGGTCTGGGGGCAGCCCTGATTGCAGCTTGCATGAAGCCTGAAGACCCAAAGGAACTTTCTCCCCTTAGCTTCCTCTTCCTCTCTCTCTCCTCCTCCTTAATCTCCTCAAGAGTTTGAAACCTTTTCCCTTTGTCACCCACAAACCTTTATGACACAGGGTGGAGAGAGCTTTGGCCTTTATTGCTTGGTGTAGCATCCAAGCTCTGGCTAGAGAGAGGTTGTGATACACCTTCATCAACAGGTAAGTTCACTGAGGGAATGAATTTCTGAAGTAGTTGCTGGTGTGGCAGGGCTCTCAGGCTCTATCGCTGGGCCTTCAGCCAAGGTTTTCCCTTTGAAGCAAATCTCAGGGTGTGCCTCAACATCCAGTTGTCCAATGACATTACCTGATTGCTTTTGTCTCCTTCTTAGACTGAACTCTTCAGTAATTCTGTCTTGAATCCTTTGTGCCAACCTGTCAGCTTGTCTAGATTGACTTGGGTTGACAAGTGGCATGTTGATTAGATCAGGACCTTCATAGTAGTTCAAGGTCTAAAAATTGAACACCTCTTGCTGCCCTTGAACTCTTTGAAGAATGAGGGCTCTTCTATTAGCATCATAACTCCACCTAATAATGTAGTTTGAAGTTTCTTGAGGTGGAGATGATATAGCCCTTGGAATGCCTTCCTCAAAGAGACTCCAAATGAAAGAGTCTATAGTGTCCACATCAATATGAACTCGAGGAAGTTGCTGAGTATGCACATTTGCAAGTGAGGATGGTGAGTCCTCAATGTCCATACTCCCTGAAGAACTCCTAGGTTCTGTGAGTGTACTGACTTTCTCCCCCTTTTTGGTAGCATCACCCTCTTGTATAGGTGAGCTAGGAGTTAGGTCAATCATATTCACAGGTTCTTGTGTTCCTGGTTGAGCCCTTCTTAAAGGTCTCCCAACTAGTTTTTCCCTGAGATAAGATATTTCAAGTTGCTGATCATTGACCCTATTTTGCAGGGTAGTCACCTGAGATTCAAGGTGACTAACCTTAGAGACTAAATAGGTCCATGTTTTTGACAGTTTTTTCACCTTTAATCTCAAATTCCCCTTATCTTCATCAGAAGAATCATTAGGGGATGAGATAATTGGACCAAAGTCCTCTCTCTCACCACCAGCTTCAGGTTCTTGGCTGCTGGATTTCCTCTGCATATTGACAGCCTCAGTTGAAGTGTCAATGGGCTGAGTTGCCATGGTTGAGGTCTTAATGATGTAATCACTTGCAGAAGTGAGAGTCTCTTCCATATGGACCTCCTGAATAGGTTCAGGGAGATCCACCTTAGTGATAGGTGACTGATATGGGCTAGACAAAGGAGACTCAGGAGTACTCATCTCTCTTTGAGTAGGGGAAGAGTAGAGAGACTCAAGGTACTCACTAAAACCTAAGTCTTCATCAGTATAGAATTCAAGGTTGGGAATGGTTTGGTTTAAGTCTAAAGGCTAGGGATAGTAACTATCCCCTAAAGGTTGATCACTTGAGTGTTGAGACTCAAAGAAAAGGCTTAACGCAGTTGGGCTTGTGAGCTTATCAGGGTGAGCATAAGGAACCTCACCATTGATTCTTGAATAGATGGGAGTGGTTTTCTCCTCAGGGGAAGTGGGAGCTCTAGTATCCACTTCCTCCTATATGGGTGAGTGTATGGGGGCCTGCACAAGCTCAATAGCTTGAGCAAGGGTTCGTTTGGATTTTATTTGGTAGGTGAGGGTGATTTGTGGTCTTTTTAGTGGTTGGGAGGTAGAAGGGGTGGGTTCAACAGTAGCTTGTGTTGCTAGGTTGTCACCTTGAGCAATGAGCTCTAACATTTTTGGGACAAGGGTTGTTTCTACGCTTGAGAAGCCTATAGTTGGCTTCTTCATGATTTTAAAGATGTCGGGCTTCATCTGTCCCAATTTAAGAATATTATCTGTTTCCCTCAACTCTAAGGAGTCCAAGTTAGCAAGAAAATTTGTGTAAACAAACTGAGAGTACCTGAACTTGACCCCTTGAACCATTCCATGCACTATGAAGGAGAGATCCTCAGAAATCTGGTCCCACCCTCCATGCTTGTTTAACAAGCTGTGGATAACCACATGAAGCAGGTATTTCCACTGGGATGAGACCTTTCCTTTCTTAAAGGTCTTTACAGAGAAATCTCCCTCATAACCCATCTGCTCGAAAGAATGTTTAACAGCTTCTTTTGGGAAGGACAACTCACCTTATTCGTCATCCAGCTGCAAGTGAGTGTTGATGATAGCCGGAGTGATGAAGATTGTCCTCCCTTGCACTGTGGCAGATAGTGCCTTCTCCCCATCCATAATGACCTCTTGGCAGGTCTTCCAGAATTCAAGCAAATGATCCTCATAGAGAGTAGGATCAATGGTTAGGGAGGTGAAATAGTTGGATAGAGCCAGGAATCGGCAAAGCTCTGAGAAACATTCATCTTTCTCAGAGTTTAATAGAGCAACCTGGTTGTGTTGCCTGTGAAGTTGCATGGAGAAATCTGGGTTGTTTCAGCGGTTTAGGTTGGCCATTTGAGAAGCTTAAAGGTGAAGGAAGGTGAAGAACAAAGGCGGTTTGGGGAAATTTAGGTTTAAGGAATAGTGTGATTGAAGAAGATAGTAAAGAGGGGGAAACCGTTGGGTATTTATGTGAAAAGGATTTGAGACAAAGTTAATGAAAGAGGATAAACTTTAAAATCCGGATGTCAGTCCCACCTCTGAAAAGTAGTTTACTTTTGCCCAAAAAGTAGTTTTCTTGGAAGTCGAGAAATCTTCCGAAGGTTATTTGCTTCGGAAGTTCTGAAGAAAAAGCTTTCGAAGGAAAATTGGCTTCGGAAGATATTTTAAAGGTTTTTGAGAATTTTGCTTCGGAAGAGAATTAACACTAAGAGTTTTTATTCTAAAAAGAATCAAAAATTTCCGAAGGTAAATTGCTTTCGGAAGAAAAATTGTTCTTTTAAAACATAAAAGTACTTAAGTTGATTTTAAGCTTCGGAAGATATTTCAGAAATTTCTTCCGAATGTAAAATTACTGAAGTAGTTATTTGTTTACCAAGACATAAATTTCTTTCGAATGTAATTTTAACTCTTACGAAAAGAAAAGAGATCAAAATTTTCATAAATCTAAGAAATGTCTTATGAAAATATATTCTTCCAAAGAAATCAAGGGCTTATGAAGGTGATGAAATAGACAACTTAGGACACACAGGTTTTAGAAATAATATGATTAAGTTTTAAGAAAAGCTATTCAAAGTTAATCATCCCGATATCTGATACAAGATATTTAAATCTTTGTTCATCAAAAGCTTTGGTGAACATATCAGCATATTTTTCATTTGTGTTAACTTTGACTAGTTTGATTAATCCCTTTTTAAAGTTATCTCTAATCAAATGATACCTGATATTGATATGCTTTGTCCTTGAGTGCTGCACAGGATTTTCTATGATTGAGATAGTACTTTTGTTGTCTATGTGAATGGGAGTCTCCTTGAAATTGAATCCATAGTCCAGCATCTGATTTTGAATCCAAAGCACTTGAGCACAGCAGCTTGCAGTAGCAATGTATTCAGCCTCAGCAGTTGATGCACACACAAAGAATTATTTCTTACATTGCCAAGAGACTACTCTTCCACCAAGAAATTCACATCCCCCTGATGTAGACTTTGCAGTCATGTTGCAACCATGATAGTCACTATCTGTATAAGCATACACATTAAAGTCATAATTCTTTGGATACCAAAGGCCAAGTGATGGAGCACCTTTGAGATATATTAAAATTCTTTTGATAGTGACCAGGTGTGACATCTTGGGGTTAGCTTGATATCTTGCACAAATGCATGTAGCAAACATGATATCTGGCCTGCTAGTTGTGAGGTACATAAGAGACCCAATCATTGCCCAGTAGAGATGCTCATAACACACTCCCCCTTAAGATCAGATCCAAGGGAGTGATTTCTGGCTATGGGTGTCTTAGCAACCTTACAATCAGTCATATTGAACCTTTTAAGTATGTCCTGTACATACTTTGCCTGACTTATGAAGATGCCATTGTCAACTTGACTTGATTCACTTGAATTCCTAGAAGGAAATTGAGTTCCCCCATGGCACTCATTTCAAACCTATCCTTCATCAGCTTCTCAAAGTCTTTGCAGAGCTTCTGATTAGTTAACCCAAGATAATGTCATCTACATATACTTGAACTAGCATTATGTCATTTCCTGTTCCTTTGATGAAGAGAGTTCCATCAATAGTACCCCTTTTGTAGCCATGCTGACAGAGATACCAAGATAGAGTCTCATACCACTTCCTTGGTATCATTCATGCACCAAAAACCTTGAACTCGAGAACCACAACACACTTTTTTCCATATACATGCAATATATTGTTTTACATATATATTATATTTTTTATTCTCATGCATATACAAATGATTTATGCATACCATTCATGCACCAAATCACATCTCTCGTATACATTTTCCATAAATTTAGAATATATATATATATACATATATATATATATATATATATATATATATATATATATATACATTATATATATATATATATATAAACACCTATCCCTGTAGATATGATGCACACATCCATACATATCTAAACATACATCATATAATATAACCACCTGCAACACACACCACCATAACACACGCACATACCCACAAAACGCACACACACACATTCATATACGCAAAACACACACACACATGCATCACCACAAAACTCACTTCCGAGACTCTTTCACCAACAACCCGCGCATACACAAGGTTCATATATACATACATCGCTGCACCATACATGAATACATACCATACGCAACCGATCAGACAAACAACACATCCACAAGGCAATAGAACCGCTGGAACAGGAAGCATACATACACAAGCATGAACATATATATATATATATATATATATATATATAATATAATATATATATATATATATATATAGATATATATATAATATATATATCTATATATTATATTATATTATATATATATATATATATATTAATATTATATATATATATATATATATATATATATATATATATGTATATAAGCAGACAAACAATTCCAAAACATACATCGAAGAAGAACCGCTTGACACACATCAAAGAAAGATCAATTCATGACAACACTTATCAAGAACACATACCCAAGACATCCTGGTTACCACAGCCGAACACAAAACCATAACGTAGTAAACAAGAATAATAATCGATGAGTCATACTGAGTGAATACGAGGCGGGTGTGATCACCGTTTGTGACCACTTGTTCACTTAATCGTTGGGTGCTACCAATCGGAGATGGAGAGAGTTGTTTCAACGTAAGGACTTGACAACGAAAGGCTGTGACTAAGAGATGCCCTATCGAGGGAGGGAGAGTCGAGAAGTGAGGTTGCATTTGATGTTTAACTAAGAGGGGAAGGAAGATCTGCTTGACCGGTCGTCGAGAAGGCTACTATCGAGAAGGAAGCATTTGCTTAGGGTTTGTGCAAGGTGATGCCGAGTGGGGAGGGAGGTTACGGGTTTTATGGTTGTTCAAAAAGAGTAAATTTCACAAAGGCCCCTATAAATTTCACTTATTACCCGTTTAGATTTATTAAGTCAATTAGTTTTAAGTGAATGTTATAATAGTTGTAATGTATAATAGTTGTAATTGTAACAATAATAATAATATTAATAATAGAAACAATAATAATAAGTATTATTACATTCACTAAAGTGTTGATTTAAAAGTATCAAATGAGGTAACAGAGTTTGGGTAAAAGGGTAAAAGAAACGACATTAACCTGAAAATACGAGGTGTCACGGCTCATCTTCACAAGTTTCACACCTTGGAGATCTTACAGACAATATGGTGTATGGAGGAGCTATCTCAGTAGATCCCAGTCCCTACTTATTCTGATAACAAACTTTTGCGTGCAAGGATGAGGATATTATGTTCTTGAAATTCTCTTCTTCAAGAACATATTATTTTGCTATGGTTTTGCTGATCACAAGCTTAGCCTAACATTCAGTTAACTTAGTGATGAGATCTTTGATCTGAGTTCCGTAGTTGGTATGTTCATGTTTAAGTATGGAAATCCAATGGTTATCTCTAAATCTTCTATTTTAAGTTTGTAATCATTTTCAGCTCTTTTGAAGTTAGATTTTAAGATGTGTAAAGGCTCAAGATCAGATCTCATATCTAAGTTATAGGACCTATATGTGTTAACTTTAGCAAAACATTTAGGTGTACAAAAATGTTCCAATACCTTGGCTTCATCATGATCAGCCATTAGTGCTTGATTTGAATAGGCATCTTCCACCTTGAAGCTCCAGTCAAAGCCTCCTTCTTCAACAGCAAGTGCAGCTTACTGCTTTGGCTTCTTATTCTGGGTGGCTTTGTCAGGGTAGTTTGGTCTGGTTTGTGCTTGGCCACCATTTGTTCTTGGTGCCTTGCACTCTCTAGCAAAGTGTCCCATTTGGTTACAGTTATAACATGCAGGATCGGGTTTTGTCACTTAACACTTGTATTTCTCTCAAACTCACTTATAATATCACTCAAACAAGATGAAGCAATGCCTTTGACAAGAGTTGATAATAATATAATAAGTAATCAAAGCAACAAGCAGGAATATTTTCAAGGTACTTGTATATATTACTTCTCAACTCAAGATTACAAGACACTTACAAGCATAGAACATGAGTTACAATGAGAAACTATATATACTAGATCCTACAGCCGGTTATACTTGATACCAGCTGGAAACCTACGACTAAAGCATATACTACAATGCTATAGTTAAGGTATCTTAGATAAAGTATTATCTAAGATATGGTAGTCATGACATGTCCATGACTTACCTTTTGTCACCAACTAAAGATGGCAACTGTACTTAACATAAAAAGGTAAACAGTAGATTAAAGTATGGTCAACTACATGGCTTTTGAGAAAACGCCATGCAGTATCTCAGAGATTTGCAGCGGACTGTCAGACAGACCATACTTATGTCTACTGGATAATAGAAGTGTCTTCCGAAGGTTAACTGGCTTCGGAAGAACAAGTTCTTCCGAAGCCACTTATACTTCGGAAGATGCTTCTATGCTTCCGAGGCTTTAAGGACTTCTTTATACTTCGGAAGTTGACTTCAGAACTTTGTCTTCAAGTCTTGAACCTTCGGAAGTAGCTTCTTTACCTTCGGAAGTTGGAGTTCTCCTTCGGAAGTGTATTTTACACTTAGACTTCGGAAGAGCTCTTTCTTCCTTCGGAAGTCCCACACTTGGCTTCGGAAGTCCTTTGTATGTAGTACTCAAAATCTTCTAAGTGATATGGTTTTGGTTGCAACAGCCTCTTATGATCCAACAAACTCCCCCTAGGCTGATGCTACCAAAACTTCACTTATCTCTACTTCTCAAAGTTTTCAGCACCAGGGACAAAAGATATTTGTCTGTCTCTCTGTTCTTCCCGGAAGTGGTGCTGAGAAGCTTGTACAAGTCATTCGTGGATAGGAGATCCAGTCTATCACTTTGAATGACATGCACCCTTTGTTGTGACCCCCTGAAGAGAGTTAGTTGACGGGAGTTGTAGTCATACTCCCATCTAACTATGGACTCAAGTTCAGGACCTTCAACCATTTGAAGAAAGGCTTTGCCTTTGGTTGCTGATCCTTTCCTTTCCTCCTCCTCTCTCCGTTTTGACTCCTCTTCGACCTTGCTTCTTGCAGTGAGCTCGGCCATGTGAAGGCTGCCTAGATGATTTCTGATGTGAGCAGCTACTTCGGAGTTTGAGGGGTTGGAGAATGGTTTCTCTGCTAACTCAGCAATATCAAATCTGCTTAAGTGTAGCAGAGATGAGGCATTCAGCCTGTTAATCTCACCATTCTCTCTCTCAACAACAAAGTTGTGAGAAGAGTCTTCGAACCTCCACTGGACTATCTTCTTTCTGGGTACAAGAGATTGTCTTGGTACCCTATCTCCTTTCTTTGTGTCCAGCAGAGTCACCAGCCTTCTCCTCAGCTTCTTTTCTTCCTCATTCAATGTATCTGAATTGAGGCCAAAGAGTCTTGCGGCTTGGTCCAAAGTTCCTCTTGGCAGATCAAGAAACTCATCTCTTGTGAGGGAACTTGAGGATCCATCAACATAAGTCAGGTTGACTGTATCCTCCTCACATGAGATGTCGCTCAGAGTAGTGCAGTTGATGAGCTTGGTTTGATCGCCTTGAATTCCTCCATTGAGAGATGTTTGGAAGGCTGAGGGGATGGTTTGATTGGTTGTTGGGTAGGTTTAGGAGGTTGGGTTCTGGGTAAGGTTTTAGGTTGGATGATGGGTAGTTTAGGTGGTTGAGGTGAGGGAGTTGGTAGTTGTGATGGTGTAGGTTCAGGGGTGAAAGGTTCAGGTTCAGTTTTGATTGGGAAGGGAAAGGGTATTGGTTCAGGTTGATGTTGGGTTTGGATATTTGGCTGAGAGGTGGCTTTGAAGGTCATCCCCTGTCCCCTTCTATACATCTCCTTTCTTCTCCCGCACGAATGTCAGCCTTGATGTCACTGACATGTCGTTGGAGAGTCTTCTCAGACATTGGACCCACTTGCCTGCCAGAGAAGCCATGAGCTTTAAGATAGTTCTTCATCCAAGCTTTGTCACCTATCTTCTTGGCGGCAGACAGTCCAGCCTCTTCTTCCTTCTTCTTCTTCTCTACCAGCTTCTCCCTTGCAGCTCTCTTTCTCTCCTTCTCCATTTGATCTTGCTCTTTGTTAAAGAGCCACAAGATCGTGTCACTATTGTGTGGAGACAACTCCTCTTGAGAGAATCCTCTGGAGAGTAGGAAAGTGATCCTTTCTCTCCTGAGCTGCAGATCAGCTTCTCTTTCTTTTCTCAGCCTTTCTTCTTCCAAGGCCAACCTTGCAGCTTCTTCTTTTTGCTGTCTTTGCAGCAAGGTTGCCTTTTCAAGCTCTATCAGCTCCTCTAATGGTAGCAGGAGTACATCTTCCGAGCAGCCCCTAGACTGACAAGTCTATCAATTACCTCCACCCTTCTTCTATTGTTGATTGCCTCTTGGTTGGCTGCAGCTGCTTTTGAACTTGCAGCTAACAGTTTCCCAGTTGGCAGTCTTCCTCCTTTTAAGTTTCTCCAGCCTTTCTTCTTCCTGAAGCTCTTCCGAAGTCATCTTCCTTTTGCCTTAATGTCTTCGGAAGTGCTAGACTTTGGTGGTTCTTGGGTAGAAGATTCAGGTTGGTTGGATGGTGGAGGTAGGAGCTGAGGTCAATGCAGATGTAATGGCTAGTGGTTGGCTGAGAAAGTCCTCCCTATTAACCTCAGATGCAAGTTCCAGAATTGCATCTGTGACTATTAGATCATCGGAAAGAAGAGAACAGTCCTTCCGCAGCAGCAATTCAGCTTCGGAAGTTTGAGTTGGTTCTTCCGAGGCTTCGAATTGTGCTTCGGAAGCCTGTGAAAACACACCTTCTGTCCCAACTGTTTCAGTTGCTGGGCCATCAGTCCTAGTTTCCCCTTCGAAATCAATCTCAGGTTCCACTTGGGCCTTAGGTTGACCAACTTCCTCAACAGTGGTAGGAGGTGCATTCAACCTCTGAAGCTCTTGAGCTCCAAAGTAAATCACAGACATATCCGGACTAGGTTGATCAATTAGGGACTCTAAAAGGAACTTGTTGAAGATCCTATTTAGATCCTGAAGCATCCTTTGATCCACTTGAAACACAACTGGAGGAGGCTCAGGGAAGATGGCAGCTTGTTGTCTTGAGCTCAAAGAAGTGAGAGCTTGACTGATGGAATCCTGTCCTTTGGCTTTGTTCCTCAACATTCTCCCCCTTTTGGTAGCATCATCTTGAGAGGTAGATGAGCTAGAGGAAGAGGTCAAGGAGACTTGAACTGGTACATGCCTAACAGATCTCTCAATCTGTTTCTCAGCTAGTTTGACCTTGAG
This sequence comes from Flaveria ramosissima, assembly GCA_025215565.1. Classification (NCBI taxonomy): domain Eukaryota; kingdom Viridiplantae; phylum Streptophyta; class Magnoliopsida; order Asterales; family Asteraceae; genus Flaveria; species Flaveria ramosissima. The sequence goes on along the minus strand of CM046037.1, from coordinate 71,613,910 downwards.
ACTTTCAATCTCAAGTTGCTGAGTGGCAGACCTATCCTCTAAAGTCTTAACCTTTGATTCAAGGTTTGAGACTTTAGAAAGTAGGTCTCTTATTGTGAGTTGCATTCTTCCCTCATCTTCTTTTGAAGAATCACGGGGAGATGAGGTAACATACCTAGTATGTTCATCCTCACCACCAGATGTGGTTTCTTGGCACCCTGGTTTCCCTTGCACAATGATGTCTCTTTCAGAGGCATCATAGGGCATGGTTGCCGTAGATTCAGTCTGACTATCGTTACCACTGTCCTGAGGATCCAATGAGGCTCCTTCAGTAGTGGCAGCTGAATCTACATGAGTCCCCTCCACATCATGGGACTCACCTCAGTAGGGCTTTGCTGGTGTGGGCTAGAGACAAGAGGTTTCTCTAGGCTCTGTTGATCCTTAATGGGGTGTTGTGGATCAACTTCATTGCCTTTGAGAGACATAGTCTCTTCACCAGCTCCGGTCAATAGGTCAGTAAAAGAAAAGGAATGAAGACCTAAGGACCCGGGACTTTGATCAATGTCAAAAGGCATTGAGCTGTCCCTTGGTGGCTGCTCAGGGGAGTATAAGACTCACCCTGAGGGCTATCAGCTGGGATTATGGGCTCATGGGTCTGAGACTGAGGAGACTCAAGACCCATATTGAGGTCAATAGTGAAGGATTGGAGGACCTCTGGCTGAGTGGGAGCCCCTTGTTCCACTCTAGCCTTTTTGGTTTGAAGAGGAGGGGCTTGTTCAATCAGAGTAGATTGAACAAGGGTTCGTTTGGTACGTCTCTGATAGGTGACTTTGATTGGAGGAGAAGGTAGATTTGGAATGGTGAGGGTAGTTGCTGGTGTGGGTTCATCACCTGTGGGGATAACAGGGATGTCACCAGGAGCCATTGGCTCAATCATACCTGGAAGTAGTGCGGTATCCCTTCCAGTGTAGTTGGTAGACACTCTCTTCAGACTTTGAAGATGGTCGGCCTCATTTGAGGAGCAGACAGAGCAGCTGCACAGACAAGCTTACTCTGATCTAGCTCGCAGTTGATTATGTGCTGTAGAAATCTGGGATACATAAAGAATGTGTCCCTTTGCAGATTTCCCATGAGGTTAGTCAGCACAAACCTGGAGTAGTTGAAGCGCAGGCCTTGTACCAACCATGAACTAGACCCGAGTTCATAGGGAATTTGATCCCATCCCCCGGATTTGTTAGATAAGCAGTGAAGAACCACATGTAGCAGGAACTTCCACTTGTAGGAGAAGTTGAATTTGTAGACTGTAGACCTGCTTACATCTCCACCGTATCCCATTTGGAGATAAGAGTTATCTAACTCAGACTTGGGGAATTCCGTCGGTGCGCCTTCATCATGGAGCTCAAGATGCTCCCTGATGATTTGTTCAGTAATGACCAACTCTTGGCCACAACACTTGACCTGATAGCACGAACCCCATTTAGGGTTTCAATCCGACCATTTGCCCAGAATTCGGACATTTGGTTGGTGTAAATGGTAGGGTTTACAGTCAGTGCTGTGTAGTATGAAGATTGGGCTAAGAAGAGATAATATCAGAGAAGTCAGCATCCCTTGAAGAGTCAAGGAGTGCGACCTGGTTGTGCTGAGGGTTTAGAGCCATTTGAGAAAGATAGCAGAGGAAAAGTTCTTGAGAGAGGTAAATTGGAGAAGAAGAAAGCTTTTAGGGCAGTGAATTTGGTAAAAAGAGTGTAAGTGATTAACCGGAAGTATTTAAATGGGTGAAATGGCGGTTTAAAGGGTGGTTTGGATAAGATGATGTGAGGGTTCAGAGGATGATGTGACAGGGGCGGTAAGGTTAAGCCATTTAAATAATCCGACATCATTAACAAAATCTTTACTTTTTACAGAGTGGGGCCCAAAAGATTTCCGTTACACAGTAAAATCCTTCTTCCGAGTATAAGGTATTTCCGAAGGTAAAGTTCTTCCGAAGGCAATGTACTTCCGAAGGTAAATAAATTGCTTCCGAAGATACATGTTGCTTTCAAGTGAGAGTATTAAGTGCTTCGGAAGTAGATCTGAGATTACCTCAATCGCTTCTTCCGAGACTTAGTACACTTCCGAGAAGAAAATTATCCTATGAGAAATTTGCTTCGGAAGTTATGCTAGATATCTTCCGAAGGCAAGTTTCTCTTCGGAAGAACTTATACTTAGTTAAATAAGAAAGGATCTTTTGTAACAGGGCTTAGATTGTATTGACATAAGACTTTACATATTGAAAAGGTTTTCAATTGAGATTAACTAGTCAATGTTTATCATCCCAATAGCTGTAATGAGATACTTAAATCTTTGTTCATCAAATGCTTTGGTGAACAAATCAGCATATTGTTCATTTGAATCACTTTGATTAGTTTGATAAGATTTTTCTCATGAATATCTCTAATGAAATGATACCTGATGTCAATATGCTTTGTCTTTGAGTGCTTTACTGGATTTTCAGTGATGGATATAGCACTGTTGTTGTCAATGTGGATAGGAGTGCTCATGAAGTTGAATCCATAGTCAATCATCTGGTTTTGAATCCACAGCAGCTGAGCACAGCAACTTGCAGCAGCAATGTATTCAGCTTCAGCAGTTGATGTAGAGACACAGGATTGCTTTTTGCATTGCCATGAGATGATCCTTCCACCAAGAAATTGACATCCACCTGATGTTGATTTCTTGTTGATGTTGCAGCCACCATAATCACTGTCAGAGTAGCCATAGAGATTAAAATCACTATTTCTTGGATACCAGAGACCTAACTTAGGTGCTCCTTTGAGGTATCTGAGGATTCTCTTGACAGCAATTAGGTGAGACACCTTTGGAGCAGCCTGATATCTTGCACAAATGCAGGTTGCAAACATGATATCAGGTCTACTTGCTGTGAGATACATCAGAGAACCAATGATTGCTCTATACTGATGTTGATCAGTATCCTCCCCCTCAGAATCAGGGCATAAATCATGGTTTCTGGGTATGGGTGTCTTTGCTGCTTTACAATCCTTCATATCAAATCTCTCTAAGATATCATTGACATACTTAGATTGATTGATGAAAACCCTTCCTTCAGTTGCTTTACCTGAATTCCAAGGAAAAAGTCCATTTTTCCCATAGAACTCATTTCGAACTTCTTCTTCATAATGCTCTCAAAGTCTTTGCACATTTGGTCATTTGAAGAACCAAATATGATGTCATCGACATAGACTTGAACTAGCAAAATGTCTTTCCCAGACTTTCTGATGAAGAGAGTCTTGTCAATGGTTCCTCTAGTATAGCCTTCTTCAGAAGAAATTGAGACAATGTCTCATACCACAGCCTAGGTGCTTGGTGCAGCCCATATAGAGCTTTATCCAATTTGCACACATAGTTTGGATGCTGTGGGTCTTCAAATCCTGGAGGCTGGCATACATAGACTTCCCTATCTATATCCCCATATAGAAAGGCACACTTGACATCAAGCTGGTAGACAGTGAAATTCTTGGATGCAGCATAAGCAAGGAAGATCCTAACTGCCTCAAGTCTTGCAACAGGTGCAAAGACATCAGTATAATCAATTCCTTCCTCTTGAGTGTATCCTTGAACCACCAGTCTTGCCTTGTTCTTGATAATCAAGCCTCTGTCATCTCTTTTGTTTCTGAAAACCCACTTGGTGCCTATAGGTACTTGACCAGATGGTAGCGGACATAGGTTCCAAACCTTCTGTCTTTTGAATTGAAGCAGCTCCTCTTGCATTGATTCAACCCAGCTACTATCCTTTAAGGCATCTTCCACCTTCTTGGGTTCCATTTGGGATAAGAAGCATGAGTACAAGCAGACATTCCCATTGTGAGTTTGTCCCTTTGTTCTCACACCCTCAGAGACTTCCCCTATGATGTTTTCAGCTGGATGAGTATTGTGAATTCTAAGTCTTGGAATCACCTCCAGTTGCAAAGATAGGTCCAAGTTGGACATATTTTGCTCTGGAGCTTGAATACTTGGTCCAGCTGTTGTTTCAATCTCATTCAATGAGGACTGATTGAATGAAAGAGAAACATCATCATTTCTTTGCTGTGAAGCATCATTAACAGTTGCCTGTTCCTTCAAAAAAATGCTGCTTCATCAGCTTGGTGTTGTGTAGGATCACCTGAGGAGACTTGAAGATCATCAGGTGATCCCTTGTTGAAGTTCCACTATTTCTTGAAATGGTTATACTGTCAGATCTTTCAATAGTAGGAACTTGATTTGTTGTTTCTTGGAGAACTTGGAGCAGGTCTAGGAAGCTCAAATAGTTGATCTTCATCAGAATTGCCTTGAGCACCTGTTCCAGCTGAAACATTCTCACAAGATGGTTTAGAATAGTTTGGGAACAATTCTAAATCAAAAATATGATCAGGGCCATTCCCCCTAACACAAGGAGTGTGCTCATTAACTACAATGTTGGAGGATTCCTCAAATTGTTGGTTTTTAATGTTATAAACCTGTAAGCTTTAGAATGAGAGGAATATCCAACAAAGATAGCATCATCTGACTTTTCAGCAAATTTTGCCAAATTGTCTTTTGTGTTAAGTATGGTACACCTGCTGCCAAAGGACCTTAGAAAGCCAATGAACGGTGGCCTCTTGTTCCATAGCTCATAAGGGGTCTTTCCATGTGGCTTTACTACAAGAACTCTGTTCTGCACATAGCATGCAGTGCTGACTGCCTCTGCCCAGAATGTTAGAGGCAGCTTTGAATCAGCTAACATAGTCCGAGCAGCCTCAATAAGTGTCCTATTTCTCCTCTCAGCAACACCATTTTGTTGAGGAGTTCTAGGAGCACTATATTGTCTGGCAATCCCTTTTGAGTTACAGAATGAGTCAAGAACAAAGTTCTTAAACTCAGTCCCTTGATCACTTCTAATTATTTTAACCTTGTGATCAACTTGATTTTCTATTTTAAGAATAAAAGATTTTAAAGTTTCAGCAGTTTCATCTTTAGTTCTTAAAAAGAATACCCATGTGAATCTAGTAAAATCATCAACTACCACAAGGCAATATGATTTCCTTCCAATGCTCATTATACTTGTGGGACCAAATAGATCCATGTGCAATAAATGTAATGGAGTAGTGATAGAGTTAACAACTTTGGATTTATGAGAAGACCTGTGTTGTTTCCCTTTCAGGCATGCAACACAGTTATCTTTGCAGAAAAATTCCTTTTTAGGCAAACCATGTACCAAGTTATTTTTAGCCAATTTATTCATTGTCTTAAAATTGACATGACACATTCGTTTATGCCACAGTGTTGACTCATCACTATCAGCTTTGGAAAGAAAGCATGATACTTCTCCCATTGGGGAAGCATTGTTCATATCAAGCTTGTACATATCCCCTCTCCTGGGAGATCTAAGAAGCACCAATTCCTGAGGAATTGTCATCCCAGGTTTGAGGATGATGCACTCATGTTCTGTGAAAAGCATTTGATGCTTTTGATCACAAAACTGAGAAACACTTAACAGGTTGTGTTTAAGCTGTTTGACAAAATTAACTTTGTCAACTTTTAACTTTCCGTTGGATATACTTCCTCTGCCAGAAATATATCCTCCGGCCTCACCTCCAAACTGGACAGGACCTCCATCATAATGTTGAAATTGTTGAAGGAGAGATCTGTTCCCTGTCATGTGCCTAGAGCATCCACTATCTACTATCCAAATGTTGTTATTCTTGTCATATGGATGTCCCTGCACATAAGGTGAGATAATTAGTTTTGATTGGAAACCCAAGCCTTTTTGGTCTTGGGTTCTTCAATGAAATGAAAGTGACATGATTGAACCAAAATTTATGCATGGGGGTTCAATGGATGTCTTTGAAGAAGAGGTTTGGGCTACAGCATCTTCCTTGATCTTCCATTCCATCCCTTGGTTGATCATAGAAGATGAGCTTGATGAGCTTTTGTAGCTTGGCATTCTTCCGAAGCTTCTTTCTTTTCGGAAGAGACCTTCACCACCTTTTCTTCCGAAGCAGTCTTCTTCTGGGATGGTTTCAAGGGGACTCTTTTGTGAGTCTTTGCAGCTTTCACTTCCGAAGCCTTTTTCTCTCGGAAGAAGAGTTTTCTTCCGAGACAAGCCTTGCTTCGGAAACAAGCTTTCCCTTTTCAACACTTGAACCATCTGATATGGTCCAAATATGAAACCTTCCCTGACTCCTTCTCTTTTAACATTATTTGCATAATGTGTGCTAGCAGGATTGTAGTAACAATCTTTAGCCATGTGGTTTTGCAGACCACACATTATGCATGCAATGTTAATTTTCTGGGAATTGGAGGGTTGCTGTTTCTTGTTCTTTTTCTCCTCATCAGCAACCTTTCCCTTTAACTTCTGATCCTTTGGTAGGACAGAAGTACTGGTATTATACTCCTTTCCTGAATCAGAAGGTCCAACCACCTGGAATCCTGCTGATATGAATACAACCTTTTGCTTTGGGTCTATCTTCAGCTTGGATTCAGCCACCTTCTTGGCAGTTTTTCTGGCTGCTTTAGCCCTGCTTCTTCTGGCTTTGGTGGTCAGGGATTGATCATCATTGGTCTGGGAGGGCTCAATTACCTGTTCCTTCCCTGTGATGGTCATGGTCTCCACAGTTGCATCACTCTTTGACTCTTTACAAGGTGGGTCAACAGATGGAACCTCTTGCTCTTCAGTACCACATCTTGGTTGTCTTACAGACTCATAAGAGTGTGGTGGAGCAATTTCATTGGTTCCCAACCCACTTTTGTTTTGATAACAAAGTTTGGAGTGAGAGGATGATGCAAGTATGGCTTGGAAGTTTTGCTCAGCAATAGCATACTTCCTGGCTTGAGCCTCAGCTGTGACAAGCTGAGGCTTGAGCCTCAGTCAATTTGGATATTAAATCCTTGATTTGAGTCTTGTAGTTGGTGTGTTCATGTTTTAAAAGAGATACAGTTTTCTCTAACTCCTCAATTTTCTTTTGGTAGTCAGATTCAGCTCTTTTAAAGTCAGATTTTAGCACATTTAAAGACTCAATATCGGATTTAATTTCCATATTGTAGTCCTGGTACAAACTTAACCTTAGCAATACAAGCAGGGGTACAGAGATGTTCATATACCTTATTTTCATCTGTTCCTGCCATGAGTGCTTGAGCAGGAGTCACATCTTGAACCATAAAGCTCCAGTCAACTTCTTGAGCCATAGCTGCAGTTTCAGTTGACTTCCCATTGGGCTTTGGTGTAGAAGGATGTGTGGAGGCCTGTGAGGTTCCCGGGTTGGACTTGGGAGCCTTGCATTCCCTTGCAAAGTGGCCAAGCTGGTTTCAGTTGTAACACTTAGCCTTGCTCTTGTCAAACCCAAACTTGCTAGTGATTGGGTTTTGAGGGAATTGCCTTCCAGTTCTCTTAAAGAACTTCTTCGCTCTGTAGGTAAGGAGAGCCATTTGCTGGACAATGTCCACATACTCTATGTCATCTGGACTGAAGCACTCAAGATCATCAAAGCAAAACTGATGATCATTGGAGTGTCCACTCCCTGAGACAAACGCACAGCCCTCCTGAAAGGAGCTTTGCTGAGCTTGATGAGACCTTGGAGTCTCAGGGAATGTGATGTAAGGCCCAGATGAACAAGATGGCTGCTGGGTGTATGACAGGTACTGCTGAGACTGGGAGATACCTGAGCCTTCAGCAACCATTAAAGCGTTGCTAGCAGGAAGGCTCAAGGGTCTGCTTGCTTGGTGACCCTTCTTGCTTTCCATTTCCAAACGGTATCCATCAAGGATCCCATAGAGTTCGGTCATGGTGATGGTGAGAGTGTTTAAATTCTCTGTTCTTGATGGAGACACAGTAGAAAGTCCACTCATTGGGTAGAGCACTCATGAACTTTCTGGTAAGGTCTCTAAGTTCTTGAGTGATTCCCACAGATTGGAGGGAGGAGATAAGATCCATATACCTGAAATATTACTGGCTAAAAGTTTCTCCAGCAACATAGGTGAAGTTCTCGAACTGCTGCTTCAGTGAGTCCTTCTTTGAATCATTAGAGCTCGAGTACATTTGAGCAAGTGCATCAAAGAGTTTTTTGGCTGACTTGCAATGCTCAAACCCCACCATGATGGAGTTTGGAATTGCAGTCATGAGAACAGTCATAGCATTGCTGTCTATGTCAAGCTTCTTCCTGTCTTCATCAGAATAATCTTCAACGGCCTTCTCGATCATGGCACCGTTTCCACCAGCTACTTTTGGCTTATCGGGCCATTAACGATGGATTGCCACATCTTGCTATCCTGGTACCTGATGAAGCCTTCAATTCTTCTGCTCCAAGACCTGAAGTTTTCAGGGGCGATGATGGGAGCTTTGGTCATCGTTCCCATCTCGACTTCTGATTTGTTGAGGGCCATTTTGAGTGAGGTATAAGGAGGAGTGAAAAACTAGTTGATTAGGATGGTAAGATCTCACAATCAAGAGCCTAAAAAGCTCTGATACCAATTGCAGGATCGGGTTTTGTCACTTAACACTTGTATTTCTCAAACTCACTTATAATATCACTCAAACAAGATGAAGCAATGCCTTTGACAAGAGTTGATAATAATATAATAAGTAATCAAAGCAACAAGCAGGATATTTTCAAGGTACTTGTATATATTACTTCTCAACTCAAGATTACAAGACACTTACAAGCATAGAACATGAGTTACAATGAGAAACTATATATACTAGATCCTACAGCCGGTTATACTTGATACCAGCTGGAAACCTACGACTAAAGCATATACTACAATGCTATAGTTAAGGTATCTTAGATAAAGTATTATCTAAGATATGGTAGTCATGACATGTCCATGACTTACCTTTTGTCACCAACTAAAGATGGCAACTGTACTTAACATAAAAAGGTAAACAGTAGATTAAAGTATGGTCAACTACATGGCTTTTGAGAAAACGCCATGCAGTATCTCAGAGATTTGCAGCAGACTGTCAGACAGACCATACGTATGTCTACTGGATAATAGAAGTGTCTTCCGAAGGTTAACTGGCTTCGGAAGAACAAGTTCTTCCGAAGCCACTTATACTTCGGAAGATGCTTCTATGCTTCTGAGGCTTTAAGGACTTCTTTATACTTTGGAAGTTGACTTCAGAACTTTGTCTTCAAGTCTTGAACCTTCGGAAGTAGCTTCTTTACCTTCGGAAGTTGGAGTTCTCCTTCGGAAGTGTATTTTACACTTAGACTTCGGAAGAGCTCTTTCTTCCTTCGGAAGTCCCACACTTGGCTTCGGAAGTCCTTTGTATGTAGTACTCAAAATCTTCCAAGTGATATGGCTTTGGTTGCAACAGCCTCTTATGATCCAACATAACACTTCACTTTGCTTTTGTCCAGCCCAAACTTTCCACTGGATGCGTTGCTAGGAAACTTCCTCCATATCCTATTGTAGAACTTCTTGGCTCTGTGAGTAAGAAGAACCATCTTCTGAACTATCTCCATGTAGTCCAGATCAACTGGATGGATACAATCCAGGTTTTTAAAGTTGAAGAGAAAGATTCCTATGCTTTCATGAGCAAACACAAAGGCTTGTGAAGAGCTTGTCACTTGGAATGGGCTTCCTTGGATGTAGCTCTCCCTTGGTGTCTCCGGGAAGGTGATGAAGGGGCCCTTTTGTGAGTTGTCAGGGTAGCAGATAAGATTATGTTATGGTTCTCTGCAATCCCTTTCAACTACATGAAGGGCTGAACTCTGCTGATTGCTGGAGTTACCAGATAAACTTTGCATATTCATCTCCAACTGGTACCCACTGAGGATACAATACAACTTTGTTTGAGTGAGAGTCATGGGGTTCTTAGTTCTCTTGATAACAATATAATAATGTCTCCATTGTCTAGGAAGAAAGGACATGAACTTCCTTACAATGTCCCTGTTTTCAAGAGTTACTCCAACATCCATTAGAGTATCCACAATCTCAACATACCTGAACTATTGTTAAGTCATGGTTTCACATGTCTTGTTGGTGAAGTTCTCAAACTGCTGCTTCAAGAGGTCCTTCTTGTTTTTTTTGCTTCATTGGACCCCTCATACGTGAGCTTCAGTGCATCCCATAGTTCTTTAGGGTCTTGCACTTTTTTAGCCTCTGTATATGGAGTTCGGAAAAGCATTTTGGAGGGCAGTCATGGCTTTCTGATCTACATCAATCTTCTTCATGTCGTCTTCTGAAAAGTCAAATACCTCCTTTGGTAGCATACCACCTCCAGCAGGAGCTGAAGGGTGCTTGGTATGTGAGGTCCAGAGACAACAGACTCCCACATCCTGGAGTCTTGAGACTTGATAAAGTCTTCTATTCTTTGGCATCAAGTATCAAAGTCTTGAGGAGTGATCAGTGAGAACTTTTTCATGGTTCCGGTTTCCATATCAGCCTTTCTGAGAGCTAACATTTGAGATGTGTTTTTGTGAGACTGAGGGATCTAAGATGGTGAGATCTTACAATCAACAGCCTGGAATGCTCTGATACCAATTGCAACACCGTTTAAGGGGTGGTCAATACAATCAGTCTCACAATGAGAAGAGTGTTTAGAACACTTAGCAGATCAAATAAGGAACCGGGACAATATTATGATGCTAAGAACACAAGCAAACAATAAGACAGAACTAAGAGCAACAACATATGGATATGGTTTTCAAGAATAAAGTATATTGCTTCTCAAGTTATTTTACAAGTGTTACGAAGCATAGATAAAAGATACAAGGACCTGAGATACTTTATACTAAATCCTACAGCCGGCCATACTTTGAAGGCCAACTGGAAACACTAATCTAGACAACAAGATCAATGTAAAGTCAAAAAGCATATTTGCCTTTTGACTAGTGACTATGACATGCCACAGCTCACATCCTAATATTTTATCGAAGGATAAAAGGTACATAAAGTAGAAAGTTATAGACTCAATACCTCAATGTACAGTTTCAAAAGCATAGACCTTTTCACCAACTTGTATAAGTTGGTGAGTCTTTAGAGTTGCAGCGAAAAGTGCGTCAGCTTTATGAAAAAGTACATCAAAGAAAGCATGTTCTCCTTTGTCTTTGGAAGAAATTTGTCTTCACTTTATTGGCTTCGGAAAACTTTGTCTTTGAAGCTTTGGAAGACTTCATATTTTGCTTCGGAAGATTTTGGTCTTGGCTTTGAAAGGTTTTACACTTAGAATATTTTGTTGTGTTGAGTGTAAAACTTTCGAGGAAACTTCTACTATGTACCAAGTACATGCATGCAGGAAGCACTTGGGTTATTTTGAATGCATCAGTCTTTCTATAACCTTACAGTAATAAAGATACCAATGTTATGTTGAATTACAACTTTTATTTTTCAATTTGGATGTCAATTATAGGTCTTGATTAGTTATTTATAGTGGAGTTTTGCCAATTTGGGAATAACCAACAAAATAAATTATCATTTGTGTGATAAAATTATTTCTTACCTAATGTACTGTGAACTTTTAAACTGCTTTCAAGTCATTATTTTAGTCAGGTATAACAGAAAACAAAATTGTAAACTTATTAATGAATATTCATTTGTATTGTATGTTTATGTGTGCAGAAAGCCCTTTTAGATTGTTGAATATCAATTTATATTAGATTTCTTTTGTCTTGCTGAATATTCGTTTGTATGGTTTTTCAAAGTTTACTGAATATGAGAAACATTGAATTGTATTTTTAGCATCGTCGATCGCTTTCAAATTGCCCACGTCCTCTTTGAAAATTTTATAGGTATCTTCTTCCTAATTCTTTATATTTAAATATATATTTGTCTTTGTGCACTGAATTCTTAGTGTTCAGTATTCTATTCCATCTTATGTTCATGAATCAATTTTTTTGTTTCAATTGCTTTAGTTTCTATGTATAAATTTGAGGTTTAAACTTGGGTGTTAAATAGAGATTATATTTAAATATTTTACAATTGTTTGGAATTTACGAGGATATGACTGAAAGATAAGTAATTGTTTTTTTCCTTTCTGTAGATTTCACAAGTATTCTCTTGCAAATTCTTGAAATTATAATCTTTTTTTTCTTCTTAATTTTAAGGTATTCAGATGGGTTTTTGTTATGGATCTCAATTTATCTACACTTGTAAATTGCCAAGTTTAATGTAGGGAATAAGTTCACTTTTATATTATAAAATAGTAATTCTAACGATACTCCCGTTAGACATGGGAAATATTCTAGTACAATAATACCGTTTACAAATACGACTAGAAAAATAAATATAAACAATATTTATGTACCAAACTTGATTCGAACATCCGTCTTTAGTATATACTCCAACGAGTTTTCATATAGCAATCCTGACACGAGTCTTCATCACGTTTGAATCTTCAGCTATACCCCTTGACTGCAACAATTAACAAACAAAACATTGACGGTTATGGCTGAGAATCGTGTTAGACACGGGTCCCTTGAAACAGATTCCACGTCTCTACTTAAGACAATGCGTCTATCTCCCAGGGTATAACAGCCGAAGCAGTATGTACTGACGGAGAGTGTCTCAGGCCCGAGAGATCACCGGGTAAAATATGTGTTATGATGTTATGTTGAAATTAAAAGGTTAAAGATGATGGTGTAGTACAAACAATTTAGAGAGTGCTCCTCTCTAATTTCTATAAAACTTGTTGAAACTAAAGAAAATAAATTTCTTCTTCTTGTTGACACAAAAGAAAATAGATTTCGTCTTCTCCTTTTCTTTTCTATGAGTTTAATAATATACTCATGCTAAAACTTTCACATTAATGTGAGTTTTATGATTCACAACCAAAACTTCCATTTTTTATGAAATGTTTTGTGAAACTCTCATTTATTCATGATAGTTTAATATCAATTTTTATAATAATTATAATCCATAATAAACATTCATAATATTTATTAAAAGACTTGGTCAAAATATAAAACATCCATATTAATCAATACATGGTTTTATTAACATTATGCAAGAAGTTACAACAATTTCCTACTATAATCACCCAAGGTTTTCTTTCTGCATTTCGACCACTCAACTTCGAGCATCGATATCTAATTCATCTTAGCTTCAGTTTGAACACGGTATAGTTCGTTACAAAACAAAAACTTACACCAGTAAATAAATAACTATTTATATAACAAATACATAAATATAATTATTTTATATCCAAAATTCCAACAATCCCCCCATGAATGGAGACCAATCAAAACACACAAAATTTCCAATTAAAACTCGACAAATGAGTCTTGTAGGATAAGTAGGTGTTCCCATTGAACCTTCCTTTGTGAGGCATACTTAGCCTTCTAGTGGTGTGTACACGCGATGTCTTTGAACATACCTTGTTTGGTGTAGACGACAATATACATTCACACAAGACTCTCCCTAGTCGGGCACATCCCCTCATTGTCATGTCCGTTATGGTCATGGATCATTATCCTGGTTCTGCGAGAGCTCTAGGATTTACGCCTCCTAACAAATCCATTCGAAGCGACCACACTTCTCTCTAACATAGGTGATTCCATGAATCATTAAAAGCATCATAATTATATTAATTCCCACAATCATTTAACCTGAATATGCTTAACATTCCGTTGGTCACTGGTTCGGGTACTTCCCCAGAGTGAATGAACTAGGAAGTTCGTGACTCCCTTTTTGTTTTAGGGTACTCCCCTATAGTGACTCCGTTGGTCATATAATTAAGTTGTCCTATTGAACCTAGATCTTGGGATCTCCAGTCAGCTAGGTTAGGTCTTCCTCATATTCCCCTTTCTCTACGAGCTTTAGTACAATTCCTCTCTATCTCGTCTCGTTTCAACCCGCAGGTTGTTGGATCCAAAATTATTATCTATCACTTTGTCAAGTCGATATAGATATAGATAACTTTAATCGAGATAACTTTTTATGATGTGTTCTTAACTCGCAAGTTAATAATGACTATTGTAAAACTTTTAAGCGTATTTGAAGAATGTAATTTTTATTTCAAGACAAACACATCTTCTTTATGCCTTTGGTAGTAGACATCTATTAAGATTCTAAATCTAGCCAATTAAAATCTAAGTCTATCATAGACTTCTTATGACTTTTGTATACTACACTAGATCATGGGTTTGCAATATCTTTGGATTCTTAAAATCCATATTGCTAACATTTTATTTTCAAATGCAAGACACCCCATATTTAAGTATTATTGGATAACATCCATATAGGGTAATGAAAGGTTCTCCCTTTTCTAAATAGTTTTGAGAAAACTTCTCACAAAACCATTTCTACATACCTTAAAGGATTGTTTCTAATATGGTCTCTCCCCCATATTTCTTGCAATTTGACTTTAAAGTGAGGTTTGCTATCAGAAAAATCTAGAAAACTAAATCCTACTTATTTAACTTTGTAAACTAGATAACATTATCTAGTTAGTTAAGTTTTCCATAGGTTATATCAACCTCCTTGAACTGGATATATATCCTCTTCAACTCTGTCTATACATATTTGACCTCCTTAGAGCATCATAACTGATAAGTACTAGGCTAGCATGCTATATACTACAGTACTTTAACATGTGAACAGAAGATGCATCATTTTGATCCTTCATAGCTTTCAGGAATAACACACTATCCATTATGCATATCCATATTTAATTATAGACAAATCATGAGACTTATTCTTTATTATTCGGTTTAGGAACATAACTCATTTTCCTTTAAACTTCTCATCCACAGGCAAGTCACCAGCATGACGCTGGACCTGGTAGCTGCCTTAGCACCAACTCAGTAGCAGCCCGTCGGTAGCAACTGCTCGACCTCAGCATTAATACAATAGGTTGGTAACAACTCAAGGGGAAGCTCGGTACCAATCTAGCATACACACACTTCACTAGTTGGCATTGAGTTAAGACCAGGATCTCAGTACCATCTGTCAAAATTACTCAGTCGACTTTCAAGCACATCAGTACGTGTGTTCGAAATGCAAAGCGCACTATCTTCCTTTTGACTTATAAAGACTTAATAATAAATCTTGATTCAATTCACTTTGGTGAACACATTCAACATTAACAAGATGAATGAAACTCGTCTACAATCAATATTACATTAAGAAAAAGTCAAATACATTGAAAGTCAACGATATGCATTCATAAAATTTGCCTGGAGTTATCGACACACATGTCTTGTTGTTCCCTTTAAGCTATGTATAACTAGGATACTTCCCAAACGAAAGAAAATCCTCCACTTAGCTCAAACAACATTAAGATGATAGACACATCTACATAGATCTTTCAGAATGAATTTAGCTAAATTCATTAAAGATAACATATATTGCTTTCATATGTAGATTTATCAACACTTGTTAATTTTTATGATAACATCAAATAAAGTTTTCGGTATATCTCATACTTGTGTATTTAATCTTAGTACACTTATCATATTTTTGATCTCATGATATGGTATGACATTTGATGTCTCATCTTCGACACTTAAAACAATTCAACTCTTAAGTTGTTTCCTATGCAAATCTCTTATTGCATTATTCGTTTAAAGTTATATATTTTATAAACATTATATCATTGACGTTTAAAATTATTTCCCTCAAAATCAATTTGAACGTTATAATAGAAATTGGTTTATTTTGTTGTAAATATTTCATGTGTTATCTTAATATATTGAACACAAATAATAATACAACCGAAATTAAAATGTAAAATGTAAGACATTTTTTTAATAATAATGCAAACGGATAAAATTTACATCTAGACATCAAATCTCAAAGTGTTATTATCTATAACACTTTCATCATTGTAGCAATGATATTGATTTTGTGACATGTGTTGAGGTACTCTCTCAATAGTACTTCATGCACTCATACACTCAAGTTTCTCATTTCATCTTGAAATTCTAAATTTAAATAGTTAAAACTGACCAAAAAACAACGTTTTGTATACACTATTTTATCCATAAGTAGTTGTATTTGAACAATTATTTCTATTCACAACAACCTCGAGTTATTGTTGATTGTTATTTCGAATAATCTCATCGAGACTATTATGTGGTTCTAAACGGGCTACTTTTTTCATGAGTAGATAAATCATGCTTAGATTGCAAAACACATGTTTTATTTTGCAACTATTTTAAATATATATCGTATTTATTTTATATCTTGATCACAATACTCAAGACCATAAACTTCAAAAATGATATTATTATATAAATTAATATCTAAAACGCTCGTTAGAAGACAAACAATTACAAACAATTTTTTTGAACACTTTTTGATTTATAGAATAAACCGTTTCTAACACATTCATTAGAGAATAAATGATTGTACAAAATATTTTTAAACACATTTCGGTTTATAGACATAAACCGTTTTTAGCAAAGGCTTACAACAATCATTTTAAAAATTACGGTTCTTATTAAATAAATCGTTTTCTAACACACTCGTTAGAGAATAAATGATCACAAATAACCTTTTAAGCTTATCGGTTAAAATAACCACTTCTAACCCGCACTTTAGAAATAACAAATACAAAGATCGCTTTAAAAGCTTTTTTCTGAATTATATAAGATAAATCTATTTCTAACTTACTCGTTAGAAATAAACGATTACATAAATCGTTTTAAAGTTTTTCGATATATAAAATATAAACCTGTTCTAAAACACTTGTTAGAAATAAACAACTACAAAACATTGCTTTTAATGCACTTAATCTTCTCCATGCTTGATGATTCAATGATTTTCAAATTTAAAATGATAATTTGCTTGAGATTTTTACGGATAGTTGTAGTGTTTTTTTTGGGTGATTAGGCATATAGTTTCAGACTTATGTCTAATTGTTTTTGAAATTGTAGTTTTCTATCAAACCTCGTAGCTTTGTTTTTTGTGTAGGTCTTTTTATGTATTTAGTTCTATGTTTAGCTAACTGATATGGAATTTCAACAAAATAGTGTCATTGTATCTCATAGTTCTTAGTTCTCCATTTTTATATATAAAATTAAAATTACTACCTTATAAAGAGGTAGTCAACTGGTGACTTACATTATATAGAGAAGTTACATACTTACATCTTCATGAGTTTTTCTTTTGTAGGATTGAGACTTATGAATCGAGACTATAATTAAAGATAAGAAGACATGATTTGTGTGAAAATATTCTAGTTTAGTTGTAATTTTAAGATTGCTGATCTACTCTGCTTTTATGACACATATATTGATCATATTTCCAAATAAAATTGGGTCTTTTGAGATATTAAGAACACGTTTTTATTTATCAATAATCTTACATGGAATAACATGATTGTATATGGTTTGCTTAGTGTTGACTATAGAATATCATTTTAGTAATTCGATGGATGTTGATTTTTTTTATATTTAAATTAGATTGCAGTATACCTGGCAAGATGGGCGGGTCGGGTTGGGTCAGGTGTCAAGTCAGAATGGGTTCGGGTTAGGATGGATTTGGGTTAGAATGGATTAGGGTCAGGATGGGTTTGGGTCAGGATGGGTTTGGGTCAGGATGGGTCGGGTCAAAATGGGTTTAGACTCAAAAAACCACATTGATTAACAATTTCATACATAGATCAATCCCAAGGCAATATAACTAAGTATTACTCTAATACCTTAAGGTGGGGTTGTTCAAACCGCTCGACGTTCACCCGACGTTCATTCGAAATTTGCTCGAAAAATGCTCGTTCGAATTTTTGCTCGAAAAATGTATGTTCGAATTTTTGCTCGGTTGTAAACGAGCCGATCGGCTCGGATCGGTTTGTAACCGAGCCAAGCACGAGCAAAGATCCGCTCGGTTTGGTTCGGTTCGGTTCGGATCGGATTAATATCTACATATTGTTTATACGTAACACTCTAGTAGATTTGACCCATTTTATACAAATATATAATTATATTTATGCACAATTGATCAATCAAGCTAATTATGAATTCTACATTAAACATAAAAGTGAAATCCTAAGTCGTTAAGAGATATTTTTTCGATCATCTCCTGCACTCATCGTTATCGTTATCTGCAATATGGTCTTCGCCTTATCAGATACAACCTTAACTTTATCGTCAACCATAACGTATTGTCATCCATGAGAATATTATGCAATGAAATGTGGCTGGTTTTTAAGTCATTAAATCTTATTCGATGTTGTATAAATCGTATGACACACAAAATAGTTTGGTTGTATAAATTGTAAACGAGCCGATCGGCTCGATTCGGTTTGAAAACGAGCCAAGCACGAGTAAAGGTCCGTTCGGTTCGGCTCTGCTCGTGAACAACCCTACCTTAAGGTACAACTAGACAAACACATTTAAAAATAAACTTTAAGCAAATAGTTATAAAAAAAATAAAAAAAGATAAATTGCATGGTGATGGTAGACGTGGGTTGTGCAGTTATATTGTGGTCTTTAACCCCCATCATGCAACTCCAGTTTATGACGTCCGGTTGCCGACCCGTTCATCTCATATGACCCGTAAACCGATCTTGACCCATTCATAAATCCAACATGTTTATCGCTATCATGTAGTCGTGTGGATTTTAGAGAAAAGATGAGGTGGAGAAAGATGGATTATGAGAAAATCTAATCAACCCATCCTGACCCGTTACTTATTTTTTTATGACCCATCTTGATCCGTTAATAATTTTTTTAGTTTTAAAGTTACCCAACTTGACCCTCTTAAAAATATAGCCTAACCCAATCTAACCCCTTACTTCATTATTACTACCCAAATCAACCCAAATATACCCACTTGGGTCCAAATTGCGAGGTCTTGATTGCAGCTTCGTTTTAGCATTTGATATTGCGGGTCGCCTTTTGTAGTTATCAGATTAGAATGCTGCCAATGCTTTGTCGCTGACGACCACTATTAAAACTTGAGCTAATCAAGGAAAGTTGTGATGTAAATGCCATAAGAATTGCATATAAAAGAAGCTCCATAATACCGCGTCCATATGTGCTCCTTTTTATGTCTATTCACCTACAAGGGAGACAATGCCACTATCATGATATTGCATCCACTTATACTTAGAGTTTTTTTTGGCAACTTCTGAATGATTAAGTGTTGAACCAATAAGAGGTCTGAACCAATAAGTGTTGAACCATTAAGAACTAGACCTCTTAACCAATTCAGATAAGAGGTCTTAACCATTTAGCATTAGACCTCTTAACCATTCAACACTAGTATAATACTTAACCATTCAGAGACAAATGTCTAAACCATTCAGACATTTGCTCGCGAAACAAACAGTCTGAACCATTAAGTGTTAAACCATTCAAACATCTGAACCATTCAAACATCTGAACCATTAAGAGGCTGATTAAAAAGCTGACAAACAGCCCCTTATGTATCTTGTCAATGGTATGCTCTGTTTAAAGACGTGTATGTAAATCTGATACATTAACTAACCCGGTCACCGGACAAGTATAAAACTAGTTATAATTGAACATTATGTAGCAATTTAGCAACTTGATTTTGTTACATTGTTATAGATTTTCAAGTGCCATTGAATTTTTTTAATAGGTATGATATTATTATTTTTTTTTTTTTTGAGGTCTGCTTAATCGTTTAGTTTATTTATTTCCTTACATATTTATTAAGGTAAATTTTTGACTTTGATAGTCGACCTGTTCTAACATGTAAAGCGACCCGCTGTAACCTAACTTGTTTTTGTCCCACTTAAAAAAAAAAAAAAAAAAAAAAAAAAAAAAAAAAAAAAAAAAAAAAAAAAACTCGATACATTACATGGTAGTCGCTTTGTTTATTATTTATTTGTTTCTATGTCAGTTCGTATGCATTTTAATATTAACTTGGTTCATACAAATATAACATTTTGATGTCAGAATAGACATAAAGCATGACTTTGAGTGGAAGCTAGTACTCTTGAAAAGTACCTGCACCGTCCCTCCCAATTGTTAAACCTTAGTCTGCAGTAGGGGGTCGCACTCGAAGTTGGTATGTTCCAGCATTGGCCCGAGCCTTATCAGTTTAGGGACTAGCACGTTGTCTCTAAGCGCACAAACGAGCGGGTTCTCCAACTGCAAAATAGCTCCAACGACATTAGCACGTAGTGTCAATGGAAAGATTCGTGGCCATCTGTCTTTCTGATATGAGCTCAGTGCATCCTCAATGGCCATTGGTCCAGCCTTGAGTGCAGGCACAAGCTTTTGCACTAAAACAACAGCATCTTCTAAGGCACAACAAGCCCCTTGACCTAGATTGGGAGTCATTGGATGCCATGCATCACCAACCAGCACGGCTCCACCCAATGAAGCTGATGGGCTAAGGCCAGGCCACAACCACCGGTCAACCAGTGGGGTTCGAATGATGGTGTCGTCTGGGGTTGCATCAACTATGTTGTGCAACTCAGAGGGCCATGTCTTGATCAGTTCCTTGGTTTGTTTCTTCAACACTAAGGGATCAGTAATCTTTGGACCTGCTGCCACCACCTTACAATCAAACAGCTATTAAGAAAGAAATGTATATATATTTAATGTCCTTGGTAGGGGAATTAAGAGTACGTACCTGGTAAAGGGGTATTGAAGCAAACGAACCAATAAACTTTGGTTGGTGAAACAGGAAGATAACCAGCACGTATGCCGCGTCCATAAATGTAATTTACCCATGGCTCGAAAGGTGGTGCTCCGTCAGGGTAATCTCCAAGCCCACGAAAAGCACAATATCCCACATACTTGGCTTTTGAGAATCCCATCCATTCACCCACCGATGAACCAATTCCATCGCATCCAATCACCACCTGTGATCATTCATGTGATTTTTTTTATTTTTTTATTTAATTAATAAATCATCTGCCATTTAATGTTATTAATTAGATTATTCATACAAATTCAATTCAAATGAGACGCTAACACATGTACGGTTTCTTACCGCCTCGGCCTATGTTTTTAAATCAGGATTGGAAGGGTATGAATACCCAACAGATGGTTGATATTCAGTTTGGTAGTTCAGTGTTTGTTGTGTGAATTGTGTGTCTGGGTTTGACCATGTTCTTCCACCGACTCAGTGCACAATCTATGCATACTCCTTTAGTTGTTCATCCAAGATACGAATTGTTATCGTCGCTTCATCAATTCATATGATAATCAAAGGGTTGATTTTTGTTTCACCATGCAACACTTTCATTTTAAGGAAGAAATCTTGGTTTCTGTAATGTGTATAGAACTTAAGGCTACCTTGGCTGATATTCGAGTACCGTTAACAAGTTGTAGAAGAATTTCACCATCTTTATGTTTCTCAATCCTTGCCAGCTTTGAGGAGAAAGAGATGGAATCAGCTGGTAATTGCTTGGCGAGATTATCCAGGAGTGTTTTTCTTTCAACCGCGCGAACCTCTTGACTGCACCACATATAGATTTTTCGTGAACAAATTATTTACAACCATATGAATAACTATACATTCATAGTGTGTGTATATAAACAGTGTGTGTGTGTGTGTGGAGAGAGAGAGAGAGAGATAGAGGTGAGTTCATTGGAGACCAAAACAATAGGGAACCAGTGAGAAATGGCTCAAACGAACTTCATTTGAAATCATGCTAGCAACGTTGAAACCGGCTTGTCAAACTCAAAACCCTATAGCCTAACCGCTAAAGCTAATCTCTATAACCTAAAACTTACACTCTAAATAGGTTTCGATGAGATGGTTCCAACACTGTTGAAATGAGTTCAATCGGATTTTGTTTGACTGTTCCCTCGGTTCCCTAATTTTTTGGGTTCCGTAATGAAATTTTGCACACACAAATAAGCGCTATTAACGCTATTGACAACTATGATCATATATGTTTCTCAAATAATCATTTTACAATTCCGAAATCTTAATCACTAAGTATATAATTATATATTTTTATCCGGGCCATGTAGCATACAAATTTCTAACCTAGTATATACACACCCGTACGTACGTTTGATCTACTTCTTTAAATGTGAATGAGCGTAGCTTTCTTCCATTCTCTGTTTTTATCACCATCCTGCACGGTTGATTTCACAAAAGCTGTCAAACATAAGGAAGGTAGAACAAGCAAAGATCAAAATTAAGAAAAAATTCAAAATTGTTCGAGGAAAATTTCAAATTTAAAAGCATTCCCATTTGAACCTCTATCCCATGCACATCCTCAAAATTTAAAGAATATTTATAAAAATTCTCCTATTTTGGAAAAAAAAACTAAATATACAGATTCACTATTGATTCGTCATATCTATTCCTCATATTTTTTTGTGTGGACGTGATTTGTGAGCGGGAGAAAGACTTTCAAAATGTAATAAAAAATTAAAAAATAAATAATATTTGATTGAAATAGGAACATCCGAACATGTACAAGGAACAAAATTTTAGAGGTTTTAAGATCAACAAATATTAGAAACAAATGTGTTTTTTTTACTAAATTATAGAGGTGAGAATGTAAAAGCTACTGATAAGTAGCTGTATAGAACCGCTTTAATACTCAAAGCCTTCATATAAATGTGTTTTTTTGGCTAAATTATGAATGAATTGAACATTCAACACACTATACATTAATCGTTCGACTAAAAGTTTGTTTACGTTTGTTTGAAATAGGAATAGATATAAGGAACAAGATTTTAGAGGTTTTAAGATGAACAAATATTAGGAACGAATGTGTTTTATTACTAAATTATAGAAGGGAGAAAGAAAAAGGTACTAAAAAGTAGGTGCATAAACTGTTCTGATACATGAAAAGCATTCATATAAATGTGTTTTTGGCTAAACTATATATGTGTTTTTGCTAAATTATGATGAACTGAACATTTAACAAACTTTGCGTGAATCGATCGATGAGAAGTTCGTTTACGTTTGTTTGTTTAATAAAAACGAACAAACATCAACAAGGAATTCTACTCGATTAATTCAATGAACGAATACGATAAGAGGTCGTGTTGGTTCAATTACATCTGGTAATATGTTTGTTTGTTTACGTTAGTTCATGTTCATCTAACAAACATTAATAATTAAGTAGATGAAGAGAATATTTGGATGGTGATAAGGAGATGAAGATAAAAAATGATAGTAGGGGAGCAATGTTTTGAATGATGTTGAGGGTGATGTTATTGAAATGAAAAGGTAGGTTACATACCCTTGAAGGTCGAGATATTGGGACCTGAGTCCATCAGCAACTCCCATGACATCGAGAACCTTCCAGCCATTCTTGAAGAGAGTCAAGGAGGTGCCTCCGGTCCGTAAGGATTCGGCCTGCTCCAACACTAACGATGGAACCCCCAATCTTAACAAACAAAACCCAACCCCCAATCAAAACAAGAGCCAGCCAGCCAGCCAGCCAGCCACCATTGTTAATTGTTAGTTGATGGATTACCTACCTGTGCAGGGAAACTGCAGTTGCCAGCCCCGCGATTCCAGCTCCCACGATCACTATATCTTCCTTCCGAATATCCGATCCAGCCGCGACAACTGTTGCCTTATTTCGCCTTTTACCAACAACAATACATCCACACGTAATCGATACGAAAGATGACGCCATTGCCATTCTTGTCTTGGGTTTTGCAGTTGAGGAAAGATGTAAACTCCATGGTGACTGTGATGCGATGCTATGCTATGCTTGACCGTTCAATTTTGTGGTGTCAAGTTAAACAGGTGAACTACTAGCCAATGGATGCCACAATACACCACACACCCATCCATTATAATATACCACATCAAATCTTACTTTATATAATTTTAAAAATTATTACAAACTACATCTAAAAACTAATTAAATAACCAATAACCAAAACTAATTTTCGTCGTCCAAACCATAGTATCCAAATCTTTCGTAACACGTTTCACAATATCGAATCTAAGTCTAAATTGTGCTCTCTTATCGTGCAACTCAAAAATTAAAATCATATTCTGAAATATAATGTACGCGTATATGTGATTTCTCAATATTTATATCTTCATTGTTGTTGGATCAAATAAGGCTGGTGCAACTAAAACAAACACTTAGAAAATTTTGGTGCAACTGATGAATAACTTCCGAAGGTAAATGCTAAACTTCCGAAGGCAAAAACAGAAATTCCGAAGAGGAACTCTAACTTCCGAAGACAAAGTCTTCCTTCTTCTGAAGTTCAACACTTCGATAAATCCAAGACAATGACTTCCGAAGCATGAAGGTCTGAAGAACAACTCAAGCCTCGGAAGAAGTAGCCTTTTCCGAAGTATAAGTAGCTTCAAAAGAACTTGTTCTTCCAAAGCCAATTAACCTTCGGAAGAACCTACTATGAACCAGTGGACATAAGTATGGTCCCTCTAACACTCCGCTGCAAATCTCTGATATACTACATGGTGCTTTTCCACGCCCATGTAGTTGACCATACTTTATTCCACTGTTTATTTCTTATCAGTTAGTACAGTTGTGTTAGATCTAGAAAGGCTAGTGCAATCAAGTGAGTTTGAGAGAAAAACTAAGTGTTAAAGTGGCAAAAACCGATCCTGCAATTGGTATTAGAGCTTTTTAGGCTCTTGATTGTGAGATCTTACCATCCAAATCAACCTGTTTTTCACTCCTCCTTACATCACACTCAAAGTGGCCCTCAACCAAAAATCTGAAGTAGAGATGGGGACGATGACTAAAGCACCCATCATCACCCTTGAAAACTTTAGATCATGGAACAGACACATGGAAGGCTTCATCAAGTATCAAGACCGCAAAATGTGGAAATCTATTATCAATAGCCCTTACAAACCAAAGGTGACAGCACCAGGTGGAATCGGTGCCATGATAGAGAAGGCTGTTGAAGACTACTCTGATGAAGACCGGAAGAAGCTGGACATTGACAGCAATGCCATGACGGTTCTAATGACTGCTATACCCAACTCCATCATGGTGGGGTTTGAGCATTGCAAGTCAGCCAAACAGTGGTTTGATGCACTTGCTCAGATGTACTCCAGCTCCAATGACTCCAAAAAGGATTCCCTGAAGCAACAGTTTGAGAACTTCACGTATATTGCTGGAGAGACCCTCAGCCAGCAATACTTCAGGTATATGGATCTTATTTCCTCCCTTCAGTCTGTGGGAATTGTCCTTGAACTAAGATATCTCACAAGAAAGTTCATGAGTGCACTCCCAAATGAGTGGACGTTCTACTGTGTCTCTATCAAGAAAGATTTCCTCCCTTCAGTCTGTCGGAAGTAAGAACTTTACCTTCGGAAGTAAAATTGCCTTTGGAGGAAGATTACCTTCGGAAATGCTTTATACTCAGAAGAAAGATTTTACTGTGTAACGGAAATCTTTTGGGCCCCACTCTTAAAAAGTAAAGATTTTGTTAATGATGTCGGATTATTTAAATGGACTAAACCTTACTGCCATTGTCACATCATCCACCAAAACATCCTGTCACCTTATCCAAACCCCCAAAACCGCCATTTCACCCATTTAAATAACCTCGACTTATCACTTTCATTTTTTTACCAAATTTACAGCCCTAAAAGCTTCCTTCGTCTCCAATTTACCTAAATCCAAACTCATCTCACTGCAACTTTCTCACAATGGCACTTAACCCTTAGCACAACCAAGTCGCACTCCTTGATTCCTCCAGGGATGTTGACTTCTCAGATATCATTTCCTTTCTCATCCAATCTACTTACTACACCGCTTTGACTATTAACCCTACCGTTTACTCAAACCACATGGCTGAATTCTGGGGCAACGGTCAGATTGAAACCCTAAATTAAGGTCGAGCATATGTGGCCACGAGTTGATCATTATTGAACAACTCATTAAGGAGCATCTGGAGCTTTATGATGAAGGCGCTCCTACTGAATTCCCCAAATCAGACCTAGACAACACGTATACCCAAATGGGATATGATGGAGATGTGAGCAGATCTACTGTTTACAAATTCAATTTTTCATACAACTGGAAGTTCCTACTTCATGTTGTCCTCCATTGTTTGTCTAATAAGTCTGGGGGATGGGATCAAATCCCATATGAACTAGGATGCCTAGTTCATGGGTTGGTGAAGAGCCTCAATTTCAATTATTCTAGATTGTGCTACTTAACCTTATAGGGAATCTCCAAAGGGACATATTCTATATGTATCCCAGGTTCATTCAGCATATTATCAACTGTGAGCTGGACCAGAGTCAGCTTGTCTGTGCAGCTGTTCTCCCAGTCCCTCAAATGAGGCCGACCATCTTCAAAGTCTTGAAGAAAGTGTCCACCAACTACACTGGAAGACATACCGAGCTACTTCCATGTATAATTGAGCCAATGGCTCCTGATGACATCCTTGTTAACCCCACAGGTGATGAACCCACACTAGCAACTACCCTCACTTTTTCAAATCTACCTTCTTAACCCATCATTATCACATACCAGAGATGCCTCAAATGAACCCTTGTTCAGTCTACTCTAATTGAACAAGCTCTTCCTATTCAATCTAAAAAGACTAGAGTGGAACAATGGGCTCCCACTCAGTCTGAGGTCTCACCATCCTTCACAATTGACCTCAATATGGGTATTGAGTCTCCTCAGTCTCAAACCCATGAGCCCGAAACCCAAGTTGTAAACCCTCAAGGTGAGTCTTTATACTCCCTTGAGCAGCCAAAAAGGGACAGGCCCACCATAGGCTCAATGCCAATAGACATTGACCAAAGTCGCGGGTCATTAGGCTTAACCTCTATATCATTTACTGACCTATGATAGGAACTGATGAGGAGATTATGTCTCTTCAGGGCAATGTAAATGATCCACAACACCCTCTCAAGGATCAACAGAGCTTAGAGAGACCTCTTATCTCTAGCCCCCATCAGCAAGCCTTAACTGAGGTGAGTCCCACTGATGTAGAGGGGACTCATGTAGATTCAGCTGTCACTACTAAAGGAGCATCATTGGACCTTCAGGACAGTGGTAACATTACTAAGACTGAATCTACGGCAACCATGCCATTTGATGACTTTGAAAGAGACATCACTAGGCAAGGGAAACCAGGGTGCCAAGAAACCACATCTGTTGGTGAGGATGAACATACTAGGTATGTTACCTCATCTCCCCGTGATTCTTCAAAAGAAGATGAGGGAAGACTGCAACTCAACATTCAAGACCTACTTTCTAAAGTCTCAAACCTTGAATCTAAGGTTAGGACTGTAGAGGATAGGTCTGCCACTCAGCAACTTGAGATTGAAACTCTCAAGGCCAAACTAGCTGAGAAATAGATTGAGAGGTCTGTTAGGCATATACCAGTTCAGGTCTCATTGACCTCTTCCTCTATCTCATCAAGCTCTCAGGATGATGCTACCAAAAAGGGGGAGAGTGTTCAGGGACAAAGACATGAGGAACCACAGAGTCAAGCTCTTACTACCTTATCTTCAAGATACCCTATTCAACAAGTTGTTTCAGTTTTTCCTGAGCCTCCTCCAGTTGTAATTTAAGTGGACCAGAGGATGCTCCAAGATCTCAACAGGTTCTTCAATAAGTTCCAGATGGAATCTTTTATTGAACAACCAAGTCCTGATATGTATGTGATATACTTGGGAGCTCAAGAGCTTCAGAGGTTGAATGCACCCTCTACTACTGTCCAAGAAGTTGGTCAACCTAAGGTCCAAGTGGAACCTGAGATTGATTTCGAAGGGGAAACAAGGACTGATGGCCTAGCAACTGAAACAGTTAGGACAGAGAGTGCATTCTCACAGACTTCCGAAGCACAAGTCAAAGCTTCGGAAGAACAATTTCAAACTTCTGAAGCTGAGATTGAAGCTGCGGAAGGACTTATTTCTCTATCCGATGATCTAGAAGTCACAGATGCAATCCTAGAACTTGCATATGAGGTCAATATGGAGGATTTTCTCACCCAACCCCTTACTCAAATATCATCATTAACTCCACTCCCATTACCACCACTCAACCTTAAACTTCCATTCAAGAACCTCTAAAGTCTAGCACTTCCGAAGATGTCAAAGGAAAGAGGAAGATGACTGAGGAAGAGCTTCAAGAGGAAGCAAGGTTAGAAAAGCTTAAGAGGAAAGGTAGAATCCCAACTGGGAAGCTGCTAGCTGCAAGTAGCAAAGTAGCTGCAGCCAACCAGGAAAGGTAGACTCCTGCTATCATTAGAGGAGTTAGTAGAGTTAAAAAAAGGCAACTTTG
This sequence comes from Flaveria ramosissima, assembly GCA_025215565.1. Classification (NCBI taxonomy): domain Eukaryota; kingdom Viridiplantae; phylum Streptophyta; class Magnoliopsida; order Asterales; family Asteraceae; genus Flaveria; species Flaveria ramosissima. The sequence goes on along the minus strand of CM046037.1, from coordinate 71,585,847 downwards.
CTGTAGATTCAACAAAAGGAAGAAGCAACAAGGCTGGCCTTGGAGGAAGAGAGAGAGAAAAAGAAAAGAGAGGCTGATCAGCAGCTAAGGAGGGAAAGGATAACTTTCCTAACCTCCAGGGGTTTCTCTCAAGAAGAACTATCTCCACATGACAATGATACGATCTTATGGCTCTTCAACAAAGAGCAAGATCAAATGGAGGAGAGAAAGAAAGCTGAAAGGAGAAATTGAGGATGAAGAAGAAGAAGGAAGAAGAAGCAGAACTCGCTGCTGCCAGGAAGATAGGTGATAAAGCCTGGATGAAGGACTATCTTCGGGCTCATGGATTGTCTGGTAGGCAGGTGGGTCAAATGTCTGAGAAGACTTTCCAGTGACATGTTAGTGACATAAAGGCTGAAATTCGCTCAGGGAAAAAGGAAGGAGATGTATAGAAGGGGACAGGGGATGATCTTCAAACCAACTACTCAACGTCAACCTCAAACCCAACCACAACCTGAACCAATCCCTTTTTCATTCCTCATTAAAGCTGAACCAACCTCTGAGCCTTACACCCCTGAAACTACACCATCATCCATACCTACTTCCTCACCTCAACCACCTAAACTACCCATCCTTAAACGCAAAACACTTCGCGGAACCCAAACACCAGTACCTACCCAACAACCTCCCAAACCATCCCTTCAGCCTTCCAAACATCTCTCCTTAGAGGAGTATAAGGAGATCAAGATGAAGTTCATCAACTGTACAACCTTGAGCAACATCTCTTGTGAGGAGGAGTCTGTCAAATTAACCTATGTTGATGGCTCCTCATGTTCCCTCACTAGAGATCCATTTCTTGATCTGCTTAGAGGAACATTGGACCAAGCAGCAAAACTCTTTGGCCTCAACTCAGATTCACTGAATGAAGAAGAGAAGAAGTTAAGGACAAGGCTGGTGACTCTACTGGATACAAAGAAAGGGGACAAAGTGCCAAGTCAACCCCTTGTGCCTAGAAAGAAAATTATTGAGTGGAGGTTCAAAGACTCTTCTCACAACTTTTTTGGAAAGATAGAGTGGAGATCTAAATAGGCTAAATGCCTCATCTCTGCTACACTTAAGTAGATTTGACATTGGTGAGTTAGCAGATAAGCCACTTTCCAACCCCTCCAACTCTGAGATAGCTGCTCATATTAGAAATTATCTAAGCAGTCTTCATCTGGCCGAGCTAACTGCTAGGATCAAGATTAAAGAAGAGTTGAAACTGAGGGAGGAGGAAGAAAGAAAAGGATCAGCAACCAAAGGTAAAGCCTTTCTTCAAATGGTTGAAGGTCCTGAACTTAAATCCATAGTTAGATGGGAGTATGACTATAACTCCCGTCAACTAACTCTCTTCAGGGGGCACAACATAGGGTGCATGTCATTGAGAGTGTGAAGGCATGTGCAACCAAAACCAAATCACTTAGACTATTTTGGTTCAACTATTAAAGGACTTTCGAAGCTAAGTGTAAAACTTCCGAAAGAAATGAAGTTCTTCCGAAGACAAGTGCAAGATCATCTTCCGAAGGAAAGACTCAACTTCCAAAGACAAAGTGTTCTCTTCCGAAGTTCAAGACTTAGAAGAAATCAATAAATCAACTTCCTAAGTATGATGATATGAAGAAGTTCTCAAAGCCTCGAAAGAAGTGGCCTCTTCCGAAATATAAGTGGCTTTGAAAGAACTTGTTCTTCCAAAGCCAACTAACCTTTGAAAGTCACCACTATGAACCAGTGGACATAAGTATGGTCTCTCTGACACTCCGCTGCAGACCTCTGATATATTGCATGGAGTTTTCTCTAAAGCCATGTAGTTGACCATACTTCATTCCACTGTTCACCTTTATCAGTTAGTACAGTTGCCAACTTTAGTTGGTGACAAAAGGTAAGTCATGGACATGTCATGACTACCTTATCTTAGATAATACTTTATCTAAGATACCTTAACTCTAGCATTGTAGTATATGCTTTAGTCATAGGTTTCCAGCTGGTATCAAAGTATATCCGGCTGTAGGATCTAGTATATATAGTTTCTCATTGTTACTCATGTAATATGCTTGTAAGAATCTTGTAATACTTTGAGTTGAGAAGTAATATATACAAGTACCTTGAAAATTATTTCTTTGTGTTCTTCGCTACTTAGTATATTATTATCAACTTTTATAAGGGATTCTGCTTCATCATCTGATCCAAGTGTGTTACAAGTAAGTTTGAGAGAAAAACTAAGTGTTAAAGTGACAAAACCAATCCTGCAAGTTGGCAACTTTAGTTGGTGACAAAAGGTAAGTCATGGACATGTCATGACTACCAAATCTTAGATAGTATTTTATCTAAGATACCTTACTTCTAGTAATGTAGTATTTGTCTAGTTGTAAGTTCTAGCTGGTATTAAAGTATATCTGGCTGTAGATAGATAAGGCGGTCGAAGATTGTTCTAATGACTGCTATACCAAAATCCATTATGGTGGGTTTTGAGCATTGTAAGTCAGCCAAAGAACTATTTGATGCCATGAACCGGATGTACTCCAGCTTAAATGACTCCAAGAAAGATTCACCGAAGCAACAATTTGAGAATGTTTTAGCCCAAGGTCTTAACATGCTCAGCCAAGTCCCTTCCAGGACAGCTATGCTTTTGTCTCAGGAAATGGACATTCTAGTGATTTTCAATTCTATTTTGATGATCTAGAATGTTATAGCCCAGATGATATGGAATATATGGACATTGTCCAACAGATGGCTCTGTTAACTTACAGGGTGAAAAAGTTTTTCAAGAGAACTGGAAGGCAATTCCCGCAAAACCCAACTAACAGCAAGTTTAGGTTTCACAAGACAAAGGCCAAGTGTTACAATTGTAACCAGCTAGGCCACTTTCCCAATGAATGCAAGGTCCCCAAATCTAATTCGGGAACCACTCAAGCCTCCACACATTCCACTACACCTAAAGCCACCGGGAAGTCAATTGAACAACATACAACTGCCGTTGCTCAAGAAGCTGACTGGAGCTTCATGTTATAGGATGTGACCCCTGCTCAAGCATTGATGGCTGGAACTGATGACAACAAGGTATTTGAACACCTCTATACTCCAGCTTGCATTGCTAAAGTTAAATTGTATCAGGACTACAATATGGAAATTAAATCTGATATTGAGTCTTTGAATATCCTAAAATCTGATTTTAAAAGGGCTGAATCTGACTATCAAAAGAAAATTAAAGAGTTGGAGAAAACTGTGTCCTCTTTAAAACATGAACATATAAATTATAGGACTCAAATCAAAAATTTAATCTCCAAATTAACTGAGGCTCAAGCCCAGCTAGTAATGGTTGAGGCTCAAGCCAGGAAGTATGTTATTTCTGAGCAAAACTTTCAAGCCATTCTTGCATCATCCTCCCACTCAAAAATCTGTTATCAAAACAAATATGGATTGGGAACCAATAAAATTGCTCCACCATATTCTTATGAGTCTATTAGACAACCAAGATGTGGGACTGAAGAGCAAGAGGTTCCATCTACTGACCCACCTCCTCATGAGTTGAAGAATAATGCAACTATGGAGACAATCACGGGGAAGAACCAGGTAAATCAATCCAAATCCACCAGTGATGATCAACCCCTAACTACGAAAGCCAGAAGAAACAGGGCCAAGGCAGCCAGAAAAACTGCCAAGAAAGTGGTTGAATCCAAGCTGAAAATAGACCAACAAAAAGGTGTGTTTATTTTAGCTGGATTCCAAGTGGTTGGAATCTCTGATCCTGGAAAGGAGTGTAGTACTAGCACTCCTGTCCTGCTGAAGGATCAGAAGTTAAAGGGAAGAACTGTTGATGAAGAAAAGAAGCACAAGGAACAACAGCCTTCACATCCTACAAAAGTTAACATTGCATGCATAATGTGTGGTTTGCAAAACCATATGGCTGAAGATTGTTCTACAATCCTGCACGCACACATTATACAAATAATGTTAAGGAAGAAGGAGTCAAGGAGGATTTCACATTTGGACCTTATCATATAGTTCAAGTGATGAGAAAAGGAAAGCTTGTTTTCGAAGCAAAGTTACTTTCAGAAGATACTCATTCTTCCGAAGGGAAAATGGCTTTGGAAGTTAAGCCAAAGAAAATTCAAATGAACAAGAGAGTTCCTTTGAAACCTTCTGAGAAGAAGACTGCTTCGGAAGAAAAGGTGGTGAAGGCTTATTCCGAGAAGAGAGAAGCTTCGGAAGAATGCCATGCTGCTCAAGCTTCAACAAGCTCATCTACACTGATCAACCAAGGGATGGAATGGAAGATCAGACAAGATGCTGCAGCCCAAACCTTTTCTTCATAGACATCTATTGAACCCTCTGCTATATCTTTTGGTTCAATTATGTCATCCTCATTGGTAGAACTCAAGACCAGCAAGGCTTGGGTTTCCAATCATAACTAACTTTTCACCTTATGTGTAGGGACATCCAGATGACAAGAATAACAATATGTGGATTGTAGACAGTGGATGCTCCAGGCACATGACTGGAAACATATCTCTTCTTCAATAATTTCACCATTTTGATGGAGGTCCTGTTCAATTTGGAGGTGAGACCGGAGGATACATTACAGGCAGAGGAAGTGTATCCAATGGCAAGTTAACGGTCGACAAAGTAAACTTTGTCAAATAGCTTGAACACAATCTTTTAAGTGTTTCTCAATTCTGTGATCAAAATCACCAAATGCTTTTCACAGAACATGAGTGTATTATCCTCAAACCTGAGATGACAATTCGTCAGGAATTGGTGCTTCTTAGATCTCCCAGGAAAGGGGATATGTACAAGCTAGATATGAACAATGCTTCCCCATTGGGTGAGGTATCATGCTTTCTTTTCAAAGCTGATGGTGATGAGTCATCTTTGTGGCATAAACCTTTGTGTCATGTTAATTTTAAAACCATGAATAAATTGGTTAAAAATAAATTAGTACTTGGTGTTCCTAAAAAGAATTTTTCTGTAGAGACAACTGTGTTGCATATCAGAAAGGAAAGCAATATAGAGCAACTCACAAATCCAAAGAAGTTAACTCTATCACCACACCATACACTTATTGCACAAGGATCTATTTTGTCCCACAAGTATAATGAGCATTGGAAGGAAATCATACTGCCTTGTGATTGTTGATGATTTTACTAGATTTACATGGGTATTCTTTTTAGGAACTAAAGATGAAACTGCTGAAACTTTAAAATGTTTTATTCTTAAAATAAAGAATCAAATTGATCACAAGGTTAAGATAATTAGAAGTGATCAATGGACTGAGTTTAAGAATCAAGTTCTTGACTCATTTTGTAACTCAAAAGGGATTGCCAGAAAATATAGTGCTCCTAGAACTCTTTAACAAAATAGTGTTGCTGAGAGGAGAAATATGACACTTATTGAGGCTACTCGAACTATGTTAGATGATTCAAAGTTGCCTCTAAGATTCTGGGCAGAGGTAGTCAGCACTGCATGCTATGTGCAGAACAGAGTTCTTGTAGTTACCCGTGAACTAGGCATCCTAGTTCATAGGGAATTTGATCCCATCATCCAGACTTGTTTGACAGGCAGTGAAGGACTATATGAAGCAGGAACTTCCAGTTGTAAGAAAAATTGAACTTGTATACGGTTGACCTGCTCACATCACCACTGTATCTCATCTGTAGATGTGTGTCATCTAGGTCTGATTTAGAGAATTCAGTAGGAGCGCCCTCATCATGAAGCTCTAGATGATCCCTAATGATTTGTTCAGAAATGATCAGCTCTTGACCACAAATGCTCGACCTAATAACCCTAGCTCTGTTCAGCTGAGAACATCATTGGAGTGTCTCCGAAGGCATGAGAACAAGGGGACAAACTTACAATCGGAATGTCTGCCTATACTCATGCTTCCTATCTCAAATGGAACCCAAGTAGGTAGAAGAAGCCTTGAAAGATAGTAGTTGGGTTGAATCAAAGCAAGAGGAATTGCTTCAATTCAAAAGACAAAAGGTTTGGAACCTATGTCCACTACCATCCGGTCAAGTACCAATAAGCACAAAATGGGTATTCAGGAACAAGAGAGATGATAGAGGCTTAATCATCAAGAACAAGACAAGACTGGTTGTTCAAGGATACACTCAAGAGGAAGGAATTGATTACACTAATGTCTTTGCACCTGTTGCAAGACTTGAGGCATTGAGCATCTTTCTTGCTTATGCTACATCCAAGAATTTTACTCTCTACCAACTAGATTTTAAGTGTGCATTTCTATGGGGATATAGATAGGGAAGTATATGTGTGCCAGCCTCCGGGATTTAAAGACCCACAACACCCCAACTATATGTGCAAACTGGATAAAGTTCTTTATGGTCTATACCATGCACCTAGGCTATGGTATGAGACATTGTCCCAGTTTCTCCTGATAACATATACATAAGAGGTACCATTGGCAAGACTTTATTCGTAAGAAAGTCTGGGAAGACATTTTGCTCATACAAGTTTTTGATGATGACATCATATTTGGTTCATCAAATGACCAAATGTGCAAAGACTTTGAGAGCATTATGAGGAAGAAGTTTGAGATGAGTTCCATGGGAAAAATGGACTTTTTCCTTGGAATTCAGATGAAGCAGATGAAAGACGGGTTCTTTATCAATCAATCTAAGTATGTCCATGATATCTTAGAGAGATTTGATATGAAAGATTGCAAGCAAGCAAAGACTCCTATACCCAGAAATCATAATCTTTGTCCTGACTCTGAGGGGGAGGATACCAATCAACTTCAGTATACAGCAATCATTGGATCTCTGATGTATCTCATAGCAAGTAGACCTGATATCATGTTTGCAACTTGCATTTGTGCAAGATATCAGGCTGCTCCAAAGGTGTCTCACCTAGTTGCTGCCAAGAGAATTCTTAGATACCTCAAAGGAGCACCTAAACTGCGTCTCTAGTATCCAAGAAATACCAATTTCAATCTCTATGGCTACACTGATAGTGACTATGGTGTCTGCAAAACATTAGGAGGATGTCAATTTCTTGGTGGAATGATCATCTCATGACAAGGGAAAAAGCAATCCTGCGTCTCAACATCTACTACTGAAGCTGAATATATTGCTGCTACTAGTTGCTGTGTTCAGCTGTTGTGGATTCAAAACCCAAATGATAGACTATGGATTCAACTTCATGAGCACTCATATCCATATTGACAACAAGAGTGCTATGCAGGATCGGTTTTTGTCACTTAACACTTTTTTTCCCTCAAACTCACTTGAATCACACTTGGTTCAGATGATGATGCAGAATCTCTTCTAAGGGTTGATAATAATATACTAAGCAACAAAGAACACAATGAAATAATTTTCAAGGTACTTGTATATATTACTTCTCAACTCAAAGTATTACAAGACTCTTACAAGCATATTATGAGTTACAATGAGAAACTATATACACTAGATCCTACAGCCGGATATGATTTGATACTAGCTGGAAACCTATGACTAAAGCATATACTACAATGCTAAAGTTAAGGTATCTTAGATAAAGTATCATCTAAGATAAGGTAGTCATGACATGTCCATGACTTACCTTTTGTCACCAACTAAAGTTGGTAACTGTACTAACTGATAAAAGGTAAATAGTGGAATAAAGTATGGTCAACTACATGGGTGTGGGAAAGCGCCATGCAGTATCTCAGAGACTTGCAGCGGAGTGTCAGAAGGGCCATACTTATGTACACTGGTTCATAGTAGTGTCTTTCGAAGGTTAATTGGCTTCGGAAGAACTTGTTCTTTTGAAGCCACTTATACTTCGGAAGGGGCTACTTCTTTCGAGGCTTGAGGACTTCTTCATATCTTTATTAAGTCTTGAACTTCGGAAAGCTGGAGTCTTCCTTTGGAAGATGATCTTTGGAAGTTTTTATTCTTTGGCTTCGGAAGAACTCCATTTGCCTTTGGAAGTTCTGTAGTTAGCTTCGCAAGACCTTTATAAGTTGCTCCAAAGTTGTCTAAGTGTTTTGGTTTTGGTTGCACCAACCTTTCTAGATCCAACAAACTCCCCCTAGGCTGATCCTACCAAAACCTCACTTATTCCTGCTTCTCTTAACCTTCAGCACCAGGGACAGAAGATGCTTATCTATTTCTTTGTTCTTCCTTGAAGTGGTGTTGAGAATTTTGTACAAGTCATTCGTGGATAGGAGATCCAGTCTATCACTCTGAACGACATGCATCGTTTGTTGGAGAATGGCTTCTTTGCTAAATCAGCAATATTGAGTCTGCTTAAGTGTAGCAGAGATAAGGCATTGAGCCTGTTTAACTCTCCATTCTCTCTCTCAACAACAAATTTATGAGAAGAATCTTCAAACCTCCACTAGATAATCTTCTTTCTAGGCACAAGGGGTTGACTTGGCACTTTGTCCCCTTTCTTTGTATCCAGCAGAGTCACGCCTTCTTCTTAGCTTCTTCTCTTCTTCATTTATCGAATCCGAGTTGAGGCCAAAAAGTTTAGCGGCTTGGTCCAATGTTCCTCTAGGCAGATTGATCTCTAGTGAGGGAACATGAGAAGCCATCAACATAGGTTAGTTTGACTGACTCCTCCTCACAAGAGATGTCGCTCAAGGTTGTACAATTAATTAGCTTCATCTTGATCTCCTTAAACTCCTCTAAGGAGAGATGTTTAGAAGGCTGAGGGGATGGTTTGGGTGGTTGTTGGGTAGGTAGTGGTGTTTGGGTTATGGGAAGGGTTTTGGGTATGAGGATGGGTAGTTTAGGTGGTTATGGTGAGGGGGCAGGTATGGATGATGGTGTAGGTTCAGGGGTGTAAGGCTCAGAAGTTGGTTAAGTTTAATTGGGGAATGGGACAGGGATTGGTTCAGGTTGTGATTGGAGTTGAGGTTGAGGTTGAGGTGTTGGTTTGAAGATCATCCCCTATCCCCTTCTATACATCTCCATCCTTTTCCCAGAGCAAATGTCAGCCTTGATGTCATTGACATGTCGCTATAGGGTCTTCTCAGACATTGGACCCACCTGCCTACCTGAGAAGCCATGAGCCCGGAGATAGTCCTTCATCCAGGCTTTATCACCTATCTTCCTGGCAGCAACGAGTCCTGCTTCTTCCTTCTTCTTCTTCTTCTTTTCCCTTAGCTTCTCCTTTGCAGCTTTCTTTCTCTCTTTCTCCATTTGATCTTGCTCTTTCTTGAAAACCCATAAGATCGTATCATTGTTATGAGGAGTCAATTCCTCTAGAGAGAAACCTCTGTAGTTTAGAGAAGTTATCCTTTCATTCCTTAGCTGTTGATCAGCCTCTCTTTTCTTTCTCTCCCTCTCTTCCTCCAAGGCCAACCTTGTTGCTTCTTCCTTTTGCTGAATCTGCAGCAAAGTTGCCTTTTCTAACTCAATTAACTCCTCTAATGGTAGCAGGAGCACATCTTCATTAACAACTCCCAGCTTGACAAGCCTGTCAATGATCTCCACCCTCTTCTTGTTGTTGATAGCATCCTGGTTGGCTGCAGCTGCTTTGCTACTTGCAGCTAGCAACTTCCCAGTTGGGAGTCTACCTTTCCTTTTAAGCTTCTCCAACCTTTCTTCTCCATTAGTTCTTCCTCAGTCATCTTCCTCTTCACTTTGGTGTCTTTGGAAGTGCTAGACTTTGGAGGTTCTTGAGTAGAGGTTTCAGGTTGAGTGGTGGTAATGGGAGCTAGAGTTATTGATGATATTTGAGCAAGGGGTTGGGTGAGAAAATCCTCCCTATTGACCTCAGATGCTAGTTCTAGGATTGCATCTATGACAACAAGATCATCGGATAGAGAAAGTAGTCCTTCCGCAGCTTCAATCTCAGCTTTAGAAGTTTGAGATGGTTCTTCCGAGGCTTTGACTTCTGCTTTGGAAGTCTGTGGGAATGCACTCTCTGTCCTAACTATTTCAGTTGTTGGGCCATCAGTCCTTGTTTCCCCTTCGAAATCAATCTCAGGTTCCACTTGGACCTTAGGTTGACCATCTTCTTGGACTGTGGTAGAGGATGCATTCAACCTCTGAAGCTATTTAGCTCAGGAGGCAGACTTGTAATAAGGCCGACCACATAGGGGGAGGGAACCGAAAAGCTAAATATAAGGGCTTGGCTGTTCAATGAAAGATTCCGTCAGGAACTTGGAAAAGAACCTGTTGAGATCTTGGAGCATCCTTTGGTCCCTTGAATGACAACTGGAGGAGGCTCAGGAAAAACTGAAGCTTGTTGAATAGGGTATCTTGAAGTTAAAGTAGAAAGAGCTTGACTCTGTGGTTCCTCATGTCTTTGTCACTGAACACTCTCCCCCTTTTTGGTAGCATCATCCTGAGAGCTTGATGAGCTAGCGGAAGAGGTCAATGAGACCTGAATAGGTACATGCCTAACAGACCTCTCAATCTGTTTCTCAGCTAGTTTGGCCTTGAGATTATCAATCTCAAGTTGCTGAGTGGTAGACCTATCCTCTAAAGACTTAACCTTAGATTCAAAGTTTGAGACTTTAGAAAGTAGGTCTTGAATGGTGAGTTGCAGTCTTCCCTCATCTTCTTTTGAAGAATCATGGGGAGATGAGGTAACATACCTAGTATGTTCATTCTCACCACTAGATGTGGTTTCTTGGTACCCTGGTTTCCCTTGCCTAATGATGTCTCTTTCAGAGTCATCAAATGCCATGGTTTTCGTAGATTCAGTCTCAGTAATGTTACCACTGTCCTAAAGGTCCGATGAGGCTTCTTCAGTAGTGGCAGCTAAATCTACATGAGTCCCCTCCACATCAGTGGGACTCACCTCAGTTAAGGCTTGCTGATGGGGGCTAGAGATAAGAGGTCTCTCTAGGATTTGTTGATCCTTGAGAAGGTATTGTGGATCAACTTCATTGTCCTGAAGAGACATGATCTCCTCATCAATTCCTATCAATAGGTCAGTGAAGGATATATAGGTTAAGCCTAATGACTCAGGACTTTGATCAATGTCTATTGCTTGAGCCTATGGTGGGGTTGTCCCTTTTTGGTTGCTTAGGGGAGTATAAAGACTCACCCTGAGGGTTTACAGCTTGGGTTTCAGGCTCAAGGGATTGAGACTAAGGAGACTCAATACCCTTATTGAGGTCAAATGTGAAGGATGGTGAGACCTCAGACTAAGTGGGAGCCCATGTTTCCACTCTAGTCTTTTTGGATTGAACAAGAGGAGCTTGTTCAATCAGGGTAGATTGAACAAGGGTTCGTTTGGGGCGTCTCTGGTATGTGATTGTGATGGGGTGAGAAGGTAGATTTGGCAAAGTGAGGGTAGTTGCTGGTGTGGGTTCATCACCTGTGGGGTTAACAGGGATGTCACCAGAAGCCATTGGCTCAATCATACCTGGAAGAAGCTTTCTAGTGTAGTTGGTGGACACTCTCTTCAAGACTTTGAAGATGGTCGGCCTCATTTGAGGAACTGGTAGAACAGCTGCACAGACAAAGACTCTGGTCCAGCTCACAGTTGATAAGATGCTGAATGAACCTGGGATAGACATAGAATGTGTCCTTTTGGAGGTTTCCCATAAGGTTGAGCAGCACAAATCTTGAGTAATTGAAGCGGAGGCTCTTCACCAACCCATAAACTAGGCATCCTATATGGGATTGGATCCCAACTCCCAAACTTATTAGACAAATAGTGGAGAACAACATGAAGCAGGAACTTCCAGTTGTATGAAAAATTGAACTTGTAAACATTAGACTTGCTCACGTCTCCACCATATCCCATTTGGGTATATGTGTCGTCTAGGTCTGACTTGGGGAATTCAGTAGGAGCGCCTTCATCGTGAAGCTCCAGATGCTCCTTGATGAGTTGTTTGGAAATAATCAATTCCTGGCCACAAATGCTCGACCTTATTACCCTAACTCCATTTAGTGTTTCAATCTGACCGCTGCCCCAGAATTCAGCCATATGGTTTGAGTAAACGGTGGGGTTCACAGTTGATAAGATGCTGAATGAACCTGGGATACATATAGAATGTGTTCCTTTGGAGGTTCCCCATAAGGTTGATCAGCACAAATCTTGAGTAATTGAAGCGGAGGCTTTTCACCAACCCATGAACTAGGCATCCTAGTTCATATGGGATTTCATCCCATCCCCTAGACTTATTAGACAAGCAGTGGAGAACAACGTGAAGCAGGAACTTCTTGTTATATGAGAAGTTAAACTTGTAAACGGTAGACCTGCTTACATCTCCACCATATCCCATTTGGGTATATGTGTCATCAAGGTCTGACTTGGGGAATTTTGTAGGAGCACCTTCATCGTGGAGCTCTAGAAGCTCCCTGATGGGTTGTTCTGATATGATCAACTCCTGGCCACAAATGCTCGACCTTATAACCTTAACCTATTTAGGATTTCAATCTGACCATTGCCCCAGAATTCAGCCATATGGTTTGAGTAGATAGTGGGGTTAACAGTCAGAGCGATGTAATAGGTAGATTGGGTAAGAAAGGAAATGATATCTGAGAAGTCAGCATCCTTGGATGAATCAAGGAGTGTGACTTGGTTGTGCTGAGGGTTAAGTGCCATGTGGGAAAGGTTGCAGAGAGATGAGTTTGAACTTAAGAAAATTGGAGACGAAAGAAGCTTTTGGGCAGTAAAATTGGCAAAAAGATTAAAGTGATAAGTCGGGGTTATTTAAATGGGTGAAATGGCGGTTTTAGGGGTTGGATAAGGTGAAAAGATGTTTTGGTGTACAATGTGACAAGGGCGGTAAGGTTAAGTCCATTTAAATAATCCGACACCATTAACAAAATCTTTGCTTTTTACAGAGTGGGGACCAAAAGATTTCGTTACACAGTAAAATCTTTCTTCCGAGTATAAAGCATTTCCAAAGGTAATCTTCTTCTGAATACAATTTTACTTCCGAAGGTAAATTTCTTACTTCCGAGAGTAAAAAGTGCTTTCCGAATGGATAATCTTTCAAGCTTCGGAAGTAGATCTAATATGTAATCAATCGCTTCTTCCGAGACTAAAACTCTTTCGAGAAGAAGATTTTCCTTGGAGGAATTTTGCTTCGGAAGATATATAAAACATCTTCCGAGGGTTAGTTCCTCTTTGTAAGAATCTATACTTAGTGAAATTTCAGAGAAAAACCTTTTGTAACATGGCTTAGATTGTTTTGACACAAGACATTACACATTTTAAAAAGGTTTTTCAAATGAGATAGACTAATCAATGTTTATCATCCCAATAATTGTGATGAGATACTTAAATCTTTGTTCATCAAAGGCTTTGGTGAACAAATCAGCATATTGTTCATTTGAGTCAACTTTGATTAGTTTAATCAGATTTTTCTCATGAATATCTCTAATGAAATGATACCTGATATCAATGTGCTTTGTCTTGGAGTGCTTCACCAGATTTTCAGTAATGGAGATAGCACTATTGTTGTCAACGTAGAGAGGAGTACTCATCAAGTTGAATCTGTAGTCTATCATCTGGTTCTGAATCCACAGCAGCTGAGCACAACAATTAGCAGCAACAATGTATTCAGCTTCAGCAGTAGATGTTGAAACACAGGATTGCTTCTTGCATTGTCATGAGATGATCCTTCCACCAAGAAATTGACGTCCACCTGATGTTGATTTCTTGTTGATATTGCAGCCACCATAGACACTATCAGAATAGCCATAGAGATTGAAATTGTTTTTCCTTGGATACCAGAGATCTAGTTTAGGTGCTCCTTTGAGGTATCTAATGATTCTCTTGGCAGCAACTAGGTGAGACACCTTTGGAGCAGCCTGATATCTTGCACAGATGCAAGTTGCAAACATGATATCACGTCTACTTGCTGTGAGAAACATCAGAGAACCAATAGTTGCCCTATACTGATGTTAATCAGTATCCTCCCCTTTAGAGTCAGGATAAAGATTATGGTTTCTGGGTATAGCTGTTTTGGCTGGCTTACAATCCTTCATATCAAATCTTTCTAAAATGTCATTGACATATTTAGATTGATTAATAAAGAACCCTTCCTTCATCTGCTTCAACTGAGTTTCAAGGAAAAAGTCCACTATTCCCATGGAACTCATCTCAAACTTCTTATTTAGGATGCTCTCAAAGTCTTTACACATTTGGTCATTTGAGGAACCAAATATGATATCATCAACAAAGACTTGAACGAGCAAAATGTCCTTTCCAGACTTCCTTATGAAAAGAGTCTTATCAATTGTACCTCAAGTGTAACTATTATTTAGGAGAAACTGAGACAATGTCTCATACCACAGCCTAGGTGCATGGTGCAGCCCATATAGAGCTTTATCCATTTCGCACACATAGTTGGGGTGATGTGGATCTTCAAATCCTGGAGGCTGGCACACATATACTTCCCTATCTATATCCCCATATAGAAAGGCACACTTGACATCAAGCGGGTAGACAGTAAAATTCTTGGATGCAGCATAAGCAAGGAAGATCCTAACTGCCTTAAGTCTTGCAACAGGTGCAAAGACATTAGTATAATTGATTCCCTCCTTTTGAGTGTATCCTTGAACTACCCATTTGGTGCCTATTGGTACTTGACCGGATAGTAGCGGACATAGGTTCCAAACCTTTTGTCTCTTGAATTGAAGCAACTCCTCTTGCATTGACTCAACCTAGCTACTACCTTTCAAGGCATCTTCTACCTTCTTGGGTTCCATCCGGGATAAAAAGCACGAGTACAAACAGAAATTCCCATTATGAGTTTGTCCTCTTGTTATCACACCTTCAAATACTTGCCATATGATGTTCTCAGCTGGATGAGTGATGTGAATTCTAAGTCTAGGGATCACCTCCAATTGAAAAGATAGATCCAGATTGGACATATTTTGCTCAGGAGCTTGAACACTGGGACCAGTTATTGTTTCAAACTCATTCAATGAGGACTAATTGAATGAATGAGAAACATCATCATCATTTGTTGGCTGTGAAGCAGCATTAATAGTTGTCTGTTCCTTCAAGATGTTACTTCCATCAGCTTGGTCCAGCTGAAATATTCTCATAAGAGGGTTTAGAATAGTTTGGAAACAATTCTAAGTCAAAGATATGATCAGGGCCATTCCCCCTAACACACGGAGTGTGCTCATTAACAACAATGTTGAAAGATTCCTCAAATTGTTTATTTTTGATGTTATAGACTCTATAAGCTTTAGAGTTAGAGGAATATCCAACAAAGATAGCTTCATCCGACTTTTCAGCAAATTTTACCAAATTGTCCTTTGTGTTAAGTATGGTACACCTGCTGCCAAAGGACCTATGAACGGTGGCCTCTTGTTCCATAGCTCATAAGGGGGTTTTTTCATGTGGCTTAACTACAAGAACCCTGTTCTGCACATAGCATGCAGTGTTGACTGCCTCTGCCCAAAATGTTAGAGGCAGCTTTGAATCAGGTAACATGGTACGAGCAGTCTTAATAAGTGTTATGTTCCTCCTCTTAGCAACACAATTTTGTTGAGGAGTTCTAGGAGCACTATATTGTCTGGCAATCCCTTTTGAGTTACAGAATGAGTCAAGAACTTGATTCTTAAACTCAGTCCATTGATCAGTTCTAATTATCTTAACCTTGTGATCAATTTGAATTTCTGTTTTAAGAATAAAATATTTTAAAGTTTCAGCAGTTTCATCTTTAGTTCTTAAATAGAATACCCATGTAAATCTTGTAAAATCATCAATAATCACAAGGCAATATGATTTCCTTCCAATGCTCATTATACTTATGGGACCAAACAGATCCATGTGCAATAAGTGTAATGGAGTGGTGATAGAGTTAACAGCTTTGCATTTATGAGATGTCCTGTGTTGCTTTCCTTTCAGGCATGCAACACAGTTATCTTCGTAGAAAAATTCCTTTTTAGGCAAGCCATGCACCAAGTTATTTTTAAGCAATTTATTCATTGTTTTAAAATTCACATGACACATTCGTTTATGCCATAGTGTTGACTCATCACCATCAGCTTTGGAAAGAAAGCATGATACTTCGCCCAGTGGGGAAGCATTGTTCATATCAAGCTTGTACATATCCCCTTTCCTGGGAGATCTAAGAAGCACCAATTCCTGAGGAATTGTCATCCCGGGTTTGAGTATAATGCACTCATGTTCTATGAAGAGCATTTGATGCTTTTGATCACAAAACTTAGAAACACGTAACAGGTTGTGTTCAAGCTGTTTGACAAAGTGTACTTTGTCAACTTTTAAATTACCATTGGATATACTCCCTCTGCCAGAAATATATCCTCCGGCCTCACCTCCAAACTGCACAGGACCTCCATCAAAATGTTGAAATTGTTGAAGGAGAGATCTATTCCCTGTCATGTGCCTGGAGCATCCACTATCCACAATCCATACATTATTGTTCTTGTCATATGGATGTCCATACACATAAGATGAGATGATTAGTTTTGATTGCAAACCCAATCCTTGTTGGTCTTGGGTTCTTCTAATGATAGTGACATAATTGAACCAAAGTTTATGCATGGGGGTTCAATGGATGTCTTTAAAGAAGAGGTTTGGGCTGCATCATCTTCCTTGATTTTCCATTCCATCCCTTGGTTGATCATAAAAGATGAGCTTGTTAAAGCTTATCCAGCTTGACATTCTTCCGAAGCTTCTTTCTTTTCGGAAGAAACCTTCACCACCTTTTCTTCTGAAGCAGTCTTTTTCTCGGAAGGTCTCAAAGGAACTCTCTTGTTCTTTTGAGTTTTCTTGACCTTGTCTTCAGAAGCAATTTTCCCTTTGGAAGAATGAGTTTCTTCTGAAAGCAACTTTGCTTCTAAGACAAGTTTTCCTTTCTTCATCACTTGAACCATATGATAGGGTCCGAATGTGAAACCTTGACTCCTTCCTTTTTAACATTATTTGCATAATGTGTTCTAGCAGGATTGTAGTAACAATCTTTGGCCATGTGGTTTTGCAAACCACACATTATGCAGGCAATGTTAATCTTTTGGGAACTTAAGGATTGCTATTTCTTTTTCTTCTTTTCTTCATTAGCAATCTTTCCCTTTAACTTCTGATCCTTTGGTAGGACAAGAGTGCTGGTACTACACCCCTTTCCTGAATCAGAGTTTCCTACCACCTGGAATCCAGCTGAGATGAACACACCCTTTTGCTTTGGGTCTATCTTCAGCTTGGACTCAGCCACTTTCTTGGCAGTTTTTCTGGCTGCCTTAGCTCGGCTTCTTTTAGCTTGGGTGGTCAAGGGTTGATCATCACTGGTAGGAGTGGGTAAAACTACCTGGTTCTTCCCTGTGATGGTCTCCATAGTTGCATCACTCTTTGACTCATGGGAAGGTAGGTCGGCAGATGGAACCTCTTGCTCTTCAGTACCACACCTTGGTTGTCTAATAGAATCATAAGAATATGGTGGATCAATTTTATTAGTTCCCAACCCACCTTTGTTTTGATAACAAAGTTTTGAGTGAGAGGATGATGCAAGAATTGCTTGGAAGTTGTGCTCAGAAATAGCATGCTTCCTGGCTTGAGCCTCAGCTGTGACAATCTTGGCTTGATCCTCAGACAATTTGGATATTAAATCCTTGATTTAAGTCTTGTATTTTGTATGTTAATATTTTAATAAGGACACAGTTTTCTCTAACTCTTCAATTTTGTTTTGATAGTCAGATTCAGCCCTTTTAAAATAAGATTTTAAAATGTTTCAAGACTCAATATCAAATTTAATTTCCATATTGTAGTCCTGATATAACTTAACCTTAGCAATAGATGCTAGAGTACAGAGATGTTCATATACCTTGTTGTCATCTGCTCCAGCCATGAGTGCTTGAGCAGGAGTCACATCCTATACCATGAAGATCCAATCAACTTCTTGAGCCACAACAGCTATCTTAGTTGACTTTCAAGTAGCTTTTGGTGTTGAGGGATGTGTGGAGGCCTATGGGGTTCCCGGCTTTGACTTGGGAGCTTTGCATTCCCTGGCAAAGTGACCAAGTTGGTTACAATTGTAACATTTGGCCTTTGTCTTGTCAAACCCAAACTTGCTGTTAGTTGGGTTTTGGGGAAACTGTCTTTCAGTTCTCTTGAAGATCTTCTTTGCTCTATAGGTTAAAAAAGTCACCTGACTATGTCCACATACTCCACACCATCTGGGCTAAAACACTCTAGATCATCAAAGCAATACTGATAGTCACTTAAGTGCCCATTTCCTAAGACAAAGGCACAGCTGTCCTAAAAGAACTTTGTTGAGCCTGTTGAGACCTTGGAGTCTCAGGAAATGTAATGTATGGCCCAAAAGAACAGGATGACTGTTGGGTGTATATCAGGTACTGTTGAGGTTAGGGAGGTCCTAAGCCTTCAACAACCATTAAAACGTTGCTAGCAGGAAGGCTTGAGGGTCTGCTTGTCTGATGACCCCTTTTGTTCTCCATCTCTAAACAGTATCCATCAAGGATGCCATAAAGTTCAGTCATGGTGAGGGAGTTCAGATTTTCTGTCCTCTTGATAGAGACACAGTAGAACGTCCACTCATTTGGGAGGCACTCATGATTTTTCTCGTGAGATCTCTCAATTCAAGGGCAATTCCTATAGACTAAAGGGAGGAAATAAGATCCATATACCTGAAGTATTGCTGGATG
Source organism: Flaveria ramosissima (assembly GCA_025215565.1). NCBI lineage: Eukaryota > Viridiplantae > Streptophyta > Magnoliopsida > Asterales > Asteraceae > Flaveria > Flaveria ramosissima. The sequence goes on along the minus strand of CM046037.1, from coordinate 71,567,275 downwards.
AGGGTCTCTCCAGCAATATAAGTGAAGTTCTCGAACTTTTGCTTCAGGGAATCCTTCTTGGAGTCATTGGAGCTGGAGTACATCTGAGATAGTGCATCAAACAGTTCTTTAGCTGACTTGCAATGCTCAAACCCCACCATGATGGAGTTGGGTATAGCAGTGATCAGAACAGTCATGGCATTACTTTCAATGTCCAGCTTCTTCCGGTCTTCATTAGAGTAGTCTTCTACAGCCTTCTCTATCATGACACCGTTTCCACCTGGTGCTGCCACCTTTGGTTTGTAAGGGCTATTGACAATAGATTGGCACAGTTTGCTATCTTGATATCTGATGAAGCCTTCCATACGTCTGCTCCATGATCTAAAGTTTTTAGGGGCGATGATAGGTGTTTTAGTCATCGTCCCCATCTCTACTTCAAAATTTTGGTTGAGGGCCATTTTTTACTGTGGTGTAAGGAGGAGTCAAAAACAGGTTGATTTGGATGGTAAGATCTCACAATCAAGAGCTTGGAAGCTCTGATACCAATTTCATAATCGGTTTTTATCACTTAACACTTTGTTTTCTCTCAAACTCACTTGAATCACACTCGGTTCAGATGATTATGCAGAATCTCTTCAAGAGTTGATAATAATATACTAAGTAACAAAGAACACAAGGAAATAATTTTCAAGGTACTTGTATATATTACTTCTCAACTCAAAGTATTACAAGACTCTTACAAGCATATTACATGAGTTACAATGAGAAATTATATATACTAGACCCTATAGCCGGATATACATTGATACCAGCTGGAAACCTATGACTAAAGCATATACTATAATGCTAAAGTTAAGGTATCTTAGATAAAGTATTACCTAAGATAAGGTAGTCATGACATGTCCATGACTTACCTTTTGTCACCAACTAAAGTTGGTAACTGTACTAACTGATAAAAGGTAAACAGTGGAATAAAGTATGGTCAACTACATGGGTGTGGGAAAGCGCCATGCAATATCTCAGAGACTTGCAGCGGAGTGTCAGAAGGGCCATACTTATGTCCACTGGTTCATACTAGTGTCTTCCGAAGGTTAATTGGGAAGAGCTTGTTCTTCCAAAGCCACTTATACTTCGGAAGGGGCTACTTCTTCCGAGGCTTGAGGACTTCTTCATATCTTTATACTTTAGAAGTTGAAGTCTTGATTTCTTCTAAGTCTTGAACTTCGAAAGAGCCAAGACTTTGTCTTTGGAAGCTGGAGTTTTCCTTCGGAAGATGATCTTTGGAAGTTCTTCTTCTTTGGCTTCGAAAGAACTCCATTTGCCTTCGGAAGTTCTGTACTTAGCTTCAGTAGACCTTTATAAGTTGTACCAAAGTTGTCTAAGTGTTTTGGTTTTGGTTGCACCAGCCTTTCTAGATCCAACATGCTATGTCCATCACTACAAAATCCTGTCAAGCACTCAAAGACAAAGCATATTGATATCAGGTACCATTTCATTAGAGATATTCATGAGAAAAATCTAATTAAACTAGTCAAGCTGACTCAAATGAACAATATGTGGATTTATTCACCAAAGCATTTGATGAACAAAGATTTAAGTATCTTATTATGGCTATTAGGATGATAAACATTGATTAGTTTATCTCATTTGAAAAACTTTTCAAAATTTTTCTATCTTTTTCAATATAATCTAAGCCCTGTTACAAAAAGTTTTCTTCAAAATTCATTAAGTGTAAGTTCTTCCGAAGAGAAATTAACCCTTGGAAGATATGTTATTTATCTTCCGAAAGAAAATTCCTCCAAGTTATTCTTCTCTTCCGAAGGGTTTTTAGTCTCGGAATAAAATTTGATGTTATATCAAATCTATTTCCGAAGCTTGAAAACCCCTTTCTCTCGGAAGACCCCCTTACTCTCGGAAGTAAATTTCCCTTAAGATAAATTTACCTTCGGAAGTAATATTGGCTTTGAAAGAAGAATACTTTCGGAAGAGCCTTTACCCTCAGAAGAATGCTTTACTGTGTAACGGAAATCTTTTGGGTCCCACTTTGTAAAAAGGTAAAGATTTTATTAATGATGTTGGATATTTTAAATAGATTTAACATTGCCGCCCTTGTTAGATCATACCCCAAACCATCACTTCAGCTTATCCATCCGCTAGTTTAACCCATTTAAATACTTCCGACTCATCTCCTTAATTCTTTTACCAATTTCACTGCCCTAAGTTTCCTTCGTCTTTCATTTACCTAAAATCAAACTTCTCATCTGTAACTTTCTTAAACAATGGCACTAAACCCTTAGCATAACCAAGTCGCACTCCTTGATTCTTCCAAGGATGCTGACTTCTCTGGAATCATCTCCTTCCTTACCCAATCCACCTACTACGCTGCCCTAAATCGAACCACATGGTTGAATTTTAGGAAAACACTCAGATTGAAACCCTGAACGGAGTCACGGTTATTAGGTCGAGCATTTGTGGTCAAGAGCTGATCATTTCTGAACAAATCATCAGGGAGCATCTAGAGCTTCATGATGTGGGCGCTCCTACAGAATTCCCTAAATCAGACCTAAATGACACATATCTACAGATGGGATATGGTGGTGATATGAGCAGGTCAACTGTATACAAGTTCAATTTTTCTTACAACTGGAAGTTCCTGCTTCACTGCCTGTCAAACAAGTCTGGGGGATGGGATCAAATTCCCTATCAACTAGGATGCCTAGTTTACAGGTTGGTAAAAGGCCTCAGATTCAACTACTCAAGGTTTGTGCTGACCAATCTCATGGGAAACCTTCAAAGGGAAACATTTTATATGTATCCCTGGTTCATTCAGCACATCATCAACTGCGAGCGGGACCAGAGTAAGCTTGTTTGTGCAGCTGCTCCACCTGTCCGTCACATGAGACCGGCCATCTTCAAGGTACTAAAGAGGGTTTCCACCAACTTTGCTGGAATACACACTCAGTTTCTTCTAGGTATGATTGAGCCAATGGCTCCTGGTGACATCCCTGTTAACCCCACAGGTGATGAACCCATACCAGCAATAACCCCCATAATGCCAAATCTACCTTCCCACCCTATCAAAATTACTTATCAGAGACGTTCCAAACAAACCCTTGTTCAATCTCGTCTGATTGAGCAAGTTCCCCCTGTTTAATCCAAAAGGGCTAGAGTGGAAAGATGGGCTCCCACTCAGTCTGAGGTCCCACCTTCCTTCATAATATACCTTAATATGGGTATTGAGTCTCCTCAGTCTCAATCTCATGAGCCCCAAAACCCAACTGACAAATCTCAGGATGAGTCTCTATACTCTCCTGAGCAGCCAAAAAGGGGCAACCCTATCATAGGCTCAATACCATTAGACATTGATCAAGGTCCCGGCTCACTAGGCATAACTTTCATATCCTTTACTGACCTTTTAATAGGAACTGATGAGGAGATCATGTCTCTTCAAGGCCATGAGGTTGATCCACAACACCTACCTATGGATCAACTGAGCCTAGAGAGATCTCTGATTTCCAGCCCCCATCAGCACACCCCAACTGAGGTGAGTCCCACTGGTATGGAGAGGACTCATGTAAATTCAGCTGCCACTACTAAAGGTGCCTACGGTAACCGTGCCCTTTAATGACTTTGAAAGAGACATCATGAGGCAGGGGAAACCAGGGCACCAAGAAACCACAATTGGTTGTGAGGATGAACATACTAGGTATGTTACCTCATCTTCCCGTGATTCTTCTAAAGAAGATGAGGGAAGTATGCAACTCGCAATCAGAGACCTACTTTCTAAAGTCTCAAACATTGAATTCAGGGTTAAGACTTTAGAGGATAGGTCTGCCACTTAGCAACTTGAGATTGAAAATCTCAAGTCTAAACTAGCTGAGAAACAAACTAAGAGATCTGTTAGGCACGTACCAATTCCTTTCCCTTTTCCCATAAAAACGAGCCTGGATGAAAGATTATCTCAGGGCCCATGGCTTCTCTGGCAAGCAAGTTGGTCCCATGTCTGAGAAGACTCTGCAGCCCATGTCAGTGAAATCAAAGCTGACATTCGCTCCGGAAGAAGTAAAGAGATGTACAGAAGAGTACAGGGGATGAATTCTAGGCCAACACCACAACCACTACCACAACCTCAACCTGAACCAATCCCTTTCCCTTTTCCCATCAAAACCGAGCCAACCACTGAGCCATATACTCCTAGACCCACACCATCAACCTACCCTCTTCCTCACCCACTCAATCACAACAACCACCACAACTACCCATCCTCAAACCCAAAACACTCCCTAGAACCCAAACATCAGCTACCCAACAGCCACCTAAGTCATCCCCTTAACCATCCAAACCTCTTTCCTTAGAGGAATTTAAGGAGATCAAGAGGAAGCTCATTAACTGCACCATCCTAAGCGATATCTCTTGTGAGGAGGGGTCCATCAAAATAACTGTTGGATCTAGGAAGGCTGTTGCAACCAAAACTTAGTCACTTAGAAGATTTTGAGTACAACATACAAAGGACTTCCGAAGCTAAGTATGGAACTTCCGAAGGAAGAAGGAGCTCTTCCGAAGTCTAAGTGTAAAATACACTTCTGAAGGAAAACTCCAACTTCCGAAGACAAAGAGCCTACTTCCGAAGATCATGACTTAGAGACAAAGATCTGAAGTCAACTTCCGAAGTACAAGAAGTCCTCAAAGCCTCGGAAGCATAGAAGCATCTTCCGAAGTATAAGTGGCTTCGGAAGAACTTGTTCTTCCGAAGCCAGTTAACCTTCGGAAGACACTCCTATTATCCAGTGGACATAAGTATGGCCTGTCTGACACTCCGCTGCAAATCTCTGAGATACTGCATGGCGTTTTCTCAAAAGCCATGTAGTTGACCATACTTTAATCCACTGTTTACCTTTTTATGTTAAGTACAGTTGCCATCTTTAGTTGATGACAAAAGGTAAGTCATGGACATGTCATGACTACCATATCTTAGATAATACTTTATCTAAGATACCTTAACTATAGCATTGTAGTATATGCTTTAGTCTTAGGTTTTCAGCTGGTATAAAGTATAACCAGCTGTAGGATCTAGTATATATTTCTCATTGTAACTCTTGTTTTATGCTTGTAAGTGTCTTGTAATCTTGAGTTGAGAAGTAATATATACAAGTACCTTGAAAATATATTTCTGCTTGTTCCTTTGATTACTTATTATATTATTATCAACTCTTGTTAAAGGCATTGCTTCATCTGATTTGAGTGTTATTATAAGCGAGTTTGAGAGAATCACAAGTGTTTAAGTGACAAACCCGATCCTGCAATTGGTATCAGAGCTTTTTAGGCTCTTGATTGTGAGATCTTACCATCCTAATCAAACAGTTTTTCACTCCTCCTTATACCTCACTCAAAATGGCCCTCAACAAATCTGAAGTCGAGATGGGAACGATGACCAAAGCTCCCATCATCGCCCCTGAAAACTTCAGGTCTTGGAGCAGAAGAATGGAAGGCTTCATCAGGTACCAGGATAGCAAGATGTGGCAATCCATCGTTAATGGCCCGATAAGCCAAAAGTAGCTGGTGGAAACGGTGCCATGATCGAGAAAGCCGTTGAAGATTATTCTGATGAAGACAGGAAGAAGCTTGACATAGATAGCAATGCTATGACTGTTCTTATGACTGCAATCCCAAACTCCATCATGGTGGGGTTTGAGCATTGTAAGTCTGCCAAAGAACTCTTTGATGCTCTTGCTTAAATGTACTCAAGCTCGAATGATTCAAAGTAGGACTCACTGAAGCAGCAGTTTGAGAACTTCACCTATGTTGCTGGAGAGACTCTTAGCCAGCAATATTTCAGGTACATGGATCTTATCTCTTCCCTTCAATCTGTGAGAATCACTCATGAACTCAGAGACCTTACTAGAAAGTTTATGAGTGCTCTACCCAATGAGTGGACATTCTACTGTGTCTCCATCAAGAGAACAGAGAATCTGAATACACTCACCATGACCGAACTCTATGGGATCCTTGATGGATACCGTTTGGAAATGGAAAGCAAGAGGGGTCACCAGACAAGCAGACCCTTGAGTCTTCCTGCTAGCAACGCTTTAATGGTTGCTGAAGGCTCAGGCATCTCCCAGTCTCAGCAGTACCTGACCTACACCCAGCAGCCATCTTGTTCCTCTGGGCCTTACATCACATTTCCTGAGAGTCCAAGGTCTCAACAAGCTCAGCAAAGCTCCTTTCAGGAGGGCTGTGCATTTGTCTCAGGGAGTGGGCACTCAAATGACTATCAATACTGCTTTGATGATCTAGAGTGTTTTAGCCCGGATGACATAGAGTATGTGGACATAGTCCAACAAATGGCTCTTCTAACCTACAGAGCGAAGAAGTTCTTTAAAAGAACTGGAAGGCAATTCCCTCAGAACCCAATCACCAGCAAGTTTGGGTTTGATAAAAGCAAGGCCAAATGTTACAACTGTAACCAACTTGGTCATTTTGCAAGGGAATGCAAGGCTCCCAAGTCCAACCCGGGAACCTCACAGGCCTCCACACATCCTTCTACACCAAAGCCCACCGGAAAGTCAACTGAAACTGCAGCAATGGCTCAAGAAGTTGACTGGAGCTTCATGGTTCCAGATGTGACTCCTGCTCAAGCACTCATGGCAGGAACAAATGAAAACAAGGTATATGAACATCTCTGTACCCCTGCTTGTATTGCTAAGGTTAAAGTGTATCAGGACTACAATATGGAAATTAAATCTGATATTGAGTCTTTAAATGTTTTAAAATCTGACTTTAAAAGGGCTGAATCTGACTATCAAAGAAAAATTAAGTAGTTAGAGAAAACTGTGTCCCTCTTAAAACATGAACATACAAACTACAAGACTCAAATCAAGGATTTAATATCCAAATTGACTGAGGCTCAAGCCCAGCTTGTCACTGCTGAGGCTCAAGCCAGGAAGTATGCTATTTCCGAGCAAAACTTCCAAGCCATTCTTGCATCATCCTCTCACTCAAAACTTTGTTATCAAAACAAAGGTGGGTTGGGAACCAATGAAATTGCTCCACCACACTCTTATGAGTCTGTAAGATAACCAAGGTGTGGTACTGAAGAGCAAGAGGTTCCATCTGTTGACCCACCTTCTCAAGAGTCAAAGAGTGATGCAACTATGGAGACCATGACCATCACAGGGAAGGAACAGTAATTGTGCCTCCCCAGCCAATGATGATAAAACCCTGACCACCAAAGCCAGAAGAAGCAGAGCTAAGGCAGCCAGAAAAACTGCCAAGAAGGTGGCTGAATCCAAGCTAAAGATAGACCCAAAGCAAAAGGGTGTATTTATATCAGCTGGATTCCAGGTGGTTGGACCTTCTGATTCAGGAAAAGGGTACAGTACCAGTACTCCTATCCTACCAAAGGATCAGAAGTAAAGGGAAAGGTTGCTGATGAGGAGAAAAAGAACAAGAAACAGCAATCCTCTCATTCCCAGAAAGTTAACATTGCATGCATAATGTGTGGTCTGCAAAACGACATGGCTAAAGATTGTTACTACAATCCTGTTAGCACACATTATGCAAATAATGTTAAATGAGAAGGAGTCAGGGAAGATTTCACATTTGGACCATATCAAATGGTTCAAGTGATGAAAAAGGGAAAGCTTGTTTCCGAAGCAAGGCTTCTCTCGGAAGAAAACTCTTCTTCCGAAAGGAAAAACTTCGGAAGTTAAAGCTGCAAAGACTCAGAAACCAAAAAGTCCCCGGAAACCATCCAGAAGAAGACTGCTTCGGAAGAAAAGGTGGTGAAGGTCCTCTCTCGTCGAAAAAAAGAAGCCTTCGGAAGAATGCCAAGCTACAAAACTCACAAACTCATCTTCTATGATCAACCAAGGGATGGAATGGAAGATCAAGGAAGATGCTGTAGCCCAAACCTCTTCTTCAAAGACATCAATCATTGAACCCCCATGCATAAATTTTGGTTCAATTATGTCACTATCATTGGAAGAACCCAAGACCAACAAGGCTTGGGTTTCCAATCAAAACTAATTATCTCACCTTATGTGCAGGGACATCCATATGACAAGAATAACAACATTTGGATTGTAGATAGTGGATGCTCCAGGCACATGACAGGGAACAGATCTCTCCTTCAACAATTTCAATATTATGATGGAGGTCCTGTCCAGTTTGGAGGTGAGGCCGGAGGATATATTTCTGGCAGAGGAGTATATCCAATGGAAAGTTAAAAGTTGACAAAGTTAATTTTGTCAAACAGCTTGAACACAATCTGTTAAGTGTTTCTCAATTCTGTGATCAAAAGCATCAAATGCTTTTCACAAACATGAGTGCATTATCCTCAAACCCAGGATGACAATTCCTCAGGAATTGGTGCTTCTTAGATCTCCCAGGAAAGGGGATATACAAGCGATATGAACAATGCTTCCCCAAGGAGATATGTATCATGCTGATTCCAAAGTATGTCACTGATAAACGATGGCATGAAATGAGACAATGAAAATAAAATACTTGCTAAATTTGGTAATACATGCCTTGATACAATGCTTCCCCAATGAGAAGTATCAAAATGTTTCTTTCCAAAGCTGATTGTTGATGAGTCAACACTATGGCCTATAAACGAATGTGTTATGTAAATTTAAGACAATGAAAAATTGGCTAAAAAATAACTTGGTACATGGTTTGCCTACAAAGGAATTTTGTGCAAAGATAACTGTGTTGCTTGCCTGAAAGGGAAACAACACAGGTCTTCTATAAATCCAAAGTTGTTAACTCCATCACCACTCCATTACACTTATTGCACATGGATCTATTTGGTCCCACAAGTATAATGAGCATTGGAAGGAAATCATATTGCCTTTGTTCTTGACTCATTTTGTTGATCACAAGGTTAAAATAATTAGAAGTGATCAAGGGACTGAGTTTAAGAACTTTGTTCTTGACTCATTTTGTAACTCAAAAGGGATTGCCAGACAATACAGTGCTCCTAGAACTCCTCAACAAAATGGTGTTGCTGAGAGGAGAAATAGGACACTTATTGAGGCTGCTCGGACTATGTTAGCTGATTCAAAGCTGCCTCTAACATTCTGGGCAGAGGCAGTCAGCACTGCATACTATGTGCAGAACAGAGTTTTTGTAGTAAAGCCACATGGAAAGACCCCTTATGAGTTATGGAACAAGAGGCCACCGTTCATTGGCTTTCTAAGGTCCTTTGGCAGCAGGTGTACCATACTTAACACAAAAGACAATTTGGCAAAATTTGCTGAAAAGTTAGATGATGCTATCTTTGTTGGATATTCCTCCTATTCTAAAGCATACAGGGTTTATAATATCAAAAACCAACAATTTGAGGAATCTTCCAACATTGTAGTTAATGAGCACACTCCTTCTGTTTAGGGGAATGGCCCTGATCATATCTTTGATTTAGAATTGTTTCCAAACTATTCTAAACCATCTTGTGAGAATGTTTCAGCTGGAACAGGTGCTCAAAGTAATTCTGATGAAGATCAACTGTTTGAGCTTCCCAGACCTATTCCAAATTCTCCAAGAGCTGCAACAAATCAAATTCCCACTATTGAAAGATCTGACGCATAACCATTTCAAGAGATAGTGGAACTTCAACAAGGGATTCACCTGCTGATTTTCAAATCTCTTCAGGTGATCCTGCACAACACCAAGCTGATGGAAGCACCATTTTGAAGGAAGGAACATGCAACTGTTAATGATGCTTCACACAACAAAGAAATGATGATGTTTCTCTTTCATTCAATCAGTCCTCATTGAATGAGCTTGAAACAACAGCTGGACCAAGTATTCAAGCTCCTGAGCAAAATATGTCCAACTTGGACTTATCTTTGCAACTGGAGGTGATTCCAAGACTCAGAATTCATAATACTCATCCAGCTGAAAACATCATAGGGGAAGTCTCTGAGGGTGTGAGAACAAGAGGACAAACTCATAATGGGAATGTCTGCTTGTACTCATGCTTCTTATCCCAAATGGAACCCAAGAAGGTGGAAGATGCCTTGAAAGATAGTAGCTGGGTTGAATCAATGCAAGAGGAGCTGCTTCAATTCAAAGACAAAAGGTTTGGAACCTATGTCCGCTACCATCTGGTCAAGTACCTATAGGCACCAAATGGGTATTCAGGAACAAAAGAGATGATAGAGGCTTGATTATCAAGAACAAGGCAAGACTGGTGGTTCAAGGATACACTCAAGAGGAAGGAATCGATTATACTGATGTCTTTGCACCTGTTGCAAGACTTGAGGCAGTTAGGATCTTCCTTGCTTATGCTGCATCCAAGAATTTCACTGTCTACCAGCTTGATGTCAAGTGTGCCTTTCTATATGGGGATATAGATAGGGAAGTCTATGTATGCCAGCCTCCAGGATTTGAAGACCCACAGCATCCAAACTATGTGTGCAAGTTGGATAAAGCTCTATATGGGCTGCACCAAGCACCTAGGCTGTGGTATGAGACATTGTCTCAATTTCTCCTGAAAATGGTTATACTAGAGGTACCATTGATAAGACTCTCTTCATTAGAAAGTCTGGGAAAGACATTTTGCTTGTTCAAGTCTATGTTGATGACATCATATTTGGTTCCTCAAATGACCAAATGTGCAAAGACTTTGAGAGCATTATGAAGAAGAAGTTCGAGATGAGTTCCATGGGAAAAATGGACTTTTTCCTTGGAATTCAGGTAAAGCAATTGAAGGAAGGGTTCTTCATCAATCAATCTAAGTATGTCAATGATATCTTAGAGCGATTTGATATGAAGGATTGTAAAGCAGCAAAGACACCTATACCCAGAAACCATGATCTCTGCCCTGATTCTGAGGGGGAGGATACTGATCAACATCAGTATAGAGCAATCATTGGTTCTCTGATGTATCTCACAGCAAGTAGACCTGATATCATGTTTGCAACTTGCATCTGTGCAAGATATCAGGCTGCTCCAAAGGTGTCTCACCTAATTGCTGCCAAGAGAATCCTCAGATACCTCAAAGGAGCACCTAAATTAGGTCTCTGGTATCCAAGAAATAGTGATTTTAATCTCTATGGTTACTCTGACAGCGATTATGGTGGCTGCAACATCAACAAGAAATCAACATCAGGTGGATGTCAATTTCTTGGTGGAAGGATCATCTCATGGCAATGCAAAAAGCAATCCTGTGTCTCTACATCAACTGCTGAAGCTGAATACATTGCTGCTGCTAGTTGCTGTGCTCAGCTGCTGTGGATTCAAAACCAGATGATAGACTATGGATTCAACTTCATGAGCACTCCTATCCACATTGACAACAACAGTGCTATATCCATTACTGAAAATCCAGTGAAGCACTCCAAGACAAAGCACATTGATATCAGGTATCATTTCATTAGAGATATTCATGAGAAAAATCTTATCAAACTAATCAAAGTTGATTCAAATGAACAATATGCTGATTTGTTCACCAAAGCATTTGATGAACAGAGATTTAAATATCTCATTACAGCTATTGGGATGATAAACATTGATTAGTTAATCTCAATTGAAAACCTTTTAATGTGTAAAGTCTTATGTCAAAACAATCTAAGCCCTGTTACAAAAGATCTTTTCTTAAATTTATCTAAGTATAACTTCCGAAGAGAAATTAACCCTCGGAAGATATCTTGCATATCTTCCGAAGCAAATTTCTCACAGGATAATTTTCTTCTCGGAAGAGTGTTAAGTCTCGGAAGAAGCGATTGAGTTCACTCAGATCTACTTCCGAAGCACTTAACACACTCCATCTGAAAGCAACATATACTCTCGGAAGTAAGCAATTTACCTTCGGAAGTAAATTTGCCTTCGGAAGAACTTTACCTTCGGAAATGCTTTATACTCGGAAGAAAGAAGATTTTACTGTGTAACGGAAATCTTTTGGGCCCCACACTGTAAAAAGTAAAGATTTTGTTAATGATGTCGGATTATTTAAATGGTCTAACCTTACCGCCCATGTCACATCATCCACTGAACCCTCACATCATCTTATCCAAACCACCCTTTAAACCGCCATTTCACCCATTTAAATACTTCCGGTTAATCACTTACACTTTTTTACCCAAATTACTGCCCTAAAAGCTTTCTTCTTCTCCAATTTACCTTACTCCGAACTATTCTTCTTCATCTTCTTCAATGGCCTTAAACCCTCAGCACAACCAGGTCGCACTCCTTGACTCTTCAAGGGATGCTGACTTCTCAGATATCATTTCTTTCCTGGCCCAATCTTCATACTACACTGCTTTGACTGTAAACCCTACAATCTACTCAAACCAAATGTCCGAATTTTGGGCAAATGGTCGGATTGAAACCCTAAACGGGGTTCGTGTTATAAGGTCAAGCATTTGTGGCCAAGAGTTGGTCATCTCTGAACAGATCATCAGGGAGCATCTCGAGCTCCATGATGAGGGCGCTCCAACGGAATTCCCCAAAACAGATTTAGATAGTTCTTATCTCCAAATGGGATACGGTGGAGATGTTAGCAGGTCAACGGTCTACAAATTCAACTTCTCCTACAAGTGGAAGTTCCTGCTGCATGTGGTTCTTCACTGTCTATCTAACAAATCTGGGGGATGGGATCAAATCCGTATGAACTTGGGTGCTTAGTTCACGGGTTGGTACAAAGCCTCCGCTTCAACTATTCAAGGTTTGTGCTGACTAACCTTATGGGAAATCTTCAAAGGGACACATTCTTTATGTATCCCAGGTTTCTCCAGCACATCATCAACTGTGAGCTGGATCAGGGTAAGCTTGTCTGTGCAGCTGCTCTGTCTGCTCCCCAAATGAGGCCGACCATCTTCAAGATCTTGAAGAGAGTGTCTACCAACTACACTGGAAGAGATACCGCACTACTTCCAGGTATGATTGAGCCAATGGCTCCTGGTGACATCCCTGTTCACCCCACAGGTGATGAACCCACACCAGCAACTACCCTCACCATCCCAAATCTACCTTCTCCACCCATTACTGTTACATACCAGAGACGTCCCAAACGAACCCTTGTTCAATCTACTCTGATTGAACAAGCCCCTCCTCTTCAATCCAAAAAGGCTAGAGTGGAACAAAGGGCTCCCACTCAGCCAGAGGTCCACCCATCCTTCACTATTGACCTCAATATGGGTCTTGAGTCTCCTCAGTCTCAGACCCATGAGCCCAAAACCCTAACTGATAGCCCTCAGGGTGAGTCTCTATACTCCCTGAGCAGCCACAAAGGGACAGCTCAATGCCTTTTGACATTGATCAAAGTCCCGGGTCATTAGGTCTTCACTCCTTTTCTTTTACTGACCTTTTGACCGGAGCTGGTGAAGAGATTATGTCTCTTAAAGGCGATGAAGTTGATCCCACACACCCTCTCAAGGATCAACAGAGCCTAGAGAGACCCCTTATCTCTAGCCCACACCAGCAAAGCCTTACTGAGGTGAGTCCCACTGATGTGGAGGGGACTCATGTAGATTCAGCTGCCACTACTGAAGGAGCCTCAATGGATCCTCAGGACAGTGGTAACGACAGTGAGACTGAATCTACGGCAACCATGCCCTTTGATGCCTCTGAAAGAGACATCATTGTGCAAGGGAAACCAGGGTGCCAAGAAACCACATCTGGTGGTGAGGATGAACATACCAGGTATGTTACCTCATCTCCCCGTGATTCTTCAAAAGAAGATGAGGGAAGTATGCAACTCACCATTCAAGACCTACTTTCTAAAGTCTCAAACCTTGAATCAAAGGTTAAGACTTTAGAGGATAGGTCTGCCACTCAGCAACTTGAGATTGAAACTCTCAAGGCCAAACTAGCTGAGAAACAGATTGAGAGATCTGTTAGGCATGTACCAGTTCAGGTCTCCTTGACCTCTTCCTCTAGCTCATCTAGCTCTCAGGATGATGCTACCAAAAAGGGGGAGAGTGTTGAGAGACAAAGCCAAAGACAGGAAACCCAAAGTCAAGCTCTTACTTCTTTGAGCTCAAGTATCCAATGCAACAAGCTGCCATCTTCCCTGAGCCTCCTCCAGTTGTCTTTCAAGTGGATCAAAGGATGCTCCAGGATCTCAATAGGTTCTTCAACAAGTTCCTTTTGGAATCCCTCATAGAACAGCCCAGCCCAGATATGTCTGTGATTTACTTCGGAGCTCAAGAGCTTCAGAGGTTGAATGCACCTCCTACCACTGTTGAGGAAGTTGGTCAACCTAAGGTCCAAGTGGAACCTGAGATTAAATTCGAAGGGGAAACTAGGACTGATGGCCCAGCAACCGAAACAGTTGGGACAGAAAGTGTATTTTCACAGACTTCCGAAGCACAATTCAAAGCCTCGGAAGAACAAGCTCAAACTTCCGAAGCTGAGATTGCTGCTGCGGAAGGACTATTTTCTCTTTCCGATGATCTAATAGTCACAGATGCAATTCTGGAACTTGCATCTGAGGTTAATAGGGAGGACTTTCTCAGCCAACCATTGGCTCTAACATCTGCATTGACTCCAGCTCCCACCTCTACTACCCAACCTGGATCTTCTATCCAAGAACCCCCAAAGTCTAGCACTTCCGAAGACATAAAAGGCAAGAGGAAGATGACTTCGGAAGAGCTTCAGGAGGAAGAAAGGTTGGAGAAGCTCAAAAGGAAAGGTAGACTACCAACTGGGAAACTGTTAGCTGCAAGTACCAAAGCAGCTGCAGCCAACCAGGAGGCAGTCAACAATCGAAGAAGGGTAGAGGTTATAGACAGACTTGTCAGTCTAGGGGCTGCAACTGAAGATGTACTCCTGCTACCATTAGAGGAGTTGATAGAGCTGGAAAAGGCAACCTTGCTGCTAAAACAGCAAAAAAGAAGAGGCTGCAAGGTTGGCCTTAGAAGAGGAAAGGCGAGAGAAAGGAAAGGGAAGCTGATCTGCAGCTCAGGAGAGAAAGGATCACTTTCCTACTCTCCAGAGGATTCTCTCAAGAGGAGTTGTCTCCACATAACAGTGATACGATCTTATGGCTCTTCAACAAAGAGCAAGATCAAATGGAGAAGGGAGAAAAAGAGCTGCAAGGGAGAAGCTTGTGGAAAGAAGAAGAAGCTGGACTGTCTGCTGCCAAGAAGATAGGTGAGAAAGCCTGGATGAAGAGTTATCTCAAAGCTCACGGCTTCTCTGGCAGGCAGGTGGGTCCCATGTCTGAGAAGACTCTCCAGCGACATGTCAGTGACATCAAGGCTGACATTCGCGCGGGGAGAAGGAAAGAGATGTATAGAAGGGGACAGGGGATGACCTTCAAAGCAACCTCTCAACCCAAAATCCAAACCCAACCTCAACCTGAACCTATACCCTTTCCCTTCCCAATCAAAACCGAACCCTCTTAATTCACCCTTAAACCTACACCATCACACCTACCAACCTCTTCACCTCAACCACCTAAACTACCCATCATCCAACCCAAAACCTTAGCCAGAACCCAAACTCCTTAACCTACCCAACAACCAATTAAACCATCCCCTCAGCCTTCCAAACATCTCTGTATGGAGGAATTCAAGGCGGTCAAGACTAAGCTCATCAACTGTACAACTCTGAGCGACATCTCCTATGAGGAGGATTCAGTCAACTTGACTTATGTTGATAGATCCTCAAGTTCCCTCACAAGAGATCAATTTCTTGATCTGCCCAGAGGAACTTTGGACCAAGCTGCAAAACTCCTTGGCCTCAATTCAGATACATTGAATGAGGAAAGAAAAGAAGCTGAGGAGAAAGCTGGTGACTCTACTGTATACAAAGAAAGGAGACAGGGTACCAAGACAACCTCTTGCACCCAAAAAGAAGATCATCCAGTGGAGGTTCGAAGACTCTTCTCACAACTTTGTTGTTGAGAGAGAGAATGGAGAGCTCAACAAGCTGAGCGCCTCATCTCTGCTACACTTAAGCAGGTTTGACATTGCTGAGTTAGCAGAGAAACCATTCTCCAACCCTTCAAACTCCGATGTAGCTGCCCACATCAGAAATCATCTAGGCAGCCTTCATATGGCCGAGCTTACTGCTAAAAGCAAGGTTGAAGAGGAGTTGAAACTGAGAGAGGAGGAGGAAAGGAAAGGATCAGCAACCAAAGGCAAAGCCTTTCTTCAAATGGTTGAAGGTCCTGAACTTGAGACCATAGTTAGATGGGAATATGATTATAACTCCCGTCAACTAACTCTCTTCAGGGGGACACAACAGAGGGTACATGTCATTCAAAGTAATAGACTGGATCTCCTATCCACGAATGACTTGTACAAGCTTCTCAGCACTACTTCCGGGAAGAACAGAGAGACAGACAAATATCTTTTGTCCCTGGTGCTGAAAGCTTTGAGAAGCAGAAATAAGTGAAGTTTTGGTAGCATCAGCCTAGGGGGAGTTTGTTGGATCTAGGAAGGTTGTTGCAACCAAAACTAAGTCACTTAGAAGATTTTGAGTACAACATACAAAGGACTTCCGAAGCTAAGTATGGAACTTCCGAAGGAAGAAGGAGCTCTTCCGAAGTCTAAGTGTAAAATACACTTCCGAAGGAAAACTCCAACTTCCGAAGACAAAGAACCTACTTCCGAAGATCATGACTTAGAGACAAAGATCTGAAGTCAACTTCCGAAGTACAAGAAGTCCTCAAAGCCTCAGAAGCATAGAAGCATCTTCCGAAGTATAAGTGGCTTCGGAAGAACTTGTTCTTCCGAAGCCAGTTAACCTTCGGAAGACACTCCTATTATCCAGTGGACATAAGTATGGCCTGTCTGACACTCCGTTGCAAATCTCTGAGATACTGCATGGTGTTTTCTCAAAAGCCATGTAGTTGACCATACTTTAATCCACTGTTTACCTTTTTATGTTAAGTACAGTTGCCATCTTTAGTTGGTGACAAAAGGTAAGTCATGGACATGTCATGACTACCATATCTTAGATAATACTTTATCTAAGATACCTTAACTATAGCATTGTAGTATATGCTTTAGTCTTAGGTTTCCAGCTGGTATCAAGTATAACCGGCTGTAGGATCTAGTATATATAGTTTCTCATTGTAACTCTTGTTTTATGCTTGTAAGTGTCTTGTAATCTTGAGTTGAGAAGTAATATATACAAGTACCTTGAAAATATATTTCTGCTTGTTCCTTTGATTACTAATTATATTATTATCAACTCTTGTTAAAGGCATTGCTTCATCTGATTTGAGTGTTATTATAAGCGAGTTTGAGAGAATCACAAGTGTTTAAGTGACAAACCCGATCCTGCACTAACCTTCATTGATGGCTTCTCATGTTCCCTTATAAAAGAACAATTCCTTGATCTACCTAGAGGAACACTAGACCAGGCACTTAAACTCTTAACAACCAACTCTGACTCTTTGGGGAATAACAAAAGTTGCTGAGAAGAAAGCTGGTGACTTTACTTGACACTAGGAAGGGAGACAAGCTACCATCTCAACCTCTCATTCCTAGAAAGAAAATAGTCCAGTGGAGGTTCGAAGACTCTTCTCACAACTTTGTTGTGGAAAGAGAGAATGGTGAAATCAACAAGCTCAATGCCTCTTCTCTGTTACACTTAAGCATATTTGACATTGTTGAGTTAGTAGAGAAACGATTCTCCAATCCGTCCAACTCTGAGGTAGCTGCTCACATCAGGAATCATCTGAGCAGCCTTCATCTGGTTGAGCTGAATGCAAGAGTCATGATTGAAGAATGGTTGAAGATGAGATAGAAGGAAGAAGGGGAAGGGTCAGCGACCAAAGGCAAAGCCTTTTACAAATGGTTGAAGGCCCTGAACTGGAATCCATAGTTAGATGGGAGTATGACTACAACTCTCGTCAACTACCCTCTCTTCTGAAGTCCACAACAGAGGGTACATATCATTCAAAATGACAGACTAGATCTCCTATCTATGAATAATTTGTACAAACTTCTCATCACCACATCTGGGAAGAACAAGGAAACAAATAAGTATTTTCTCTTCCTGGTGCTGAAAGTTTTGAGAATTAGAAATAAGTGAAGTTTTGGTAGCATCAGCCTAGGGGGAGTTTGTTGGATCAAGTAAGGCTAATGCAACCAAAACAAACACTTAGACAATTTTGGTGCAACTGATGAAGAACTTCCGAAGGCAAAAACAGCTTCCGAAGGCAAATGCTGAGCTTCCGAAAGACATGTCTGAAAGAGCTTCCGAAGAGGAACTCTAACTTCCGAAGACAAAGTCTTTCTTCTTCCGAAGTTCAACACTTAGAAGAATTCAAGACAATGACTTCCGAAGCATGAAGGTCTGAAGAATAACTCAAGCCTCGGAAGAAGTAGCCTCTTCCGAAGTATAAGTGGCTTCAGAAGAACTTGTTCTTCCGAAGCTTATTAACCTTCGGAAGAACCTACTATGAACTAGTGGACATAAGTATGGTCCCTCTGACACTCCGTTGCAAATATCTGATATACTGCATGCTGCTTTTCCACGCCCATGTAGTTGACCATACTTTATTCCACTGTTTATTTCTTATCAGTTAGTCCAGTTACCAACTTTAGTTGGTGACAAAAGGTAAGTCATGGACATGTCATGACTACCAAATCTTAGATAGTATTTTATCTAAGATACCTTACTTCTAGTAATGTAATATTTGTCTAGTTGTAAGTTTCAGCTGGTATCAAAGTATAACCGGCTGTAGATAGTAGTATATATATAGTTTCTTATTGTAACTCATGTATCATGTGTGTGAGAGTCTTGTAAAACTTTGAGTTGAGAAGAAATATATACAAGTATCTTGCAAAATCATTCTCTTGTGTTTTGTTTATTTATACTTAGTATATTATTATCGACTCTTAGAGGATTCTGCATCAACTATACGAGTGAGACAGTGAGTTTGAGAGACCATAATCTTGTTGAGTGAACAAACCCGATCCTGCAATTGCTCTAGCCGGTCGAACAACTATGTATATTAAATAAATTTGACTTTCTTTTTTAACTGAATTATATAAAAATAAATATATATGAAATATTTCTATTTTTCTTTAGTTTGAATTATTAAATTGCTTTAGTTTTTTTGTATCTAATAATCTATTACCTTTAATAAAGTTAAGTTTTTAATAAAGTTAAGTTTTCTATGTACACGTGTAAATCAGCAAGGCTCTCTAGGGACACGTGGCAATCAACGAGAGCCTCTTCAATTGAGCTTTCCCGTCTAAAATTTATTAAACTGTGATTGCATTTAATTTTGGAAGCTATGATTTTTAATTTAAAAAATGCATTTATTAATCATTTTAAAAAACAATTAACAGTTACCATAATTAATATTTTAAATAGTTTTCATATTAAAAATTAATATTATTTAAGTTTTAAATTGTTTTCATTTTAGAATTTAATATCAAATAAAGTGTATTGAGTTACTGATTATATGAGAACTTCTTAATGTTTAATTGTTTTAATATTTTCATATATATTAAAAAAGTAACTGTTTTAAAAATAACATCTTAGTGCAATAAACATAACACAATATATGATTATAGATTTGGTGTAATAAAAAGTCGATCTAAATTCAAATCTGAAATCTTGCCATATATTATTTTCATCAGCCGTGTAATATATGGGTCCTGAGCTAGTTTTACATATTTATTTCTTAAAAACTAATTCTAAAAGTTATTGAGTGTTTAAATATCACTAAAGACTATAACTACCAACCATATTATTTAAATGTTGTAATTTATTTATTATTATTATATTTTGTATTTTAGCACTTAAATTATTTATAGTTTTATTATAACAGTAACGAATTGAGTTGATACGTTAACTGGACACAATAACACAAATAATTAGTTAAAGTTATCTTTTTTCATTTTAGATGTTAGAGTTTTATTATTAAAAGACTTACTTATACGCAATTCAAGTCACACGATATCGTAAAAATCATTTTACAATCATACTTCTTAATTATTAACCATTCAATTTGTTGATACATGTATGTACCTAGATCATGATATGAATGTAATAGATCTTGTTTGTTCTTACACTGATGTAATGTTTGGAATGTTAATGAAATGATATTGGTTATTTGTGATTTACAATGTTTAATATTTCATTAATGTTAATGAAATGATGTTGAATTGGTTAAATAGGTTTGTGATTGTTTGAATTGATACACATAATGTTATATTAATGAATACATTCAAACTTAACAATTTGAAGTTCTCATGCGAATGGCCCATGCGAATGGACCATACGCATGAATAACTTCATACGAATGACTCAGTCGCACGACTGAACCAGGAGACTGGATCAGTCGTATGATTGTAATATAAGATTGGCTCAGTCGCACGACTGAACACTCAGTCGTGCGGATGGATCAACCGCATGGTTCAATCGCACGACTGAACCATACTAATGGTTCAGTCGCCCGAATGAACAACACTAACCTATAAATACAACCCAATTCGTGGAAAAACGTAAACATTCATTCTATTTCGACTCCAGACGTACCCTAGCCGTCCAGAAGCCTCCAAGTTCATACTCCAAGTTCATAGAACGCTGTAGATCGATTCCTAATCGATTCTTAACGTTTGATTCAATACTTTATTGATACTACGTGCGTTCTCACTGATTGGATCGCCAATCAAATAGGATTCCGCACTATTTGGTTTGGTTTACACGTTAATCAGTTGGTATTTCGTTCAAATACCAGGTCCTAACAAGTGGTATCAGAGCTTTGGCTCTTGATTACATGTGATCAATCAAGTTTGATACAAAGTTTGTGCTTTTACACTAAAAATGCAATCTTTTTGTGTCAAAATTTGTCTTGGACGTCCCCTGCTCATCAAGTTTCGGTTTCTACGGCATTAGGCGATTAGGGTTGGCGAAAATTCGAATTTTTACGGCCAAAACACGTTTAACCTAGAAATTTTCGCAAAACAGCAGCTTCAGTCGCACGAGTGAGCCATTCGCACGACTGGACTTCATTCGCATCTTCCAGATTCACGATTGGACCTAGTCGCATCTTCATACGTACGACTGAACCATCCGTTCGTAGTGTTCATACGCATCAGTTTCATTCGCACGACTGAACCAATCGCTTAGTTCAGCCGCACGATTGAACCAGTCGCATAGTTCATTCGCACAGATAGACCATTCGCATCACTCCAGTCGCACCAGTTGACAGATTGTTTAGTAGACTTAAAGTTAATCGACATGGAAGATCAGATGTCAGCATTTACAGTCGGGAAGGACTCAAGGATCCAGAATTTACTGTTACTTGAGAGTGAGGTGGGGAATCATAATAAACCCCTAAAGCTCTTAACGTTAGATGAGTTTCCCCACTGGAAACAACGTTTTGAGATCTACCTCAATGGAGTGGATCCAAATTTGTGGGAAGCTATTGAGATAGGCTACAATATGCCGGTGGAAGCCGATGGGGTAAAGCTTACTTTAGGAGGAATGACTGATGCTCAGAAAGTTTAGTATAATGCAGAAAAGAGAGTCTATGCATTGATTACACAGTCTATTCCAAAAGATATTTTCCACCAGTACTCGAAGAATAAGCAGGCCAAGAAATTGTGGGATGAGCTGGAAAAGAGATATGACGGGAATGCTTCGCTGAAGGCAATTAAAGCTAAGGAGCTGAAGAAAGAATTTGACAACTTCTCATCGATGGGAAACGAGAGTTTAGACGATGTTATTGATAGATTTTACCATCTGATGAGCGAACTGCATACACATGGTGTTGCTACTACCATGGAAGAAAAAGTGTCAAATTTTGCAGACGGATTGCCGGAAAAGTGGGCTTCATTTGTGTCAAATCTGAGACAGAATGAAATGTTGGCAAAGTTGGATATCAATGACTTCATTCTAAAGCTGCGAGAAGAAGCACTTAGGATGAAGTACCGAGCTCAGAAGTCTTCATACACTCAGAATCCAGCTTTGTACAATGCCACTCCTCAAGCTAAGACATCTGGAGCACCTCTTCAGACTGCATTTGTGTCTAGCTCATCTGGTCCTTCACAAGCTTCTCCTTCAGGATCAGAAACGTCAGGGTCTTCTTGTACCCATTACATTGGAACTGAAGCGAATGCTACTAGACTGAAGACCGAGAATCTCGGTAACGTGACTGTGGAAGTAGCTCGAGAGCACATGGATCTCTTGGCAGCAGTGGTTCATTCCTATGATGGACTTGTTGCTGGGAAAATTGGAAACTGCCATCTGGCAGATGAGGACTACGAGCAGGTGGATGAAATGGAACTGGAGAGGATGGACATTATGTGGGCCTTAGCAAGTGCTGTCCGGAGGGCGAAGAAGTTTGTGAAAAAGACCGGGCAGAACTTGGTTGCTACTAAGGACACAACATTTGGCTTTAACAAGAGCAAGGTGACCTGCTTCAACTGTGGAGAAAAGGGGCACTTCAAAAGAGAATGTGTGAAGCCAAAGAAGACTGGGAACGGGAACCCATTCTTGTCCTTCACTCGTCAAGACAAGCAAGCTAGCAGTTCTACTTCATCAAGCAAGGATCCAAAAGCCTTGACTGCCCATGATGATGAAGGACAGGACTGGAGCTTTCGGTTTGTCTCTCCGGGAGAATCCAACATTGCGAGCGTGGAAGATATAGATGATGATTCTGCGAGTGAAGGAGATATTGCAGTTGAGATAGCGATGTCAAATAGTGAAGAGACAACTGCAGCTGAGGTCAGCTACAAGCCTGAAGAAGGGACATCCACAGCAAAGACAGAATCACCAGAACCGGAGACATCTGATGCTGCGTTGATGGCAAATTCTTCTGAATCTCCTCAGGTAAGTACCACTGACCAACTGTTTCAAAATCATGCTTGTTCTGACTGTAATACATTTAGAGAAGCATAGATCAGAAATTGCTAGGTTATTAGATCATAATGATAACTTAGTAAAGGATTTGCAACTGTGCACTGAGGCTAATAGAGTTATAAAACAAAATGAGCATTGTTACAAAGAAAAGATAGACCTTTTGACTAAACAGCTTAGGGAAACTGAAGTAGTTGCATTTAACCAAGCTAATGACATTAGGTACTATCTTAACTGCCTAGAAGAAACTAAGAAGCAAAAGGCAGTTTTAGAAGTAGAAGTCAACTCTTTAAAGCAAAAACTGCACAGTTGGACAAGTTCATCACATATTGTCCAACACTTAGTGAGAGAACGTAACAAAGGGGAGGGTTTGGGTTATAAAGTGGTTCCACCACCACCTGAGACCTTGATGAACACTAAGAGTAGACCAATAAATAATAATCCCATCAAGGATCATGTGGTGTCTACTCCTCTTGTTAGTAATCCAGATTCCTCATGTTCATTAATTGAATCTGGAACAAAACAAAAGGAGGCCACTTCAAAGGCAAAGGGTAAAATGCCGTGTGTTAATCTGGAAAAAGAATTTGAAAAGGTTAATATAAAGTCAGGGCACAAACAAGTCAAATCTGAACCTAAAAACTGTTAATGTTAATCTTTCACAAGCTTCATGTCAAAAACCAGTTAACCAAAAAGAAAAGATGTTAAACAAATTAATTTGTCAACAAAAGAAAACATCAAAAGAACCAGAGTCAAACCTAAACTAAGTGATGTCACTAGGTGTCACAACATCTCCACAATGAAAGTTTAATCAAAAGTTGATAGTAGGTCCTGCTACAACTCTGGGAGTGTGGACACATTGCTTCCTTTGTCCTTACTATCAGACACCTAGGAGAAGATTGAACTTCAGGATTCAAAACCTAGGTCTTCTAAGAGGAGTTCTTTAACTCCACCTAGAAGAACTAGTGAACCCAAGTTCAACCCATTAGCCAGTCGACTGTTATCACAAATAGGCCTTTGCACAAATCTGGCTTATGGAAGGAAAAGTCATCCTCTCTGTCTGATAATGAAGACAAGAAGGCACCTGAGCTACCCTCACCTTCTAAAGGTCAATGGGTTGAATTCATGATGTGTGATGCCTCTGGGAAACCAAGCCAGTAAAGGCTTGGGTTCCTAACCTAAACTATGTTTACATTATATGTGCAGGGTGTTCGCTACAGTGCTGAAACCAACACGTGGATTGTAGACAGCGGAGCATCCATGCACATGACAGGAACAGGGCTCTTTTATATCAAATGTCAAACAAAGAAAAGGAGAGCATGTTTCGTTTGCTGTAACAAAGGAGGCTATATCACAGTCTCAGGGAGAGGTTGGAAATCAGAAAGTTAAGTTTGATAAGGTGAACTACGTTCAACAACTTCAAAACAACTTACTTTCTGTTTCCCAAATATATGATAAAGGTTTTAAAGTCATATTCGACAACAAGAAGTGTTACGTCTTAAAGAAAGACTACGTGATTCCGGAGGACCAAGTTCTGATGACAGCTTCAAGATATAAAGACCTTTATGTTTTGGATCTCTCAACGGCTTCTACAACGGATCATGAAGTTCAGTGCTTTCTATCAAAAGCTACTGAGAAGGACTCCATCTCCTGGCATAGGAGAATGGGACACATTAATCAACGGAAGATGAATCACTTGATCCAGAAGGATCTCGTGAGAGGAGTTAACGTCAAGAATTTCCAACTTCCTGATTTTTGTGTAGCTTGCAAGAAAGGCAAACAGACGAAGAAGTCTCATAAGGAAAAGAAAGTTCATTCTATCGAACTTCCTCTTGAACTTCTTCACATGGATCTGTTTGGTCCAGTCAGTACAAAGAGTATTGCAGGTGACTTGTACTGTTTTGTGGTTACTGATGACTACTCAAGATTCTTTTGGGTAATGTTTCTGAAGTCCAAATCAGAAACATTTGAGTCATTCAAGGAATTAGTAACCACACTGGAATCTCTCTACAAGCTGAAGGTGAGACAAGTACGCTCAGACAACGGGACTGAATTCAAGAATCAGTGGATGGAGGCTTACTGCAAGGAAAAGAGAATTGTGCATCAATTCACTTCTGCCTACACGCCTCAGATGAATGGTGTTGCTGAGAGGAAGAATAGAAGCTTGATAGAGACAGCACGAACAATGCTGGCAGACTTGAAACTGCCTATCCAATTCTGGAATGAGGCAGTGGTGAATGCATGTTATACATTGAATCGAGTTCTGATAGTCAAGCGCCACGGAAAGACATGTTACGAGCCACTACAACGACGTAAACCTAATATGGAGTATCTCGAACCATTTGGCGCGCCGTGCACACTTCTGAAGAAGACTCAAGAAGGTAAATTCAGTGAGAAGGCTGATGAAGGATCTTCCTAGGATACAACATACCGAACAAGAGAGTTTACAACAACTCAACGGTTTAGTAGAAGTGTGGTGTAATGTTGATGTTCAGAGATATACCACACCACCTACTGGCAAAGGACCCACCTACTTTTTCGACTATGATGGATTCTTCAAGTCCTTCAACATCCCTATCTCTCCTTCTGATGACGAGTTAGCTACACGAATGATGTATGATATCTTGAATACACCATCTCTTGATTCAACATCATCGAGCTCACAAGGAGAATCATCTACTCAGTCAGGGGGAGTAGTCGACGACAGTGACTCCTCCTCAGAAGATGAAGCTGAAGAAGATGACCAGAATAGTCAGGAGGAACAGGTTCCAGTTCCTGCAAGTCCACAAGCATCTAACAGTGATGCTCCTTCGACTTTGGAACCTCAAGCTCCATCTACCTCAGATGCAGAACCAAATGTTAATAATCTTGGCTCTGAGTTAGCTGTTCCTACTACTCCAGGATCACGTCTAAATGTCTATCATCCCCTAGACAATGTCATTGGGGATGTCAGATCAGGAGTACAAACCAGAAATCAGCTGTACTCAGCTGATTATGCCTCTGTTATGGAAAAAGGATACATTCATGATGGTGCTTATCGGTGTTTTATCTCGTAGTTTGAGCCAAAATACGTCAGTGAAACACTAAATGATGAGGCGTGGGTGAGTGCCATGCAAGAAGAACTTCTTCAGTTCAAGAATTTAGGTGTATGGACTCTGGTAGATAGACCTAAAGGTGCTAAGGTCATTGGCACCAAATGGGTCTTGAAATGCAAGAAGGATGACCAAGGGGTCATTATCACGAACAAGGCTCGACTGGTGGTTCAGGGATTTTGCAAGGTCGAGGGGATTGACTACAATGAAGTGTTTGCACCCGTGGCAAGGATGGAAGCCATCCGTATCTTCCTTGCCTATGCATCACATATGAAGATTAAAGTCTACCAATTAGATGTGAAGAGTGCATTCCTTCATGGGGAAATTCGAGAGACAGTTTATGTCAGTCAACCCGAGGGATTTGAAGATCCTTATCATCGGGACAGAGTTTACAACTCGACAAGGCCTTATACGGGCTTCATCAAGCTCCAAGGGCCTGGTATGAGAAACTCTCGACTCATCTTGTGAAACACGGCTTTCGTAGGGAGTCATTGACTGCACACTGTTCATCAAAGAAAAAGATGGAGACCTACTGCTAGTACAGATCTATGTCGATGACATAATCTTCGGTTCAAAGAACGAAGAATTATGCAAAGAGTTTGAAGCAGTTATGAAGAAAGAGTTTGAGATGAGTGCTATGGGGGAGATGAAATTCTTTCTTGGGTTACAGGTGGATCAGACACCAAAAGGGATCTTTCTACATCAGACCAAGTATGTGGGAGACATTCTCAGTCGGTTTGACATGGAGAATGCTTCTGCAGTTGGGACTCCACTTGCTACAAACCATGATATAGCACCTGAAGAAAATGGAGATCTGGTAGATGCCACAATGTACCGAGGAATGATTGGATCCCTCATGTACCTCACTGTCTCAAGACCTGATATCATGTATGCTACATGTCTATGTTCTAGATATCAGGCTAAGCCTAAGGTTAACCATCTGATCGGGGTCAAGAGGATATTTCGTTATCTGAAGGGTACACCCACACTTGGGTTATGGTATCCTCATGATGATGACTTTGAGCTCACGGCGTATAGTGACTCGGATTACGGGGGCTGCAAGATGAACTACAAGTCTACATCAGTAGGGTGTCAATTCTTTAGGAGGAGATTAGTTACCTGGCAGTGTAAGAAGCAAACATCGGTTGCATTGTCAACCTGTGAAGCCGAATACGTTGCTGCTGCAAGTTGCTGTTCACAAATCATCTGGATTCAACAGCAAATGCGGGATTACGGTTTAAAGTTCTCTTCTACTCCTATCTTTGTTGATAACTCTGCTGCAATTGCAGTAACTAAAAATCCGGTACAACATCCAAAGACCAAACACATCGGTATTAAATACCATTTTATAAGAGACTGTTTTGAAAAGAACTTAATCGATGTGGTAAAAATTAATACTGATTTTCAACGCGCTGACCTCTATACAAAAGCTTTTGACACACCACGTTTTCTATATTTGTTAGAGGTCAACGGCGTTAAAAAGAAAATATGATCATGTGTAGTCCGATGCAGTATAGTTAATTTTCCTTTTTCATTTTTCTTTTATTTATTTTATTTTTGTTTAAATTAAATTCATGTTATTTAGTTGTCTATTAAAATCCTAAAATAATTAAATCCATTATGATTTTAGAATTTTAGGGGGAGAATAGGTCAGTCAGTAACATTAACAAAAAAAAAACCCGAGAGAAGGAGTGGATAGCTGATATAAGGTAGATCGTATCTGTGATACCGATTCAAACCCTTTGGAAAATGATAGTACACAGGAACAAATCAAAAGGGACTTTAAAATTTAATTTAGAAAAGATGCAAAAGTCAAAGTATAAGTCTGTTGTAGTCTGAGCAATATAAAAGGAAAGATGATAGAAAAACTGGTAACTACTAAGGTAACACAACGAAAGTAGACCTAGAGGTTGCTAGACCACATATGATATGTCGGTAGATTCAACACAATAGATGATTAGACCTGACTGGTGATCTCAAGATCAAACTAAGTTGTTCAACTGACTGTGGGCTCCCATCTTGTCACTGGTTAACACAATCAACAATATTCCAATAAGGGGTAATGAGCATGTAAACGCCACAAATGTGTGCGGATGACCAAAAATAGAGCAAAGCACGAAAAAAATGAAAGACAAATGCTATCAAGCTAATAACTTATGTTATTGGTGCATTATGTGCAAAAGAAAATTAAGATGCTCTAACAAGAAGATAGGTTGTGTGCCTCTCTGCTGTGCGATGGCACTGACCTGAGGATAAGCATAACCTAGATATTCTAGAATTCATTGTTGTTTGCCGCCTCTCTGCTGTGCGATGGCACTGACCTGAGGATTGGCTTCTCTTTGAAAGCTCTAAGAATAGTCTCTTCTTGTAAAAATACCCGTAGACCGCTCAAAAGCTCCTGAGGAATGTTGATTACAATATAAGTGTGGGATCCACAAATGTTAGTTGAAATAATTAAACCTAAAACTCACCAGTCTGTGTCAAAAGTCTGTGTATGGATTTAAGAAGACAAATATACTGACAATCATTGTGGCTGCAATTCTTGAAAGTTCAAATCAATGTGGGAATCTATTAGTACCAGTATGATTTCCTAAATTTGCTAACGACTCTGGATGAAAACCAAGAATTGAGCATCAAAAGGTTTTGATAACAAGTCCCAAATGATTTGACTTGCCTGTATGATTCCAAAATTGAATTGGTCCAGGTGTGGTCAAACTAAATAGAAGCTGCCTATTCCGGAACCAAATCCAGTAGATTTTATCTTAGGGTTTATCTCTCACAAAAAGCCAAAAACAAGTTTAATTTTTGTATGTTAGTTAAATTTCTAGTTTATTTAGTCATATTAGTTTGTTTGTTTGTCGGACTACATCATGAAAATCAGTATGGGATCAACTCACCAAAAATGGTCATGTCTGAGATGACCACATGTGTTTTCAAAGGATAAATGGGTCACGTCTGAGGTGACAAATTGTTTAAAATGATAACGTCTGAGGTGATCAAAAGTTTTCAAGTTAAAATGATCATGTCTGAGATGATCAAATGCTCATAATGTTAATTTCAATAGTTAAAAGGGGTTTAAATGTTAAATGGTCAAAAATGGCAGAAAAATTTCATAAGTATGACCCATTCGCACGAATGGACCATTAGTATGGACTTATCATACGAATGGGAGCCATTCGTACGAATGGACCATGAGTATGGACCATTCAACTGAATGGACCATACGAATGGCCCAGTCGGATGCTTAAGAGCGAACGAATGAGTTAGTCGCACGACTGAGATCCAGTCGGACGACTGAAGAAGGGCGACTGAACCAATCGCACGACTGAGGCCCACTCGCACGACTGAAAGGTGCGTATGAGCCCAGTCGCACGATTGAATTTAGGGTTAGTATAAATAGAGGGAGAGTCGGTCGCAGAGACTCACCACTCTCAAATTAACCCTAAATCGCACGACTAAAGTCACTCTCACCCAAATCTCGTTTGATCTCTATAAACCCTCGTTTCTTGCATACTGACCATTTACATTGATTCTACAGGTAATTTGCGATGAAGAAACCTTACCAAATCGTTCAATTTGACACTTAATCTGGATAATCGGACTCGCTAGAATAACCGTGACATATGTGGCTAAATAACCTAACTAAACGACTCAAACAAATGAAATTAAAGATGTTAGGTGTTATACGAATGGATTACGAGTCTAATGAACCAGAACACGAAGTCTAAAACTCAAAATTGGTGAAAAATTGAATTTGAATTGAACAGTCAGTACAACATGCGAATGGACAGGTTGATGAACTTCAGTCGCACGACTGAAGGGTGCGAATAGCTTAACCGCACGACTGAACCATGTGTATGAGTTCAGTCGCACGACTGGTGTAACCGCATGAGGTTACATACGCATGAATTCAGTCGCACACTCAGTCATACGCATGGGGTCATTCGCACGACTGAATCCCAGTCGCACTGCTCAGTTGCACGACTGATCTCAGTCGCACAACCTCATTTGCATGACAGAAAGAATTTTATTCAAGTCCAAGTGTTTCATGACATTCTTAGCCAATGGTACTAATGTTTACTTTGTTTGTGTAACAGATGGCGAGTCGATGGACTATGAGTATGAAGCACAATATTTGTGCTCATCTGGATCTGACATCCAGAAATGCTGCAGAGTTCTCTGGCATCATCACCTTCCTAAGGAGATCGAGGATTGCACATGCCATATCTGCTCCCTGTACTCCTTATCGTTCCATTCAGCAGGCCTTCTGGGAAGGTGCTACAGTTGATCGATCCTCTGAGCCTCACTGCATCAGAAGTACCATCTTTGGAGAGGCTATAGCTATCACAGAGGAGGATCTTAGGATCGTGTTACAGTTGGGGGACGATGCTGATTGTCCGACTAGACTACACCCCCTCACTGTCAGAGGATGCTTTCTTCGAGCCAAGTACTCTGGGGACATCAATGCTGGAGTGCTCAACAAGAGCAACCTCTGTCCCCAGTTTAAGTATCATGCGCACGTGCTGCTAAAGTGCATAGCTTCCAGGAAGGGAGGTTTTGATGAGTTATCCGACCAGATCCAGAACGCCTATGTTGCGTTGGTGCTGAACCACCCGTTCAGCTTCTCCAGGATGATCTTCACCTACTTGGTGGAGAACATTGAGGGGAAAGGGAAGGAGGGCTTCTGTATGTACCCCAGATTTATGCAGATGATCATAGACCAGAAGCTCCCCTCCCTGCCAAAGGAGAAGGATGATGTTGTTGTACTTGAGGTGATGGATGATACCACCTTGGGGAGGATGAAGGTATACAGGGGGAAGCAGGTGAAACCCCCTTTCAGGAGATTGTTTGGGCATCTGGCCCGGGAGGACTATGTGGTGCCAGCTAGGAGGAAGTGGCGCCACGACGACAGTGATTCCGATGTGGAGCAGATTGCACTACCCACATATGATTCAGATGATGATGACAGTGGGGATGCTGGAGATGACATGCCTATTCCACCGAGGGGCACAACTACAAACGTTATACCTCCAGTATCTGCCCCCACAGGCGACATAGCTGAGTCGGCTGGGTTCCACCAGTACTTCATACCTGGTGAGGAGGAAGAAGAGTCGGATGAGGAGCCATTGACGAGGACTGTGGGAAGAAAGGTTGTTCCCACAGAGCATGGACTACGGGCGGTTGGTGAACGCCCTAGGGATTCGGGAGACTCTGCTGCAGATCCCAACTATGCTCCAGAGCCATCTAGCCGTGTTCTAGGGGGAGCATCCTCCTCGACAGGATCGAGGAAAAAAAGGATGGCTCAGCCCCACGGTATGAAGAAGAAGAAGCGTCGGCTCACATTCATTACCACCTCAGCTACCACCTCTACAGCCACAGCCACAGCCACCACTACTACCACCTCTACAGCCACACCATCCACGACCACAGCCACCATAGCTACCACTCCTACCACCACACCTCCCACCACTATACATATGCCAACCACCACCATATCATTCACACCCACATCACCTCCACTATCATCCAGACCCAACCCCATCTTCACCACAGCCACCACCACTAGCCACCAAGCAGGACCCTCATCACATCCCTCACATATATACGGATCACCTGTACCTCCAATTGGGGTAGAGGAACAGCTTTCAGCGCTGAACCGGATGGTGATGCATTTGTTAGCTGCTGATGAGGAGAAGACAGCGCAGATCCGTCACCTGGCAGATCTCACTGCTGCGCAGTCACACCTGATCTTGGGGCAGGCTCGGCTGATCGAGGAGCAGGCCCAACAAATGGCTGCTCAGAGCCACGAGATCGCCCAACTCCAAGAGCACAGAGTCACATCTGCTAAGAAGATTGAGGAGTTGGAGGATGCTAAGAAGACCATCATGCTCAAGCTTAAGGGATCTAAAGATGAGCCTCTGAAGATTAAAGAGGGAGATGGTGATGATGGTGATGATGATGATAAGGATGAGGATGAAGACGATGATGAAGAGACTGATGACGATGAGGGGATTGAGGAAGAGAGGACAGAGGAAAGGAATGAGGATGATGATGAAGAAAGAGGAGATGCAGCTGCATCTGCCTCTGCTCAAGGTCAAGAAAGGAGATCAAAGAAGAACCAAGACCAACGAGCTTCCTCCTCTGCCCCACCAAGCGATGATCCAGTGATCCAAGACAAAAGTAATGATTAGATGTCTATGTATTTGATTACTTTTGTATTTGAATCATGTATTTAAACTTATGTATTCGATGTTTATGTTAAGATTAATGCATTTCTGTCTTGATTATTAACTAATGATTGATGTGTTGCATGTTTAAATCAAACAGATCCAAACTATCAAAGGGATGAATTTGATGTTGCTCCCCTTCAGCAGGTCAAGACTCAATTAACTATGATTCTTGATCTGCAAGGGATCGTCAGGAGGTCTGTGAGTTATACCCCTGAAGAGGGGGAAATAATTCACGATCTTTCAAATGAGCAACTAGCTGAGATCTTCAAGCTAAATCCCGATGAGATTGTTAAGGATGCTCCAACGTGTGACTCTACAAGTGACGAAGAGCTAAACGACGTTGATGAAATAGAGATAGAAGATGTCACTGCAGAGCACTACCTTCAGTATGCTGACAACGAGGGAAATGTGGTCCCCAATCTGGGTGAATCCCTTGTCAGTGATACATTTGAGGTGCTAGATAAGATGGAGCAGGAGTCTAAGAAGACAGCAGAAAAGGCCCAAGCCTCAAACGATGATGTTGATATCAGAAAGGCTGAGTGGGCTGCTTGTTTTGAGGAAGTTCGAGCCCAACGCGCTGCACCTAAACAGAACGTCTACACCAAACTCTACAGAGTAAAGAAACATCATAAGGTGTCGGGTAGGATTATAGCGTGGGCATATTTTGAGGATCTAAATGTCTATGCAGTTAAGAGGGAGAAGGGCATAGAGTACTTTAGATTTCCACATGATCTAAAGACTCTACCAGGTTTTGAGCTCAACCAGCTGGCCAAACTGAAGCTGTTGTATGCTGACCCAAGAAAG
The DNA here is from genome assembly GCA_025215565.1 of Flaveria ramosissima. Lineage (NCBI taxonomy): Eukaryota > Viridiplantae > Streptophyta > Magnoliopsida > Asterales > Asteraceae > Flaveria > Flaveria ramosissima. Next base: position 71,534,397 of record CM046037.1, on the reverse strand, counting down.
ATGTCAGGCTGGTTTGAGGCTGCCCTAAGGAAAGAGTACCACACCAGGTGGGTTAACTTCAGACCCCAACAACCTACAAGGTACATCAGAAGGTCTAAAGTTGATGCCATTACTGGAAAGCCAAAGATAGTGCTGAAGTGGAGTCCTCCGCGCACGATGTCAAGAATCCCTCTAAGGGAAATGCCTCAGGACTTCACTCCACACTTTAAGTGGTGGTACTATGATTGGAGAACAGGAGAAGCGATCATAGTTCTAAATAAAGAGGGACAAATGGATACTATCAGGGTATTTGACCCAATGTGGCTTACCAACTTGTCAGCTAATGATGTCTACACTCTATACAAGTGGCCACTGTTCTATGACACACAGGATATAGTACAAGCCCTCCAGTTCCAGAACGTCATAAGACTCTGTTTTGCGTTTGAGATTCACGCAGGAGTCACAAGAGAGGATAAGTACAAGAAGTATGAGGAGGTAATGCAGAAAACAAGACATTAGAGAGATCTAGGTCCAAGGGGGAGTTTGTTGATACATGTATGTACCTAGATCATGATATGAATGTAATAGATCTTGTTTGTTCTTACACTGATGTAATGTTTGGAATGTTAATGAAATGATATTGGTTGTTTGTGATTTACAATGTTTAATATTTCATTAATGAGTCGATGTTGAATTGGTTAAATAGGTTTGTGATTGTTTGAATTGATACACATAATGTTATATTAATGAATACATTCAAACTTAACAATTTGAAGTTCTCATGCGAATGGCCCATGCGAATGGACCATACGCATGAATAACTTCATACGAATGACTCAGTCGCACGACTGAACCAGGAGACTGGATCAGTCGTATGATTGTAATATAAGATTGGCTCAGTCGCACGACTGAACACTCAGTCGTGCGGATGGATCAACCGCATGGTTCAATCGCACGACTGAACCATACTAATGGTTCAGTCGCCCGAATGAACAACACTAACCTATAAATACAACCTAATTCGTGGAAAAACGTAAGCATTCATTCTATTTCGACTCCAGACGTACCCTAGCCGTCCAGAAGCCTCCAAGTTCATACTCCAAGTTCATAGAACGCTGTAGATCGATTCCTAATCGATTCTTAACGTTTGATTCAATACTTTATTGATACTACGTGCGTTCTCACTGATTGGATCGCCAATCAAATAGGATTCCGCACTATTTGGTTTGGTTTACACGTTAATCAGTTGGTATTTCGTTCAAATACCAGGTCCTAACACAATTTAATATTTTATTTATTAAATTCGTATGATATATGGAATTTTAACCTATCTATATATTACGACATGTATTAAAAAGTGTAATGACATAATGAGTGAGACTAAAAAACTTTATTATTATTTTATAATATCTATATTACAACAATTTTTTAATTAATAATTTTATGTTGGATGCAATCAATGTAAACTTTCAAAACAAATTAAGATTATGATTTTGGACACATTTTATATATATTCATATTTTTATGCAAAACCGGGTTGTTCGGGTTAACTAGTTTTATCTAAAACGTACGTATGGCCATCAAAGCTTTGTGTATCCTTTTATATCTTTGATATCCTTACTAAAAGCGTGTAATACATGCGGATAATACAATTTTTTTGAATATGATAAAAATCTAATAATTATAAAAAATCTAAGATAAGATATTATTGAAATCTTCTTTAATATAAATAGTATAAAATTTTGGTTTAAAACCTAACGTTTTAATAAAATATCATTTTACAAACTTTCTTTTAATATAACTCTTAATTTTAATTATTTTTGTTTATAAAAATATTACTTTTAAAAAACATAAATTTTAAAATACTTGGTCTTTTTAAAAAGTTTAATGTTTTAGAGAAAAAATATTTTATAAAATGTGTTTCGTTGGAATTAACGTTAATAAATAGATTTCTTTCTTAATTTATTAGAAAATTACTTTAATCTAAAAAAATAAATAATATTATTAGTAATTAATGTGATTATTTAATAACAGAGAGAAGCGGGGAAAAAGTTGAGGAGTAGGAATGTGGTGTTGCCACGTGTCCATCCTACTTACCCTTATATAAGAGTAGGGAGATGTTACTAAAAATATAATGTTTATAAAAGTTCATATGTTGTTTAGGGTGACATGGGGTTATTTGTGTCATAAAAGTGACAATACATGATATTTTGCATTTGTTTCGGGTCATGCTCTTCACACCTCAACCGATAGCGGAATCATCGGGGTGGACAAATATTAATCGATTGCTCATAGTACATGGTAGTAAATGCATTGAAAAAAATAATAAATATTATTTTTGTTGAATAATACTAATCAAGTAGTATATTACAATCAAATAAAACCTTAAGTAAACATAATACTATTGTCTTTCATTTTAGACTGTCTAAGTCCTAAATGTGCAAATATAAGTCCACTAAAATGTATTTCTAAAATCATGTGAAAAAATAACGAGCCAGCTAACGAATTAGCCGGTGAGTAATCACAGGTCTGCATACATATATAGATTGACTAAAATGATCGAAAAAAATTCAATTCACATTGCAATGTCAAGACTTATAGTGTAATAATATAACGTAAAAGACAAACCAAATACAATCAAACCTAATGATTAAATTTACTCGGTCCGCAGACGATACCTTATGATTTATGGGGTGGGTTTATCAAACCAAGAGATCTATCATCACCACTCGAATAACCATATGGGGTGGGTTTATCAAATCAATAGATCTATCATTGTAATCGTGATTGCATGAATAAATGATTATGTTATCATCTGGTTTAACTAACTATGCACACATAATTTCAAGTAATAACATAGCATGTCTTAAATTAAATTTTCAAATAGAATAAAAATAAATAACAATGAATAACAATGTTTGAATATAAATCATACGATGTCCCCAAATATAAAAACATGAAAATGGGGTATGAATACTCACATTGAATAACAATGAATGACGGTGAATAACAATGTTTGAATATAAATCACATGATTTCTCCAAAATATAAAATATGAAAATGAGCTATGAATACTCACATTGAATAACAATGAAAACAATGTTTAAATTTGAATCACATGATTTCCTCAAAAAATAAAACATGAAAATGGGCTATGAACACTCACCTGGTGTTTGAATAATTACAATGCTTGTTGGATCTAGAAAGGCTGGTGCAACCAAAACCAAAACACTTAGACAATTTTGGTATAACTTATAAAGGTCTTCTGAAGCTAAGTACAGAACTTCCGAAGGCAAATGGAGTTCTTCCAAAGCCAAAGACAGAACTTCCAAAGATCATGTCTAAAGGATGTTCCGAAGGAAGACTCCAGCTTCCGAAGACAAAGTCTTCTCTCTTCCGAAGTTCAAGACTTAGAAGAAACTAAGACAACAACTTCCGAAGTATGAAGATCCAAAGAAGTCCTCAAGCCTCAGAAGAAGTAGCCTCTTCCGAAGTATAAGTGGCTTCGGAAGAACAAGTTCTTCCGAAGCCAATTAACCTTCGGAGACACTACTATGAACCAGTGGACATAAGTATGGCCCTTCTGACACTCCGCTGCAAGTCTCTGAGATACTGCATGGCGCTTTCCCACGCCCATATAATTGACCATACTTTATTCCACTGCTCACCTTTTATCAGTTAGTACAGTTACCAACTTTAGTTGGTGACAAAAGGTAAGTTATGGACAGTCATGACTACCTTATCGTAGATAATACTTTATCTAAGATACCTTAACTTTAGCATTGTAGTATCTGCTTTAGACATAGGTTTCCAGCTGGTATCAAAGTATATCCGGCTGTAGGATCTAGTATATATAGTTTCTCATTGTAACTCATGTAATATGCTTATAAGAGTCTTGTAATACTTTGAGTTGAGAAGTAATATATACAAGTACCTTGAAAATTATTTATTTGTGTTCTTTATTACTTAGTATATTATAATCAACTATTAGAAGGGATTTTGCATCATCATCTGAACCGAGTGTGTTTCAAGTGAGTTTCAGAGTAAAACTAAGTATTAAGTGACAAAAACCGATCCTGCAATTTGTATCAGAGCTTTTTAGGCTCTTGATTGTGAGATCCTACCATCCAAATCAGATTGTTTTTCACTCCTCCTCTCACCACACTCAAAAATGGCCCTCTACCAAAAGTCTGAAGTTAAGATGGGGACGATGACTAAAGCACCTATCATCACCTCTGAAAACATTAGATCATGGAGCAGACGCATGGAAGGCTTCATTAGATAACAAGTTAGCAAACTGTGACAATCTATTATCAATGGCCCTTACAAACCAAAGGTGGCAGCACCAGGTGGAAACGGTGCCATGATAGAGAAGGCTGTAGAAGACTACTCTGATGAAGACCGGAAGAAGCTTGACATTGATAGCAATGCCATGACTGTTCTGATAACTACGATACCCAACTCCATCATGGTGGGGTTTGAGCATTGCAAGTCAGCTAAAGAACTGTTTGATGCACTATCTCAGATGTACTCCAGCTCCAATGACTCCAAGAAATATTCTCTGAAGCAATAGTTCGAGAACTTCACTTATATCGCTGGAGAGACCCTCAGCTAGCAATACTTCAGGTATATGGATCTTATTTCCTTTCTTCAGTCTGTGGGAATTGCCCTTGAATTTAGAGATCTCACAAGAAAAATTCATGAGTGCACTCCCAAATGAGTGGACGTTCTACTGTGACTCTATCAAGAGGACATAAAATCTGAACTCCCACACCATGACTAAACTTTATGGCATCCTTGATGGATACCGTTTAGAGATGGAGAACAAGAGAGGCCACCAGAAAAGCAGACCCTCAAGCCTTCCTGCTAGCAACGCTTTAATGGTTGCTAAAGGCTCAAGACCCCCCAACCTCAGCAGTACCTGACATACACCCAGCAACCACCATGTTCTTCTGAGCCATACATCACATTCCTGAGACTCCAAGGTCTCAACAGATTCAGCAAAGTTCTTTTCAGGACAGTTGTGCCTTTGTCTCAGGAAATGGGCACTCTAGTGACTATCAGTATTGCTTTGATGATCTAGAGTGTTTCAGCCCAGATGATGTGAGTATGTGGACATAGTCCAACAGATGGCTTTGTTAACCTATAGAGCGAAGAAGTTCTTCAAGAACTAGAAGTGTTGGAGCTGTTCAAGATAGTCTATATTATCAACATAGTCAAAGTCAACAAAAGTCAACGTCTCAATCAAAGTCAACAAAAGTCTAACGTCAAGTTCGAGACGAAGAACCGAGTGGAGATATTGAAGATATATTGTGTTTGAGACTTTATTGTATTAAATATATTTTGGGTGAACAAAATATATTTTATCTTGTTTTAGTTTTGTTTTAGTCATGTTTAATAGTCTAGAGGGCTAAATGTAAATAGTAAAAGTTAGTCTAGACTATAAATAGGTTAATAGTAATTAGAGTTTACTAATGGTTGTAAGACCAATTGATTGGGGTTTCCACTTTGTAAAACTCTTATGCAATCAAGTTAGATCAAATTAGGGTTTTTTATTGTGTTCATCATTATTTTGATCTATAATCTTCATGACTTGATTAAAGTGTGTTTAACCTGGGTTAACAATTTGGTATCAGAGCCATATTGGATCAAGTTCGTTGAATATTTGACGAATTATTGAAGATGTTCATCAAAGTTTAGAGAGAGAAAGTGGGTTTCTAGAGAGAGAAACTAGATCTGAATTTCAAATTTCATCACAAACACAATCAATTCATCAGATCTGAATTACATACAACATATATTGGATGTACATCATCTTTTATACAAGAAAAATCAAAGAAAATCTCCAGATCTGAAATTTTCTCTCAGACACACTAGTGTGTGTGTTCTTGGTGTTCTTGGAGCTTCAACATCTTCATCCAGCGAAACTAGCATCATTCTGAACGAAAGTTTAAAGTTTCTGGTAAAATTACAGTTTCGTCCGGCGAAACTCAGGCGAAATCCGATTTCCTACGAAATTAAAGAAAAATTATATTCAAGCTGCGAAATTATAAAACCATACTGCGAAATTATCATCACTACCATCAACAACAATCCTCTAAAACATAACATAAAACCATCAAATTCCAGCAAAGGTTATTTTCATAAATTTCATACACTCACCGGAATTGTAACAACCACTAACAAACCATCACCACCACCACCGTCATATCTCCGCCGTTAAACCACCGTCTACACCTGCTTCTCGTGAAACCACGCTAACGTCAACAGATTATGATCCAACGGACAGAAACTAAACCTCCAGTGCAACAACAACCCACACAACAACTGTCCACCGTCCAATTTCAATCCTCTTTTCCACAACTGTCGACCACCGTCGACCCGACAACCATATCCGATAATCACCATCTGTCGACCACCGTCGACTTGACAGCAACACTCGATAACCATTACCTGCGTGACCGCAACCATTTTCAACCATAAACCACAATAGACACTCTTACGCGACTATTTATCACAACCCTCAGCTCCGATTCAACGCTATAAACTTATCCGTATACGCGTAGAGGAGGTTCGCAATCGAAGTAGGAATTTCTCTGTCTTGGGTTTCTTCTCCGTCGCCGGCTTCTTGTCTGCCTTTGTCGCCATTTTTGTTTAGGGTTTTGAGGGGTTTTGTTGTTGGGAAAGAAGATGAGAGTGGTGTGTGGGATATTTAGGGTTAAAGTTATGGTTTATGTTTATTAAATGGGCCTATCTCACCAGATTGGGTTTTAAAGGAATTTTGGACTAATAACTTTTTTTACATGTTATTGTGCATTAGTGGGCTAACAATATAACTGAGTTTTCTACAAGTTGGGCTAATTACAAGATTAAAATAAAAATTAAAGAAAATGGGCCAGTATTAATTGATTTCATCTAGTGGGTTACAAAAAAATACTTCAGCTTCACCCTAGTTGCTAACATTGCATAGAGTGACATTTAAAAAAATATTTTTCCCGAAGAAGAATTATTTTACAATTTTTGGGAAAAAAAACTTTTGGCGCATTTACGTGTTCAAAATTTTTAATGAAATGTCATCTTCAAAAGACTTTTAATCAGATAATCTCACAACGGAATAAAGCCGGTTTGACTCTTTTGCAGCAATGAAGAGAGAGAAATTGTCAGATTTGATTGAACAATTCTTAAAGGTAGCAAATAATCTAAAGAAACATGTTCCAGATCTCAGTAATCATGAACAAATTCAAAAGCTTCTTGACTCTCTTCTGTTTGAATGGAATCATCAAGTTAAAATGCTAAAGCAAGAAAGAGGTTATGTTGACACCAAACTCATGGAAATGATTAACAAGCTAAGATCTCTCGAGCTGGACATCAAAAGAAAGGAATTTCAGCAAGCTGTGTTCCCACATCAAACCAACACGCTTAATACTGATCTTGTTTCTTCTGTAGCAAGCATACTTGATTACAAAGCCAAGCTGATTGAAAAGATGAAATTATTGAAAACTGATTTGATTCAAATGATAAAATCAAAGAAATTTGGTGAAGCTTTGAGAATTGATACTGACACTAAACCTAAATTTGAGAGAAACGAGGATAATGAAGACGAGAAAGATGATACTTGACAGAAAGAGTTTGAGGATAAAAAAATATTAAAATTCAAAGAAAATGGACGACAAAGAATCACAAGTGTTTGTAACTGTGAGAAGAGTTTAGCTGCAAAAAGAACTATCATGGGTCTTCCTTATGAGACTGTTCAGGATATGTGTTCTTCTTCTTGCAGAATCCGGTTATTTGGGATTTATAAGGCAAACAGATTGTTATTGAAAAATGAAAAAGAATTAAAAATAATCAATCAGGAATAAAAAAAAGTGAAATTGCTTTTTCAAGGAAACTTAATAAAGCATTGGCTGAAAATGATCTTTTAAGACGAACAATTTTAGAGCGTAACGTTGAAATTAATATTTTGAGAGAAAGGAACGTTTTAGCTCAATTTGAAACGACACTGCTTCAAACAAAGCTTGATAAATGGACCCTTTCACATATGAAAAAGGATGAGCTTATTACTAAACAACAAGGGGCATGGGTAAAACATGGGATTGGATATCGTTCAGACGGTGAAACTGTATTTAATTCAGTTGCACCTCCATCTACTTTATGTTATTCTCTAATTCCTAAACTTCATCCAACAAATGATTTAATTAAAAAGAATATTAACAGTTTGCATGCAGGCTTAGATGGAGTGAATCTTAAAGAGGTGCGAGATGATTATGATTCCACAATTGGTATAGGATACAATAAACCGAATGCTGACAGTCCAGATAATGATTGTTCAGTTCCGGTTGTTTGTAATTATGTATCTACTATTTCTTCTAACTTCTTTGATAAGTTTAAAGCAGGTGAAATTCCTACCTTTGAGCCTGTCAGGATTGTGAAAGAAGAGATAAATCGGGAATCACCTAATCATCAAGCTCAGACAACAACACCACATCATATTCCTATCAATCAAGATCCTCTGGAAGCATATCTGGGTATACAAAACTAGACAAGCTCAGATGATGAATCACACATAGAGGACTGTGTTGGTTCCTCACAGATCAAGATATCCCCTGACAATGTCAAGTCTCAAAAGCTTCCAAAAGCTGAATCAAGACCAATAGGGATCTTTTTTCCAATTGCAAAACAAGTCAGTCAACCAGTGAAGATCTCATTCACTGTTTAGCACAAGAAACTTCAAAACAAGCAAGAATCTGCAACAACCTCAAAGCAATCTCCAATTCCAAATGCTTCACACGGGTCAGTCAAGCATCAAAAGCCTTTCAAGGCTTGTTTTGAGTGTGGAAAAGAAGGTCATGTGGTAAAGAAAATGTCCTCAAAGACTTGCTGCGGATGGTAAAGGCAAAACAAATTGCTTCTCTGGATCACAGTCTACAAAGAATGTTCCAGTCGGTAAAGGCAACACGGCTTGCTTCTCTGGATCAAGAGGTAAAAGGCACACATCTTTGAATGGTTGGATGAAAAACCCTCCATCCAAACCTTTTCATGTGAAGCCGGTTTCACATGATTCAAAGATGAAAATGACCAAAGGTTCAAAACAAAATTCTTTTCCATCCGATCTTAAACAGAAAATGATTTCAAAATTTAATTAATTCAAATCTAAATTAATTGAACCGAAACAACTTTGGCAAATTAAAAAGAAGGATCACCCATGAAAACTTTAGATCATGGAGCAGACGCATAGAAGGCTTCATTAGATATAAAGATAGCAAACTGTGGCAATCTATTATCAATGGCCCTTACAAACCAAAGATGACAGCACCAGGTGGAATGGTGCCATGATAGAGAAGGCTGTAGAAGACTACTCTGATGAAGACCAGAAGAAGCTGGACATTGATAGCAATGCCATGACTGTTCTGATGACTGCGATACCCAACTCCATCATGGTGGGGTTTGAGCATTGCAAGTCAGCTAAAGAACTGTTTGATGCACTATCTCAGATGTACTCCAGCTTCAATGACTCCAAGAAACATTCACTAAAGCAACAGTTCGAGAACTTCACTTACATTGCTGGAGAGACCCTCAACCAGCAATACTTTAGGTATGTGGATCTTATTTCCTCCCTTCAGTCTATGGGAATTGCCCTTGAATTTAGAGATCTCACAAGAAAATTCATGAGTGCACTCTCAAATGAGTGGACGTTCTACAATGTCTCTATCAAGAGGACAGAAACTTTGAACTCCCTCACTATGACTGAACTTTATGGCATCCTTGATGGATACCGTTTAGAGATGGAGAAAAGAGAGGCCATCAGACGAGTAGACCCTCAAGCCTTCCTGCTAGCAACGCTTTAATGGTTGCTAAAGGCTCAGGACCCCCCAACCTCAACAGTACCTGACATACACCCAGCAGCCATCCTGCTCTTCTGGGTCATATATCACATTCACTGAGACTTCAAGGTCTAAACAGGCCCAGCAAAGTTCTTTTCAGGACAGTTATGCCTTTATCTCAGGAAATGGGCACTCTAGTGACTATCAGTATTGCTTTGATGATCTAGAGCGTTTCATCCCAGATGATGTGGAATATGTGGACATAGTCCAATAGATGGCTCTGTTAACCTATAGAGCGAAAAAGTTCTTCAAAAGAACTGGAAGGCAGTTTCCCCAAAACCCAACAAATAGCAAGTTTGGGTTTGACAAGACAAAGGCCAAATGTTACAATTGTAACCAACTTGGTCACTTTGCCAGGGAATGCTAGGCTCCCAAGTCAAATCCGGGAACCCCACAAGCCTCCACACATTCCTCTACACCAAAAGCTACTGGAACGTCAACTAAGACACCTGCTATGGCTCAAGAAGTTGATTGGAGCTTCATGGTACAGGATGTGACTCCTGCCCAAGCACTCATGGCTGGAACAGATGACAACAATGTATATGAACATCTCTGTACTCCAGCTTGCATTGCTAATGTTAAGTTATATCAGGACTACAATATGGAAATTAAATCCGATATTGAGTCTTTAAATATTTTGAAATCAAATTTTAAAAGGGTTGAATCTGATTATCAAAACAAAATTGAAGAGTTAGAAAAAATTGTGTCCTTGTTAAAACATGAACATACAAATTACAAGACTCAAATCAAGGATTTAATATCCAAATTGTCTAAGGCTCAAGCCAAGCTTGTCACAGCTAAGGCTCAAGCCAGGAAGCATGCTATTTCTGAGCAAAACTTCCAAGCCATTCTTGCATCATCCTCTCACTCAAAACTTTGTTATCAAAACAAAGGTGGGTTAGGAACTAATGAAATTGCTCCACCACATTCTTATGAGTCTATTAGACAACCAAGGTGTGATAATGAAGAGCAAGAGATTCCATCTGCTGAACCACCTTCCCATGAGTCAAAGAGTGATGCAACTATGGAGACCATCACAGGGAAGAACCAGGTAATTTTACCCACTCCTACCAGTGATGATCAACCCCTGACCCCCAAAGCCAGAAGAAGCCGAGCTAAGGCAGCCAGAAAAACTACCAAGAAAGTGACTGAGTCCAAGATGAAGATAGACCCAAAGCAAAAGGGTGTGTTCATCTCAGCTGGATTCCAGGTGGTAGGAAACTCTGATTCAAGAAAAGGGTGTAGTTCCAGCACTCCTGTCCTACCAACGGATTAGAAGTTAAAGGGAAAGATTGCTGATGAAGAAAAGAAGAACAAAAAACAGTAATCCTCAAGTTCCTAGAAGATTAACATTGCCTGCATAATATGTGGTCTGCAAAACCACATGGCCAAAGATTGTTACTACAATCCTGCTAGCACACATTATGCAAATAATGTAAAAAAGAAAAGAGTCAAGGAAGGTTTCACATTCGGACCCTATCATATGGTTCAAGTGATGAAGAAAGGAAAACTTGTCTCGGAAGCAAAGTTGCTTTTGGAAGAAACTCATTCTTCCGAAGGGAAAATTTTTTTGGAAGACAAGGTCAAGAAAACTCAAAAGAACAAGAGAGTTCCTTTGAGACCTTTCGAGAAAAAGACTGCTTTGGAAGAAAAGATGGTGAAGGTTTCTTCCAAAAAGAAAGAAGCTTCGGAAGAATGCCAAGCTGCACAAGCTTCAACAAGCTCATCTTCTATGATCAACCAAGGGATGAAATGGAAGATCAAGGAAGATGCTGCAGCCCAAACCTCTTCTTCAAAGACATCCATTGAACCTCCATGCATAAACTTTGGTTCAATTATGTCACTATCATTGGAAGAACCCAAGACCAAAAAGGCTTGGGTTTCCAATCAAACCTAATCATCTCATCTTATGTGCATGGACATCCATATGACAAGAATAACAATGTATGCATTGTGGATAGTGGATGATCCAAGCACATGATAGGGAACAGATCTCTCCTTTAACAATTTCAATATTTTGATGGAGGTCCTGTCCAGTTTGGAGGTGAGGCTGGAAGATATATTTCTGGCAGAGGGAGTATATCCAATGGTAATTTAAAAGTTGACAAAGTACACTTTGTCAAACAGCTTGAACACAACCTGTTAAGTGTTTCTTAGTTTTGTGATCAAAAGCATCAAATGCTCTTCATAGAACATGAGTGCATTATCCTCAAACCCGAGATGACAATTCCTTAGGAATTGGTTCTTCTGAGATCTCCCAAGAAAGGGGATATCTATAAGCTTGATATGAACAATGCTTCCTCACTGGGTGAAGTATCATGCTTTCTTTCCAAAGTTGATGGTGATGAGTCAACACTATGGCATAAACGAATGTGTCATGTGAATTTAAAACAATGAATAAATAGGTTAAAAATAACTTGGTACATGGCTTGCCTAAAAATGAATTTCTCTGCAAAGATAACTGTGCTGCATGCTTGAAAGGAAAGCAACACAAGGCATCTCATAAATCCAAAGCTGTTAACTCTATCACCACTCCATTACACTTATTGCACATGGATCTATTTGGTCCTACAAGTATAATGAGCATTGAAAGGAAATCATATTTCCTTGTGATTATTGATGATTTTATAAGATTTACATGGGTATTCTTTTTAAGAACTAAAGATGAAACTGCTGAAACTTTAAAATCTTTTATTCTTAAAATAGAAAATCAAATTAATCACAAGGTTAAGATAATTAGAAATGATCAATGGACTGAGTTTAAGAATCAAGTTCTTGACTCATTTTGTAACTCAAAAGGGATTGCCAGACAATATAGTGCTCCTAGAACTCCTCAACAAAATGGTGTTGCTGAGAAAAGGAACAGGACACTTATTGAGGTTGCTCGGAACATGTTAGCTAATTCAAAGCTACCTCTAACATTCTGGGCTAGAAGCAGTGAGCAGTGCATACTATGTGCAGAACAAGGTTCTTGTAGTTAAGCCACATGGAAAAACCCCTTATGAGCTATGGAACAAGTTGCCACCATTCATTGGCTTTCTAAGGTCCTTTGGCAGCAGGTGTACCATACTTAACACAAAGGACAATTTGGCAAAATTTGCTGAAAAGTCGGATGATGCTATCTTTGTTGGATATTCCTCCAACTCTATTGCTTATAGAGTTTATAACATCAAATATCAACAAATTGAAGAATCTTCCAACATTGTTGTTAATGAGCACACTCCTTGTGTTAGGGGGAATGGCCTTGATCATATCTTTGATTTAGAATTGTTTCTAAACAATTCTAAACCCTCTTGTGAGAATGTTTTAGCTGGAACAGGTACTCATAGCAATTCTGATGAAGACCAACTGTTTGAGTTACCCAGACCTACTCTAAGTTCTCCAAGAGTTGCTGCAAACCAAGCTCCCACTATTGGCCGATCTGATAGTAAAACTATTTCAAGAGATAATGGAGCTTCAACCAGTGGTCCACCTAATGAGCCTCAAAACTGATATGGTGACACTGTACAACACCAAGCTAGTAGAAATAGCATCTTGAAGGAACATGCAACTATTAATAATGCTTCACAGCCAATAAATGATGATGGTGTTTCTCATTCATTCAATCAGTTCTCATTGAATGAGTTTGAAACAACAACTGGACCAAGTGTTCAAGCTCCTGAGCAAAATATGTCCAATCTGGATCTATCTTTGCAACTGGAGGTGATCCCTAGACTTAGGATTCACAACACTCATCCAGCTGAGAATATCATAGGAGAAGTCTCTAAAGGTGTGAGAACAAGAGGACAAACTCACAATGGAAATGTCTGTTTGTACTCATGCTTTTTATCCCAGATGGAACCCAAAAAGGTAGAAGATGCCTTGAAAGATAGTAGTTGGGTTGAATCAATGCAAGAGGAATTGCTTCAATTCAAAAGACAAAAGGTTTAGAACCTATGTCCGCTACCATCTGGTCAAGTACCAATAGGCACCAAATGGGTTTTCAGGAACAAGAGAGATGATAGAGGCTTGATTATCAAGAATAAGGCAAGACTGGTAGTTCAAGGATACACTCAAAAGGAGGGAATCGATTATATTGATGTCTTTGCACCTGTTGCAAGACTTGAGGCAGTTAGGATCTTCCTTCCTTATGTTGCATCCAAGAATTTTACTGTCTACCAGCTTGATGTTAAGTGTGCCTTTTTATATGGGGATATAGATAGGGAAGTGTATGTGTGCCAGCCTCCAGGATTTGAAGACCCACAACACCCCAACTATGTGTGCAAACTGGATGAAGCTCTCTATGGGCTGCACCAAGCACCTAGCTGTGGTATGAGATATTGTCTCAGTTTCTCGTGAAGAATGGATACACTAGAGGTACCATTGACAAGACTTTATTCATAAGGAAGTCTGGGAAGGACATTTTTCTCTTTCAAGTATATGTTGATGACATCATATTTGGTTCCTCAAATGACCAAATGTGTAAAGACTTTGAGAGCATTATGAAGAAGAAGTTTGCGATGAGTTCCATAGGAAAAATGGACTTCTTCCTTGGAATTCAGGTGAGTAGATGAAGGAAGGGTTCTTTATCAATTAATCTAAATATGTCAATGACATTTTAGAAAAATTTGATATGAAAGATTGTAAGCCAGCCAAGACACCTATACCAAGAAATCATAATCTTTGTCCTGACTCTGAGGGGAGGATACTGATCAACATCAGTATAGGGCAATCATTGGTTCTCTGATGTATCTCACAGCAAGTAGACCTGATATCATCTTTGCAACATGAATCTGTGCAAGATATCAGGCTACTCCAAAGGTGTCTCACCTAGTTGTTGCCAAGAGAATCCTTAGATACCTCAAAGGAGCACCTAAACTAGGTCTCTGGTATCCAAGGAATAGCAATTTTAATCTTTATGGCTATTCTGATAGTGACTATGATGGCTGCAATATCAACAAGAAATCAACATCAGGTGGATGTCAATTTCTTGGTGGAAGGATCTTCTCATGGCAATGCAAGAAGCAATCCTGCGTCTCAACATCTACTGCTGAAGCTAAATACATTGTTGCTGCTAGTTGTTGTGCTCAGTTGCTGTGGATCCAGAACCAGATGATAGACTACGGATTCAGCTTCATGAGTAATCCTATCCACATTGACAAAAATAGTGCTATCTTCATTACTGAAAACCCAGTGAAGGACTCCAAGACAAAGCATATTGATATCAGATATCATTTCATTAGAGATATTCATGAGAAAAATCTGATTAAGCTAATCAAAGTTGACTTAAATGAACAATATGTTGATTTCTTCACCAAAGCCTTTGATGAACAAAGATTTAAATATCTCATTACAGCTATTGGGATGATAAACACTGATTAATCTATCTTATTTGAAAACCTTTTAAAATGTGTAATATCTTATGTCAAAACAATCTAAGCCCTGATACAAAAGGTCTTTCTCTGAAATTTCACTAAGTATAGATTCTTCCGAAGAGGAATTGACCCTAGAAAGATTTTTTATATATCTTCCGAAGCAAAATTCCTCCAAGGGAAATCTTCTTCTCAGAAGAGTTTTTAGTCTCGGAAGAAGCGATTGATTACATATCAGATCTACTTCCGAAGCTTTAAACTTCTCTATCGGAAAGCACTTTTCACTCTCGGAAGTAAGAAACTTACCTACGGAAGTAAAATTAGCTTCGGAAGAAGATTACCTTCGGAAATGTTTTATACTCGGAAGAAAGATTTTACTGTGTAACGGAAATCTTTTGGGCCCCACTCTGTAAAAAGCAAAGATTTTGTTAATGATGTCCGATTATTTAAATGGATTTAACCTTACCGCCCTTGTCACATCATACACCAAACCATCTTTTCACCTTATCCAACCTCCAAAACTACCATTTCACCCATTTAAATAACCCCGACTTATCACTTTAATCTTTTTACCAATTTACTTCCCAAAGCTTCCTTCGTCTCCAATTTACCCAAGTTCAAACTCATTTCTCTGCAACTTTTTCCCATAATGGCGCTTAACCCTCAACACAACCAGGTCGCACTCCTTGATTCATCCAAGGATGCTGACTTCTCAGATATCATATCCTTTCTTACCCAATCTACCTATTACATCGCTCTGACTGTTAACCCCACTATCTACTCAAACCATATGGCTGAATTCTGGGGCAACGGTCAGATTGAAACCCTAAATAGGTTAAGGTTATAAGGTCGAGCATTTGTGGCCAGGAGTTGATCATATCAGAACAACCCATCAGGGAGCATCTAGAGCTCCACGATGAAGGTGCTCCTACAAAATTCCCCAAGTCAGACCTTGATGACACATATACCCAAATGGGATATGGTGGAGATGTAAGCAGGTCTACCGTTTACAAGTTTAACTTCTCATATAACAAGAAGTTCCTGCTTCACGTTGTTCTCCACTGCTTGTCTAATAAGTCTAGGGGATGGGATCAAATCCCATATGAACTAGGATGCCTAGTTCATGGGTTGGTGAAAAGCCTCCACTTCAGTTACTCAAGATTTGTGCTGATCAACCTTATGGGGAACCTCCAGAGGGACACATTCTATATGTATCCCAGGTTCATTCAGCATCTTATCAACTGTGAGCTAGACCAGAGTCAGCTTCTCTGTGCAGCTGCTCTACCAGTTCCTCAAATGAGGCGAACCATCTTCAAAGTATTAAAGAGAGTGTCCACCAACTACACTGGAAGACACACTGTTCTTCTTACAGGTATGATTGAGCCAATGGCTCCTGGTGACATCCCTGTTAACCCCATAGGTGATGAACCCACACCAGCAACTACCCTCACTTTGCCAAATCTACCTTCTCACCTCATCACAATCACTAACCAGAGACATCCTAAACGAACCCTTTTTCAATCTACTCTGATTGAACAAGCTCCTCCTGTTCAACCCAAAAAGACTATAGTGGAAACATAGGCTCTCACTCAGTCTGAGGTCTCACCATCCTTCACTTTTGACCTTAATATGGGTATTGAGCCTCCTTATTCGTAATCCCATGAGCCCGAAACCCAAGCTGTAAACCCTCAGGGTGAGTCTCTATACTCCCCTGAGCAGCCAAAAAGGGAATGCCCCACCATAGGCTCAATGCCAATACACATTGACCAAGGTCCTGGGTTATTAGGCTTAACCTTAATATCCTTTACTGACTTTCTTATTGGAATTGATGAGGAGATTATGTCTCTTCAGAGCAATGAAGTTGATCCACAACACTCTCTCAAGGATCAACATAGCCTAGAGAGACCTCTTATCTCTAGCCCCCATCAGTAAGACCCAACTAAGGTAAGTCCCACTGATGTGAATGGGACTCATGTAGATTTAGCAGCCACTACTGAAGGAGCCTCATTGGACCTTCAGGATAGTGGTAACATTACCTGAGACTGAATCTACAGCAACCATGCCATTTGATGACTCTGAAAGAGACATCATTAGGCAAGGAAACCAGGGTGCCAAGAAACCACATCTGCTGATGAGGATGAACATACTAAGTATGTTACCTCATCTCCCCATGATTCTTTAAAAGAAGATGAGGGAAGTCTGCAACTCACCATTCAAGACCTACTTTCTAAAGTCTCAAACCTTGAATCTAAGGTGAAGACTTTAGAGGATAGGTCTGCCACTCAGCAACTTGAGACTGAAAATCTCAAGGCCAAACTAGCTTAGAAACAGATTGAGAGATCTGTTAGGCACGTACCTATTCAGGTCTCATTGAACTCTTCCTCTAGCTCATCAAGCTCTCAGGATGATGCTACCAAAAAGGGGGAGAGTGTTTAGGGACAAATGCATGAGGAACCACATAGTCAAGCTCTTTCTACTTTAACTTCAAGATACCCTACCCAACAAGCTTCCGTTTTTCCTGAGCCTCCTCCAATTGTCATTCAAATGGACCAAAGGATGCTCCAAGATCTTAAGAGGTTCTTTTCCAAGTTCCTGATGGGATCTTCCTTTGAACAACCAAGCCCTGATGTGTCTGTGATGTACTTTGGAGCTCAAGACCTTCAGAGGTTGAATGCACCCTCTACCACTATCCAAGAAGTTAGTCAACCTAAGGTCCAAGTTAAACATGAAATTGATTTCGAATGGGAAATGAGGACTGATGGCCCAGCAACTGAAATAGTTTGGACAGAGAGTGCATTCCCACAGACTTCCGAAGCAGAAGTCAAAGCCTCGGAAGAACCATTTGAAACTTCTGAAGCTGAGATTGAAGTTGTGGAAGGGCAATATTCTCTATCCGATGATCTAGTTATCACAGATGCAATTCTAGAACTAGCATCTAAGGTTAATAGGGAGGATTTTCTCACCCAACCCCTTGCTCAAACATCATCACTATCTATTGCTCCTATCATCACCACTCAACCTGAAACCTCTACTCAAGAACCTCCAAAGTCTAGCACTTCTGAAGACACCAAAGGGAAGAGGAAGATGACTGAGGAAGAACAAATAGAGGAAGAAAGGTTGGAGAAGCTTAAAAGGAAAGGTAGACTCCCAACTGGGAAGTTGTTAGCTGCAAGTAACAAAGCAGCTGCAGCCAACCAGGAAGCTATTAACAACAAAAAAAGGGTAGAGATCATTGACAGGCTTGTCAAGCTTGGAGCTTTTAATGAAGATGTGCTCCTGCTACCATTAGAGGAGCTAAATGAGTTAGCAAAGGCAACTCTGCTGCAGATTCAGCAAAAAGAAGAAGCAGCAAGGTTGTCCTTGGAGGAAGAAAGGGAGAGAAAGAAAAGAGAGGCTGATCAGCAGCTAAGGAGTTAAAGGATAACTTTTCTAAGCTCCAGGGGTTTCTCTCTAGAGGAATTGACTCCTCACAACAATGACACGATCTTGTGGCTTTTCAAGAAAGAGCAAGATCAAATGGAGAAAGAGAGAAAGAAAGCTACAAAGGAAAAGCTAAGGGAAAAGAAGAAGAAGCAGGACTCGCTGCTGCCAAGAAGATTGGTGATAAAGCCTGGATGAAGGACTATCTCCAGGCTCATGGATTCTCTAGTAGGCAGGTGGGTCCAATGTCTATGAAGACCCTGCAGCGACATGTCAGTGACATCAAGGCTGACATTCGCTCAGGAAAAAGGAAAGAGATGTATAGAAGGGGACAGGGGATGACCTTCAAACCAACACCTCAATCACAACCTCAACCCC
Source organism: Flaveria ramosissima (assembly GCA_025215565.1). Taxonomy (NCBI): domain Eukaryota; kingdom Viridiplantae; phylum Streptophyta; class Magnoliopsida; order Asterales; family Asteraceae; genus Flaveria; species Flaveria ramosissima. The sequence continues at coordinate 71,515,388 of CM046037.1, read as the reverse complement.
AACCTGAAACAGAACCAATCCCTTTCCCATTTCCTATCAAAACTGAACCAACCTCTGAGCCTTACACCCCTGAACCTACACTATCATCCATACGTGCCTCTTCACCACAACTACCTCAACTACCCATCCTTAAACCCAAAACACTTCCTAGAACCCAAACACCATTACCTACCCAACTACCACCCAAACCATCCCCTCAGCCTTCCAAACATCTCTCCTTAGAGTAGTTTAAGGAGATCAAGATGAAGCTCATTAACTATACAACCTTGAGCGACATCTCTTGTGAGGAGGGGTCAGTCAAACTAACCTATGTTGATGGCTCCTCATGTTGCCTCACTAGAGATCAATTCCTTGATCTGCCTAGAAGAACACTGGACCTAGTCGTTAAACTCTTTGGCCTCAACTTGAATTCACTAAATGTAGAAGAGAAGATGCTAAGAAGAAGGTTGGGGACTCTGCTGGATACAAAGAAAGAGGATAAGGTGCCAAGTCAGCCCTTTTTGCCAAGAAAGAAGATCATCCAGTGGAGGTCTGAAGACTCTTCTCACAACTTTGTTGTTCAGAGAGAGAATGGAGAGCTAAACAGGCTCAATGCCTCATCTTTGCTACACTCAAGCAGATTCGATATTTCTGAGCTAGCAGAGAAGCCATTCTCCAACCCCTCCAACTCTGAGATAGCTGCTCACATCAAAAATCATCTGAGCAGTCTTCATCTAGCCGAGCTAACTGCTAGGACCAAGATTGATGAGGAGTTGAAACTAAGAGAGGAGGAGGAAAGGAAAGGATCAGCAACCAAAGGCAAAGCCTTTCTTCAAATGGTTGAAGGTCCTGAACTTGAATCCATAGTTAGATGGGAGTATGACTATAACTCCCGTCAGCTAACTCTCTTCAGGGGGGCACAACATAGGGTGCATGTCGTTTAGAGTGAGAGACTAGATCTCATATCCACGAATGACTTGTACAAACTTCTCAGCACCATTTCAGGGAAGAACAAAGAAACATATAAACATCTTTTGTCCCTGGTGCTGAAGGTTTTGAGAAGTAGGAATAAGTGAGGTTTTGGTAGCATCAGCCTAGGGGGAGTTTGTTGGATCTAGAAAGGCTGGTGCAACCAAAACCAAAACACTTAGACAATTTTGATACAACTTATAAAGGTCTTCTGAAGCTAAGTACAGAACTTCCGAAGGCAAATTGAGTTCTTCCGAAGCCAAAGACAGGACTTCCAAAATCATGTCTTAAGGATCTTCCGAAGGAAGACTCCAGCTTCCGAAGACAAAGTCTTCTCTCTTTTGAAGTTCAAGACTTAAAAGAAATCAAGACTACAACTTCTGAAGTATGATGATCTGAAGAGGTCCTCAAGCCTCAGAAAAAGTAGCCTCTTCCGAAGTATAAGTGGCTTCAGAAGAACAAGTTCTTTCAAAGCCAATTAACCTTCGGAAAACAGTACTATGAACCAGTGGACATAAGTATGGCCCTTCTGACACTCTGCTGCAAGTCTCTGAGATACTGCATGGCGCTTCCCCACGCTCATGTAGTTGACCATACTTTATTCCACTGTTCACCTTTTATCAGTTAGTACAGTTACCAACTTTAGTTGGTGATAAAAGGTAAGTCATAGACATGTCATGATTACCTTATCTTAGATAATACTTTATCTAAGATACCTTAACTTTAGTATTGTAGTATGTGCTTTAGTCATAGGTTTTCAGCTGGTATCAAAGTATATCCGGCTGTAGGATCTAGTATATATAGTTTCTCATTATACATGTAATGTGCTTGTAAGAGTCTTGTAATACTTTGAGTTGTGAACTTGCTAAATCAATATATCTGATTCATTGAGCTTAGATCATAGGATTCATCACGTTCAGATCTAGAAATCAAGATTAAGATGGGTGGATGTGTGTTGATCAAAGAACAAAGAGATGGATAATAATAATGTTATGATTTCATTGATGTTGATAAACAAGTTACAATGAGAATCGTACCATATTAGAACAAATCTAATGATTTTTTTCTTGATTTTGAGATGAACAGATGGGTTTTCTTCTTTTTTTATGATAATCTTGTTCAGTTGCATCCAATTTTAAAGGAATTATCATGAACATGTTCACGATTCTTCAAATCGTACCATAGTTGAACAGATTTGTTGGTTTTTCTTCTGATTTTGGGTATGAACAGATAGGTTTTTGATGAACAGGGACTTTGTTCTTCATTTTTCTTCTTTTCTTCATTGTTCTTGACATCATTAAAGATGAAATTAGATCTGAAAACTAGATAAATCCAGCAACCAACAGCTCTGATACCATTTTGCTAAATCAATATTTCAGATTTATTGAGCTTGGATCTTAGGATTCATCACGTTCAGATCTAGAAATCAAGATTAAGATTGGTGGATGTGTGTGAATCAAAGAACAAAGAGATGGACAATAATAATGTTATGATTTTATTGATTTTGATAAACAAGTTATAATGAGAATCATAGATGGCTGATAAAATCAAACCCACCCAAAGGAGAGGATTTCTCCTTGGGTGGTTACTTACACCATAAGAAACACACACATAAGAACCACACTTGCAAAAATGCACTAGTGGGTCTATTTATATTATTATTACAACATGACCTAATTTTGACTTTCTAATTGTCTTGATATTGACTTTGTCATGTTGAATTGTCTTGTATTGTTGTTTTTGTTGTGATCAACTTGGTCTCTGAACTTATACAATGAGATCTTCAGTTGACTGTAATTATGATTTGGTAAGCTTTAGTTTATTCCATTGTTGAACCCCAAAGAAGTAATATATACAAGTACCTTGAAAATTATTTCATTGTGTTCTTTGTTACTTAGTATATTTTTATCAACTCTTAGAAGGGATTCTGCATCATCATCTGAACCGAGTGTGATTCAAGTGAGTTTGAAAGAAAAACCAAGTGTTTAGTGACAAAGACCGATCCTGCAATGCTAGATTAGACGCCAAGATTCCTCACGGGTTAACCTAAGGAACGGTGTCTTAATTTAAAAATAATAAAATGATTAAGGACTAGAGTGGTTAGGGTTTCGATTGGGATTTGGGGTTTATAACAGTTAGTTTAAAATAACGTATTCTATAATGGATCTTGAATTAAAAATATAATAGATTAATTTAATAATTATGATCGAAAGTGATAAAGAATGATTAGTGAAATATTTAAATATTTACTTTATAATAATGTAGTTTGAATATTAAAGTGTGAAAAAGAAAATATAATATAATTAATTATTTAATAACCTAGTCGAATACTTAACTTGATATTTAATTATTAAATTGCATTTGAATTAACTTTATTTTAAACAAAATGATAAATTAGAAATAATATATGTTTAACTTTGAATAACTTTTAGAGGGAATCCCTCGCCCAGAAAAACGTGCCCGGCGAGAATCTCGCATAATCCCTGGCCCACGTGTATCCCTCGTTGACGTGGCTTTGATCCCTCGCTGACTCAGCAGGGATTATGAAAAGTCTAAAACTTTATAAATTGTAACACCCGGATATTTTCTTTGAAACCGGCGAAAGAAGAAAAAGAAATAAAGTCCAAAGTTGAGGGACCAAACTTGTCAAAACGGGAGAAGGTTTGGAAGAGTGTGGATTAAGAGGGGAGGGCAGCCCACACCCTCCCCCACACTCATCAAAAATCTGCCATAGAGAGAAGAGAGGGAGAAAAAGTGGTCTCAAGCTTGGTTTTCAGGGATTCGAGCGTGAAAGTTGAGGTGTAGCGGTTGGATCGAAGCTCTACTCGACGGGGTTGTTTGTGTGAGTTCTAGGACCCCTCTTTTACACACTTTTGAATGATTTTAGGGGTGGAACACATCTGAAACCCGTTTTTGAAAAGTTGGGTGTTGAACCCGTATGTATGCGTATGTGTATGTGTTTGATGCGGGTGGGGTTTGATTTCGGGCTTGTGTGTGCTTGAATGATGTTGTGGTAGGTGTTTCTAAGGTTTAAGATGGTTGATTTGAGCTTAGAACGAGTTTGGGTGAGCTTGGAGGCCGAAAATGGCAGTTTGCATTCAGGATGAACTGCATTCTGCATCAGCTAGGGCTAGCCGACCGAATGGTGTGCGACTGGAGGCCATACGGACGAAAGGCATGCGACTGAGGTTCATGCGCACGAATGCCATGCGACTGAGGTCCATACGTATTGAAGGTTATACGACTGAAGTCCATGCGCCTGGAAACCATGCGACTGAGGTTCATTTGCACGAAGGGTATGCGACTGAAGCCCATGCGCCGGAAGTCATGCGACTGAAGGCCATACGCATGAAAGCTATGTGACTGAGAGTCCATACGCATAGGTGTCCATACGCCCAAAGGTCCATCCGCATAGGGTCCATTCGCCTGATGTCCTTCGCCTAAGTGTACAGTCGCCTGGGAGGCCATGCGACTGGAGGGTGTCCATACGCCCAAGTAGCGCTCATACGCCCAAAAGAACAATGGTTTATTTTATGACTTTCGAGGGAAAGTGGAGATGTGGGTTTTGACTTGGGAGTTCCTGGGGGTTTATGTAAGTTGACTTTTGAGGTTGTAGACGTTATGATGGGCATGATGATGATGTATGATGATGATATTATGTATGATGTTATGCATGATGGTATGTGTGATATATGTTATGTATGCATGCTGATATGTATGATGATTTGCATGATCTCGTTGATGTTCCTGTTTATGTATGTTTATCTTCCCGTGGTTTTGCGATGAATGTTAATGAATGAATGAAAGTATAATGTAACGTAAAGTGGAATAACGAAAAGAGGAACATGATGAATGAATGCATGCATGAATGAATGAATGAGAGTAAGAATGGCTTGCAAGTAAAAGAAAGAAGGTTCACAACTCATTGAGAGTTGTTAGCTCAACTGTGTGTGTATTTACAGCGTGCGATCTTGGCTAACTCATAAGGGACCATAGACACAGTAAGAGTTCAATCTTGGTGACTGCTCCGATACGTGCGATGTGGTATTCACTATGTGCTATGTAGCATGCGATTTTGGCTTACTCATGTGGGTTCATACACACAGTAGGGGGTTCAGTTTTGGTAATTGCCCCGATACGTGCGATGTGGTATTCATTCTGTGCTATGTAGCGTGCGATTTTCGCTAACTCATGAGACAGCGTACGATTTTGGCTAAACCCCTAAGAGTTCACACACACAGGGGGATTCTGTCCTAGTGACTCTCCATTGGTACGATTTGTGCGATATGTACGATGGGTACGAAGATACGAAAGTGCGAAAGGTGCGAACGTACGATATGTGTGATATGAACGAACGTAAGAAAAGAAGTTATGAACGAATGAAGCGAATGATAAAGTACCGTGCGATGATTAAAGAATGGAAGAATGTAACGAACGTAATGGAAGATAATAATTATATTATCTGTACGTATGTATGTTGTGTGATCACGTACGAAATTAACGGATGGTTTTAAAAAGGAAGTAAAGTATGTTTTATTTAAAACTAGAACACACTCAATAACGCTAACTTTTGTGTGTTTCCAGTTGGCATGAATGGTTGTTGAGGATGGCACGGGGCAGCTACTCGGCTCATTTTGGATGGCATCCATATTTATAATGCTTTTGTAATGTAATGGAACAAGTATTTTGTAATTGGACAACGATGTATTATGTTGCAAAAGCTTTCATGATGAAATGGAATGTTGTTTTGATGTTTCCGCTGCAATGTTTTATTTAAGTTAATGTAATTATATGTTATATGTGCGATGATTGGCCAGTTGTAAGCGTCCCGGGAACGGGGCCTTACAAGTTGGTATTAGAGCCAAAGTTTAAGTGAAACGGGTAAATTTTCAAAATAAAACTTAAATTAAACTTAAAATGGGACGGAAAGGGAAGGGATGTCAATCTGAGTAGCTGCGTGCCATCAGGTATTTTTCTTAATGTTAATCGGTATTACGTGCGCATGTTATGTGGTTTATGTGCTGCTTGTAGATTTAGATATTGATGTAGTCAGGATAAGTAATGCTCGAGGTATGAAGAGTAAAGTAAGTGGCTAATCACAACTGGCCACTGTTATTAGGGACTTACTATACTTGACATAAACTGAGTTATTCCCTTGAATGACCGTGTTGGTGTTTGAATCTTTCAGTGTGTGTGAGGATGGCCGGTGGTAGATCTTCAAAAGCTTCTCGTGGTGGAGGTGGTGGTGGATGTGGTGCTGAACCACGGGTCACGAGGGGAAGACCCAGAGTTGAAAAAGTGGTTCATGAAGAACCTGAGACCCCTCATCCCGAGGGTGGTGATGAGAGTGCGAATTTGAGGGCCAATGAAAGAGGCAGTTGTAGAGGAGGTTCATCAGGTCATGCAGACGATCTTACCGTCTGTGGTGACTGAAGTAATTAAGGCTGTAAAGGAAGGAGAAAGAAAGGAGAGAAACAGGTCCTCGGGAAGACGGGAGCAATCGGAGCCTGAAATGGTTCTCTCTGATAATGAAGAAGAGGAAGAAGAAGAGCCTGCGCCGGAGGCCGCACGAGGCTGTAACTATGGGGCGTTTCAACGATCAAGCCCCCTACTTTTGATGGTAACGGCACTGCTGCTGCTGCTCACTGGTGGGTGAGAGAAATGGAAGCTGTTTTGAACATCAGCGAATGTCGGGAGGATTAGAAGGTAAAGTTTGCTGTCCACTCTTTTGTGGACTCGGCTCTGTGTTGGTGGGACAATATAGTCCAAGCTGAGGGTAGTCGGGCTATCGGAAGGATGAGATTGTCAGAGTTGAAAAGGCTAGTGATTGAGGAGTTTTGTCCTCACCGTGAGATGATAGAAAAAGTTGAGAGGGAGTTCCTGCAGCTGGAGGCGGGAACGATGACACATCAGCAATACACCACTAAATTCAACGAAATGGCACGGCTGGTGCCGGATCAGGTGAGGCCTTTGTCACGAAAGATTAAGAGGTACATTCAGGGCTTGCCGTCAGATGTCCGTAGGCACATGATCGCTGCCCGACCAAGCACGTATAGGTCGGCAGTTGATTTGGCGGGGAGGTTGTATGATGACAGGACTGTGGTGATGGCGGAGGTGAGTAGGAAGGATGATGGAGACCGGAACTGGAGTGGGAAGAGGACTGGACAGGGTGGTGTCCCGACGAATAATAAGCACGCACGTGGGGATGACCGTAGTGTGGTCACACCTGGTGCGGGGTCGAATAGATGTGGTAAATGCGGGATGGAGCATTCGGGAGAATGCAAAAGGGGACCAAATACCTGCTTCAAGTGTGGGAAGCCTGGTCATGTGGCTAGAGAATGTGGGGTTGTGAGGTGTTACAATTGTGGAGAAATTGGCCACATGAGCAAGGACTGTAAAAAGCCAAGGGCGGAAAGTTCGGGAGTAAAAAAGACCGGAGGAGAAGGACAGAGGGCGAACGCAGCGCCTACACGATGACGCAGGAGGAGGCTAGGACGGACCCCGATGTTGTGTCAGGTACGTTTCTAGTAAATCAACCTTTAGCCTTTGTGTCGTTCGATTCTAGCGCTAGTAAAAGTTTTATTCATGCTGCTTTCTGTGCTAAATTGCCTGTTAGTAATAAGAAGATAGATACGCCCTTCGATTTGGTTCTCGGGATGGATTGGTTAGCGGACTTTGAGGCGAACATTGTGTGTCGCAAGAAGATGATACGGTTGACAGCGCCTGACGGGGTCACGGTGACGGTTTAAGGTGATCGAGTCACGACGATCCCGAAGGTGATTTCGATGGCGGTGGCAGGAAAATGCATGAGGCGTGGACGTATTGCCTACTTGGCCTATGTAAGGGATGTGGATACACTAACATCCCAACTATCAGATGTACCGAGACCCGAATAAAGGTTATTGGTGGCCTATAGGTTAGAGTTACCAGATGAGTTAAGTTGAATTCATCCGACGTTCCATGTATCTCATCTGAGGAAAGGTTTGGCAGAAGAAGATATGATTGTCCCACTGGAAGATATCGAGGTAGACGAACGGCTCAATTATGTGGAGCAACCAGTGGCAATCATCGATCGAAAAGAGAAGAGGCTGAGGAATAAAGTGGTTCCTATTGTGCGTGTACAGTGGAAACACAGGAAAGGATCCGAGTCAACGTGGGAGACAGAAGAAGAAATGAGACAACATTACCCACGTTTGTTCGAGGGATAATAGGTTTCGGGGACGAAACCTATATAAGGCGGGGTGGACTTGTAACACCCGGATATTTTCTTTGAAGCCGACGAAAGAAGAAAAAGAAATAAAGTTCAAAGTCGAGGGACCAAACTTGCCAAAACGGGAGAAGGTTTGGAAGAGTGGGGACTAAGAGAGGAGGGCAGCCCACACCCTCCCCCACACTCACCAAAAATCTGCCATAGAGATAAGAGAGGGAGAAAAAGTGGTCTCAAGCTTGGTTTTCGGGGATTCGAGCGTGAAAGTTGAGGTGTAGCGGGTTGGATCGAAGCTCTACTCGACGGGGTTATTTGTGTGAGTTCTAGGACCCCTCTTTTACACACTTTTGAATGATTTTGGGCTGGAACACATCTGAAACCCGTTTTTGAAAAGTTGGGTGTTGAACCCGTATGTATGCGTATGTGTATGTGTTTGATGCGGGTGGGGTTCGATTTCGGGCTAGTGTGTGCTTGAATGAAGTTATGGTAGGTGTTTCTAAGGTTTAGGATGGTTGATTTGAGCCTAGAACGAGTTTGGGTGAGCTTGGAGGCCGAAAATGGCAGTTTGCGTTCGGGATGAACTGCATTCTGCATCAGCTAGGGCTAGGCGACCGAATTGCGTGCGATTGGAGGCCATACGGCCGAAAGGCATGCGATTGAGGTTCATGTGCACGAATGCCATGCGACTGAGGTCCATACGCATGGAAGGTTATACGACTGAAGTCCATGCGCCTGGAGGCCATGCGACTAAGGTTCATTTGCACGAAGGGTATGCGACTGAAGCCCATGCGCCGGAAGTCATGCGACTGAAAGCCATACGCATGAAAACTATGCGACTGAGAGTCCATACGCATAGGTGTCCATACGCCCATAGGTCCATCCGCATAGGTCCATTCGCATAGGGTCCATTCGCCTAATGTCAATTCGCCTAAGTGTTCAGTCACCTGGGAGGCCATGCGACTGGAGGGTGTCCATACGCCCAAGTAGGGCTCATACACCCGAAAGAACAATGGTTTATTTTACGACTTTCGAGGGAAAGTGCAGATGTGGGTTTTGACTTGGGAGTTCCCGGGGGTTTGTGTAAGTTGACTTTTGAGGTCGTAGACGTTATGATGGGCATGATGATGATGTATGATGCTGATGTTATGTATGATGTTATGCATGATGGTATGTGTGATATATGTTATGTATGCAGGCTGATATGTATGATGATTTGCATGATCTCGTTGATGTTCCTGTTTATGTATGTTTATCTTCCCGTGGTTTTGCGATGAATGTTAATGAATGACATGAAAGTATTATGTAACGTAAAGTGGAAGATAACGAAAAAAGGAACATGATGAATGAATGCATGCATGAATGAATGAATAAGAGTAAGAATGGCTTGCAAGTAAAAGAAAGGAGGTTCACAACTCATTGAGAGTTGTTAGCTCAACTGTGTATGTATTTACAGCGTGCGATCTTGGCTAACTCATAAGGGACCATAGATACAGTAAGAGTTCAGTCTTGGTGACTGCTCCGATACGTGCGCTGTGGTATTCACTGTGTGCTATGTAGCGTGCGATTTTGGCTTACTCATGTGGGTTCATACACACAACAGGGGGTTCAGTTTGGTAATTGCCCCGATACGTGCGTTGTGGTATTCATTGTGTGCTCTGTAGCGTGCGATTTTGGCTAACCCATGAGACAGCGTGCGATTTTGGCTAAACCCCTAAGAGTTCACACACATAGGGGGAGTCTATCCTAGTGACCACTCCATTGGTGCGATTTGTGCGATATGTACGATGGGTACGAAGATACGAAAGTGCGAAAGGTGCGAACGTGCGATATGTGTGATATGAACGAACGTAAGAAAAGAAGTTATGAACGAATGAAGCGAATGATAAAGTACCGTGCGATGATTAAAGAATGGAAGAATGTAACGAACGTAATGGAAGATAATAATTATATTATCTGTACGTATGTATGTTGTGTGATCGCGTACGAAATTAATGGATGGTTTTAAAAAGGAAGTAAAGTATGTTTTATTTAAAACTAGAACTCATTCTGCAAAGCTGATATTTATGTGTTTCCAGTTGGCAGGTAATGGTTGCTGAGGATGACACCGGGCAGCTACTCGGCTCATTTTGGATGATATCCATATTTATAATGCTTTTGTAATGTAATGGAACAAGTATTTTGTAATTGGACAACGATGTATTATGTTGCAGAAGCTTTTATGATAAAATGGAATGTTGTTTTAATGTTTCCGCTGCAACGTTTTATTTAAGTTAATGTAATTATATGTTTTATGTGCGATGATTGGTCAGCTGTAAGCGTCCCTGGAACGGGACCTTACATAAATAAATATATAATGTTTTTATAAAACATTCAAACCTTCTAAATAAAATAAATTATAAGGAAATTTTCATTTATAAAGTATTCGAAAGTAGTTAAATAGATTTTGAATTTGTTTTAATTAATAACATAAGTTTTATATTAATTTAATAATATAAAAAATATTTCTACAATTATAATAATAACAAAAATGGATTTAAATAAATATGAAGGGTGCCCAGGTCGAACCGGGAATCTCTAGTGTGTCTGCTTATGGAGTAGACCGGTGGGGCTAGAGCCTCACTTTTAAAATAAGTCTGATAGAAATCAATATAGAGAGTTTTATAGAAAATCCTCAAATTGCTAAAGCCTAGAATTAGGTTTGATCTAAATTGAACTCCAACATGAAAGCAATAATCGAATCAATCATAGGGTTTTTGCTCGGAACATGAAATCGAGTGTGTAATTACCTCATTTAGAATCGAATTGATGATGAAGAACAGAAAGACAGTGGCGAAAGAGGGAGAATGCAATTCGAAGGATGATGATATTAATAAACCAAATTGACAACTTAAAGAGCTTCTTAGAATGGTAATGAGAGATACCTCTATATCAATTTTGATTAAAATTGTTTAGGAGGTGATGAACCACAGAGTTGCAGGTTACAATATGCTAAGATAAGGAGATCAATTTGTGTGTATGTTTAAGAAAAATTAAGGTTAGTGATAGTGTTAGGTCTAGAATCAGTAGATCTAGTCATTATGTATAGGCTTAGTACTTGAATTAATATCTATAATGAACGTTTGTACTTCATTATTGTGTATGCATTAAATATATAGGTTAACCCATTTATATATGTGTTGGTTTATGTATGGTTGCAGGTACAAACATAATACTTGGTCAATTACTGAAATTGACTAAGTGTAAGAAACATCTACGGATGAACATTTTGTTCTTCCGTAGATATATTTCTTACAAGTAACAAAACATCCGAAGATCATCTACGGATGAACAAATCAACTGGAGTTCCAAGTGAATGAGTTCTAGTAAGAAATGCTGCGGAAGAACAAGATTGCTTTTAAACAAGACTTCTGCGGAAGAACAATAATTCTGCGGAAGAACAAAACATCTACGGAAGACAATAATTCTGCGGAGTCCAAACACTTGTATAATACAAGTGTTACGAGTCAACAAGTCAACAAGTCAACAATTCAACAAGTCAACAAGGCGGTTATACGAATCCCGAGAAAACTGATGATTCCTTAACAAATCAAATCAAATCCCAAGAGATCCGGTGTTTCCTATAACTGAAACACCTTTGTCTATAAATATGGATCCTAGGTTTCGATTCAAGCACGATTGAGTGAGACGATTGATTGATTGAGAACAGCAATAGCAATACAACAATCATCAAAAGTCTTTCGATCAACAAAAACATACACAACATCATAGCATTCTTTGATATCGTACATTTAATTCTTTTGTAATCACCAACACATTATAATAAAATATTGATTAATCATTAATTGTGTTTTGTTTCGTGTGTTCTTGATATTTCATTGATATTTAAAGTTGCTTAAACACAATTAAACCAAATCAACGTTAATTCCGCTAACGTTGACTTGACATCGATTCACACTGATAATTCCTGTTGACGATCCTTGGATTCAAAGGTGGTATCAGAGCCAAGTGCTCATTGATTTAGATCAATTGATCTATCAGTGTTAGTTGTGTTTTAATTGTGTTTGATTTCGTTTAACAGCAATCATTTTTAATTAACTTGTTTCTATATTCAAATCAATTGAATAACAGATCTTGTTAACATCATGAGCAACTTCAGTGGTTCATCTTACCAACCTCCGAAGTTGGAAACAAAAGCAGACTTCAAGTCTTGGAAAATCAAGTTCAGGAATCATGTAAACTATACTGATTCTGACTTGTGGATTTCCATCACTGAAGGTCCTTATATTCCACCCACTCTTGGGCCGGATTATAATGACAAAAATCAACCAATCAGTACGAAAGATCTATCACCTGATGATGTCAAAAAGGTTAAAGTCGATATAAAAGCATACAGTTTGCTTAGTATGGCTTTACCTGAAGAGATATTAATCAGGTGTGAGAACTATAAAACAGCTCACTCCTTATGGAAGATACTTCACACTCTCTGCGAAGGGAGTGATGAGATAAGAAGTATAAGGAGAGACACCCTCAGATCACAATATGAAACCTTTCATCATATTGAGGGTGAATCAATTCCTCAGCAACTTCATAGATTCATGCAGTTAGTCACTGAGATGAATATTCTAGAGTTGAAGTATACTAGTGAGGAATTAAACAAGAAAATGCTCCACACTTTGCCAGAAAGTTGGAAGCATACTGTGTCCATGTTCAAGAACACTATAGATCTGAAAGCAACTGGCTTAGATACTCTGGTTGCAAAAGTGGAAGCTCTTGAAATGGATGAAAAATCAAGAAACAAGAGTGTGAGAACTCATGTCTCACCCTATCACTTCAAAGAAACAAATAATGTAGGAAGTGCATTTATTTCAAACAATGAAAGTGATAACTCTTGTGCTAGGAGTGATGATGAGGAGGAAGTTAGCTTCTATGCTTCAAAACCCTCAAAGAAATCATCTAAAGACAAGCAGCAGAAGAATAAAGGAAGAACTACTGATAGACAAGATACAACTGCAGCAACAGCTAAGTCTTCCTTTTCAGCAAATCAGTCAGAACCAATAACTGTGATATTGGACTCTGAAGAACAAAGAGCAGCCTTTGCAGCTTTTAGCTCAAGTTTTCAAGCATATCTGGGAAGCTCTCTAACATCAGCCAATATCTGCCAACAAGACTTTGAAGAACTACCTCCAGATGTAGTGGAAGAGATGGATCTACAATGGCAGATGGCCATGATTGCTTATAGAGCTAAGCAATATCTCAGGAGAAATAAGAACTTGGCTTCAGCAAGCAAAACATCAAAGATTGGTGTTGACAAATCAAAAGTGAGATGCTACAAATGCAATCTCTATGGACATTTCTCAAGAGAATGCAATCAACAGTCTTATCCAGAGATGAGACAACATCAGCAGCATCAACAACATCAGATTCAAGCAAATCAACAATCTTCTCAAAGATCTCTGCACAAGCAATCTCAACTGATCAATGCTTCCCCACCAGCCACCAAAGAATCAGAAGGACCTAGTAACTCAAAGGAGTCAGGGCTGATCATACTTCAAGATGGAACGTGTGATTGGAGTTTGTATGAGAAGGAAGTTTTGGAAGAGAATCAAGCTTTGATGGCCCATATGGATCAAACAGTTCCCCCAATGGCAAAAGAGGTAAAAGAAAGATTGTGTTCATCAACTTGTGTTGAGGAAGTTGAACGATATAGAGTCCATGCTCAACAGTTGGCTGATAAAGTAAAAGAAACAATGATTTTGAATGAATCCCATGTTAGAGAACATAAATTATATCAAATAAAAATTAATTCCTTGCAAAAGGATTTAGAAAAATTTGTTTCTGAAAATTATAGCCTAAAAGCCCAAGTTGAGCATTTGACTACTTCCTTAACAAAATCCATGGCTGATCATGCATCAACTGAAGTGAAACTTCAGAAGTTTCAATTATCATCTCAGCAATATGAGAAATTACTAAATTCTCATATTGAATCAAAGAAAAGGTCTGGGTTGGGTTATAATGCGGTTGCACCACCTATAAATGATAATACACATCCTTACCTACAACAATGACAAACACTCTGTCAAAACATTTTGTGCCTGGCACTAAGTTTGAAAAAGATTCAACTAAAACTACAATTAATGATAAAGCTGAGGTGAGTGAAACTGAATCATCTGAATCAGAATCATTAGATCAAAATGATTCAGAATTTGATTATGATAAGTGTGATGACTTGGATGATTCTGATGAACATGATGTTGATCAAACAAGCACTGGTAAAAATTTTCAACTGAAAGCTCATATCCCGAAAGTGCTTGAAGAAACAAAGTTGCCATACCCTCCTAAACAAAGAAACATGTTGAAGACCATCTGCAAGAGGATAGCTCAATTGAATGTAGGTCTTCAAGAACTAAGTATGCAAGACTCCTCCAAGAAATTGACTGATGAATCTGTCATCACTGAGGAAAGAGGAAAATTCAAAGGAAAGAAAAAGGCTTCAGTAGATCATCAACTGAACAAGAAAACTTCAGCTGCTGATCTACGGAAGAGAAATTCAGCCCCAAACAATCAAAATGTGCACAAAATTGAAAAAGGTGAAGCACATTCAAAGCTAAAGAAGAAAGAGCTACAACAAAGATCAGCAAACAAAAGGAATGATTCTGAGAAAGAATCAGAAGAAAAGTATTGCAAATGGTGTGACATGAAAAATCACAACACTGAAGACTGTTACTTCAGCAGCTACTGTTCTATTTGCAATATGAACAATCATATGACTGCTGATTGTTACTTCAACAAACATTGTTCTATCTGCAACAAAAATAATCATTCCACACAGGAATGTTATTTCAACAAAAAGAACAAGACAAAAAGCTCAAAGAAGAAAGAATCAGACAAATCTAAATCAGATTCTCAATCCACGGATTCTGAAAAGAGCTCAAAACTGAAGAAGTTTGAACAAAAATCAAAAGCAAAACCAAAGGTCAAATCAGCATCAAGTGTTCATATACTGCGGAAAAGACCATCTTTTCAGCAGTCAAAAACACCACACAAAAGAGTAGATTTGTCAGACAAAGAATCAAAGGATGATGATTCATTCTTTGATAAATTTGACAAAGGCATTCATATACCTCTTTCAAAAACAAAAGATAGTGAAACATTTAAAGGTTTAGTGTCAAAACAAAAGACTCAAACAAATGAAGTTACTCTGAGTAAAGCAGACAATGTGAATCATGAATCTACTTCATCAACATCAAATTCAGCAGAATCATCCTCATCTAAATCAAATCAGAATGAATCAATTAAATCTGAAACTGAAACTTCAAAAATTGTTCATGAAAGAATAACTGTTTTAGATTCTGTTGATAAACCCAAGATCACTAAGACTTGGGTTGTCACTTCTAACTGATTTTCATTTCTGATTGCAGGAACAATATTGGAGAGCTGACAACATGTGGTATGTTGACAGTGGTTGTTCCAGGCATATGACAGGAAACTGTTCTCTTCTCCATGATTTTAAACATAAAAATGCTTCTTATGTGGCATTTGGTGGGGATAAAAAGGGAGGTAAAATTGTTGGTGAAGGAATGATAACTAATGGTGTACTTATATTTGATAAAGTAAATTACTGTAAAAACTTACAGTATAATTTACTTAGTGTATCTCAAAATTGTGATCAAAACTACACTACATTGTTTGATGACACTAACTGTTACATTCTTAAGCCAGGATTTAGTGTCCCTGAAGATCGAATTCTCCTCAAAGCAGTAAGAAAAGGAAACACTTATGTTTTGGATATGAACAACACTTCACTCACAAAACATGAAACTTGCCTTATATCTAAACTTTCAGAAGATTTGTCACAATTATGGCATAGAAGGCTTGTTCATTCTAACATGAAGAACATGAATAAATTGGTAAAACATGACCTGGTCATTGGATTACCAAATAAAGAGTTCCATTGCTCAACTCATTGCTCTTCTTGTTACAAAGAAAAACAACACAGAGTGTCACATAAACCAAAAACAATCAATACTAATACTACACCACTCAAATTGCTTCACATGGATCTTTTTGGTCCAACCAATGTAATGAGCATTGGAAAAAGGCAATATTGTTTGGTGATAGTTGATGATTTCACTAGATTTACATGGGTCTTTTTCTTAAAACAAAAGAGTGAAACATCAGAAACATTAATGGACTTTGTCATCAAGATTGAGAATCAACTTGATACAAAAGTCAAAATTTTCAGGAGTGATAATGGTACTGAATTTGTCAACTTTGAACTAGATTCTTTTTGCAGGAGCAAAGGTATTGCAAGACAATTCAGTGCACCAAGGACTCCACAACAAAATGGAGTTGCTGAAAGAAGAAACAGAACTCTCATTGAAGCAGCAAGAACAATGCTAGCTGATTCACAACTACCTATTACCTTTTGGGCTGAGGCTGTGAATACTACATGCAATGTTCAAAATAGAACATTAATTGTCAAAGAACATAACAAAACTCCTTATGAGCTCCTATTTAAAAGAAAACCTTACATAGGATATCTAAGAGTATTTGGATGTCAAGTAACTGTTTTGAACATAAAAGAGTCATTAGGAAAATTTTCAGAAAAAGCATATGATGGTTTCTTTGTTGGATACTCTTCAACATCAAAATCATATAGAGTATATATTCCACAACATAACATTGTGGAAGAGACCCCTAATGTATCTTTTGATGAAAATGTGTTTACTAAGTCAGTTAAAGGTTCATCATGGTTATTTGACATAGATGCTTTGTCTAAATCTTTTAACTATGATCATTTGACAAATGCAGGATCTGATGAAGTATGCTATCCATTTGTTCCACCTATTATGATTGAAGTAACTTTATCTGTTGATCCCCCAAGGATACATCCATCTTCAGGTGAAAATACTTCAGCAGAAGCAGATATTACATGTGGAACTGAACAAAATGCATCTGGAGTTCCTTCGGAAGATCAGCATGTATCCGGAGATATTCCTTCGGAAGACCAAAATGCATCCGGAGTTCCTTCGGAAGATCAGCATGTATCCGGAGAAATTCATGCGGAAAACCAAAATACATCCGGAGAACTTCCTTTGGAAGACCAAAATGTATCCGGAGCAGCTCCTACGGAAGAACAAAATACTTCCGCAGAAGTTCCTGCGGAAGAGCAAAATCCAACTGCAGATACTTCTGTAGCTCAATCAACAGAGACTCAATTTGATTATTTCTCGAATTCTTGAATTGAGATGAATCAGTCAGAGGCAATGGAAATGACTAATCTGGAATCATCCATTCCAGTTGAGTCAACTCCCTCAATGAGAATTCATAAGTCTCATCCACTTAACAATATCATTGGAAATCCTGAAAAGAGAACTACAAGGAGCCAAAGTGGTACAGCCAACCTTTGTCTCTTCAACTGTTTTCTTTCTCAAGTGGTGCCTCCAAACATTACAGCTGCTTTAAAAGACAATAGCTGGATTGAAGCTATGCAAGAAGAGCTTCAACAGTTCAGAAAGCAAAAAGTATGGTCTCTTGTTGATTTACCTGAAGGTCAACATCCTATTGGAACTAGATGGCTATACAAAAACAAACTGGATGATAGAGGGATTATTGTCCGAAACAAAGCAAGGTTGATAGCACAAGGATACACTCAAGAAGAAGGCATAGATTATGATGAAGTTTTTGCACCAGTTGCAAGAATTGAGGCAATAAGAGTGTTCTTGGCATATGCATCATACAAGAAATTTACTGTGTATCAAATGGATATCAAGTGTGCATTCTTATATGGGAAAATTGATGAGGAAGTTTATGTGTCTCAACCCCCCGGATTTGAAGATCCTCATTATCCTCACAAGGTATACAAACTAGATAAAGCCTTATATGGTCTTCATCAAGCACCAAGAAAATGGTATGAAACACTATCATCTTTCTTACTCAAGCATGGCTACAAAAGAGGAACTATTGATCAGACACTCTTTCTCAAACAAGAACATCAAGATCTCTTAGTAGTTCAAGTATATGTTGATGACATTATATTTGGATCAACAAAGAGATTGTGTGCGAATTTTGAAGAACTGATGAAATCTGAATTTCAGATGAGCTCAATGGGTGAATTAACATTCTTCCTTGGCCTTCAAGTTCATCAAAAAGCAGATGGAATATTCATCAATCAAGAAAAATACATACATCAAATACTGAAGAAATACAATCTTATTGAAGTATCCTCATGCAAAACACCAGCATCAACAATTGATAAGATTGCTCCTGATCCCACTGGAAAATCTATTGATCAAAAATTATTTAGATCCATGATAGGTTCACTTATGTACTTAACTGCCAGTAGACCTGATATTATGTTTGCTGTGTGTGTCTGTGCTAGGTACCAATCTGATCCAAAGGAGTCACATCTCAATGCTGTCAAAAGAATTTTCAGATACCTCAAGGGAAAACCAGGACTTGGTCTATGGTATCCCAAGGATGGAGACTTTACACTCTACTCATACTCAGACAGTGACTATGGTGGATGTAACAGCAATAGAAAATCAACAACCGGTAGATGTCAATTCATTGGACCCAGGCTAGTGTCATGGCAGTGCAAGAAACAAACAAATGTTTCTGTATCCACAGCTGAGGCTGAGTACATTGCTGCTTCAGCTGGGTGTTCTCAAGTACTTTGGTTACAAAACCAATTGCTTGACTATGGTTACAACTTTCTTCAAACTTCAATCTATATAGACAATTCTGCTGCTATGTTTATCACTGCTAATCCTGTGCAACATAGTAATACAAAACATATAGAGATTAGGTATCATTTTCTGAGAGATTGCTCAGAAAAGGGATTGATTAATTTAGTCAAAGTGGATACATCAAATCAGCTTGCTGATTTATTCACTAAAGCCTTTGATTCAGTCAGATTTAATTTTCTGATTGAGTCTTTAGGTATGATTAACTTAGATTAAATCAAGTCCAAACAAACAACATGCTGTGTGCAATAATGCAACAGTATGACTTATGCATGGGAAATGATAGTACACTATAGCTTTGCCTATTTCTGCATAAACAAATAACAATATATCTCAACAAGTTTCTTGATATGTGAGTAGGTTCATCTTGAGTGGAAACAAAACTTAGTGCATGCAAAACATAATACAATAATAATTGTCTGTGGGAAACTTCATTTTGAGAAAACAAAGTGAGTCTTATCCTAATGTGATCAAATCATTCATCTAAACACACTATGTAAAACACTTTATACTATCTATCTTTGCAAATCATACTCCCTCTGTTTTGTGTGAACAAAGACCTGGGTGTATGATCACCATACTGAATATCAGTATCAAAGGTGAAAAGATCATGCTCATCATCATCCCTCTGTTTTGTGTGAACAAAGACCTGGGTTAAAGGCACCTCTGTTTTACGTGAGTAAAGACCTGGTGACCTGATGATGATCATATCTAAAGCTCTCAAAAGAATCCTAAGTGATCAACTGTATATTTTCTTGAGCTTTATCAACATCGCATCAATGAGATGCCAAATACATCTCAAGATAGCTATTATAATTTAAAGTACATAGTCTTAAGTGTGAAAAAGTGATGATTTGACTTGCAAAGGGAGGACAACACCTTTGTGAATCAAATGTGAAACCCGTGACAGTTATTTCTAAAACAATAAAACATGATAACCAGCATGCCTAGTTGATACATGAGCTCTTGTATGGATTTATATGGACAATATACTTGCAAACAGAACTTGTTCTAGTATCAACTATACAACATAACTAATCAGGAAGAGGCTTAGCATTATAGTATGATCCCATCTTATGTGTATCTGATCATTATCATATATTTAAAGTTCATGTTATTCCTCTTAAAGAAATTTATGATAAATGCTAATGTGCAACATTAATCACAAATTTAGGGGGAGTAGAATTCATGAAAAAGCATCTAAATCAGCAGCAGCAATGTCTATATCTTTATCAATTTGAAGAAATTGAAATCTGAGCATCATCTTAGCTGTTGGTTACATGAATTTTTTTTTAAAATCTCTATTTTAAATTTTCTTGTACTAAATTGTCATGTATACAAAGCCAACGAGGTCCTATAGCAATAATTGGTTCAACCAATGGAGTTGGGCCATACATACAACTGTGTGTAAATCAATATTAGTATATTAATGTTTATCCGTAGATTGGTAAACTACGGATGAATAAAGATCAATAAATTAATGATTACAATTTCACATCAGTAGAAGTTGTTGATCCGTAGATGTACTACGGAAGAGTAAATTGTGGATCACACAATTAATGAGAAATTATGTTGATACATGTATGTCCCTAGATCATGATTTGTAATGTAATGAACTTGTCCGTCTGATTATGATGTAATTGTATCGATTAATGAAATGATATGAATTGGTTGTTACTTGTGATGTTTAATATTTCATTAATGAGTCGTGATTGAATTGATTGGGTTTATGAATGTTTGAATGAGTGTACATTATGTTATATTAAATAAAACATTCAAACTTAACTTAATGAAATTCTCATGCGAATGGCCCATGCGAATGGACTACACGCATGAATAACTTCATACGATTGACTAATTCGCACGACTGAACCAGGAGACTGGATCAGTCGTATGATTGACACATAAGATTGACTCAATCGCACGACTGAACACTCAGTCGTGCGGATGAATCAACCGCATGGTTCAATCGCACGACTGAACCATACTTATGGCCCAGTCGCACGATTGAACAATACTAACCTATAAATAGACCCAATTCGTGGGAAAACAAAGGCATTGATCCCATTACGATTCCAGACGTACCCTAGCCGTCCAGAAGCCTCCCAAATCGTTCTCCAAGTTCACAGAACACATCAGATCGGTTCCTAATCGATTTCTGACGTTGATTTCAATTCTTGATTGATTCATCGTGTGTTCTCACTGATTGGATCGCCAATCAAATAGGATTCCGCACTATTTGAGTTGGTTTAACACGCAATCACTCGGTATTTCGTTCAAATACCAGGTCCTAACAAGTGGTATCAGAGCTTTGGCTCTTGATTTCGTGTTGATTCAATCAAGATTGCATAAAAGTTTGTGTTTTTGCACGAAAAACGCAATCTTTAGCATCAAAAGTGATCTTGGACGTTCCCTGCTCATCGAAGTTCAGTTTCTACGGACTTAGACGATTTGGACTTGCAAAATTTCGAATTTTTACGGCTGAAACCCGTCAAACCTAGAAATTTTCGCAAAACAGCAGCTTCAGTCGCACGAGTGACCCATTCGCACGACTAGACTCATTCGCAGTGCTCATTCGCACGACTGGACCTAGTCGCACCCTCATTCGGCCGACTGAACCGTTCGTTCGTATAGCTCATACGCACCAGATTCATTCGCACGACTGAACCATTCGCCCTGTTCAGTCGCACGGTTGAACCAATCGCAGAGTTCATACGCACGATAAGACCATTCGCATCCTTCAGTCGCATCAGTTAAAGTTGATTTGATTAGATTCTAAGTTTATTAACCATGGAAGATCAGATGTCAGCCTTTACTGCTGGGAAGGACTCAAGAATTCAGAACCTGCTGCTTCTTGAGAGTGAGGTGGGTAATCACAATAAACCACCAAAGCTCTTGACTTTAGATGAGTTTCCCCACTGGAAACAACGTTTTGAGATCTACCTCAATGGAGTAGATCCTAATCTGTGGGAAGCTATCGAGGTTGGGTATAGTACACCGGTGGGAGCAGATGGAGTAAAATTAACGTTAAGTGGGATGACTGACGCACAGAAAGTAAAGTATAATGCAGAGAAAAGGGTTTATGCGTTGATAACTCAGTCGATCCCCAAAGACATATTCCACCAGTACTCAGAGAACAAGCAGTCCAAGAAACTGTGGGATGAGCTAGAGAAAAGATATGATGGGAATGCATCGTTAAAGGCAATCAAGGCAAAGGAGTTAAAGAAGGAATTCGATAACTTCTCATCGATTGGTAACGAGAGTTTAGATGAAGTCATAGACAGATTCTACCACTTAATGAGCGAGTTGCATACACATGGAGTGGAAACGACTATGGAAGAGAAAGTAAGCAACTTCGCAGATGGATTGCCTGATAAGTGGGCTTCATTCGTGTCTAATCTTAGACAGAATGGAATGCTTGTAAAGCTGGATATAAATGACTTTATTCTCAAGCTGCGTGAAGAAGCACTAAGGATGAAGTATAGAGCACAGAAGTCTTCGTATACACAAAACCCAGCTTTATACAATGCCACGCCTCAAGCTAAGACATCTGGAGCACCTCTCCAGACAGCATTTGTGTCTAGCTCGTCAGGTCCTTCACATGCTTCTCCTTCTGGATCAGACACGTCAGGGTCGTCATGTACCCATTATATTGGATCAGAAGCAAGTGCTACCAAATTGAAGACCGAGAACCTCGGTAATGTGACCGTAGAAGTAGCACGAGAGCATATGGATCTTCTAGCCGCAGTAGTTCATTCATATGATGGACTTGTGGCTGGGAAGATTGGAAACTGTCATCTGGCAGATGAAGACTACGAGCAGGTAGATGAAATGGAGCTTGAAAGAATGGACATAATGTGGGCCTTAGCTAGCGCTGTCCGAAGGGCGAAGAAGTTTGTTAAGAAGACAGGACAAAATTTGATAGCTACTAAGGATACCACATTTGGCTTTGACAATAGCAAAGTGACCTGCTTCAACTGTGTAGAGAAAGGGCACTTTAAGAGGGAATGTGTCAAGCCAAAGAAGACGGGTAATGGGAACCCGTTCTCATCCTTTACTCGCCAAGACAAGCAAGCCTCTAGTTCTACTTCATCAAACAAGGACCCAAAAGCCTTGACTGCTCATGATGATGAAGGACAGGACTGGAGCTTTAGATTTGTCTCCCCAGAATCTAACATTGCCAGTGTTGAAGATATTGATGATGATTCTGCGAGTGAAGGTGATTTGGCAGTTGAAATAGCGATGTCACACTGTGAAGAAACAACTGCAGCTGAGGTCAGTTACACACCAAAGGAGGAGACTTCCACGTCAGAAACAGAAAAGTCAGAATCACCTGAACCAGAGACATCTGATGCTGCGTTGATGGCTAACTCTTCTGAAACAACACAGGTAAGTACAACTGACCAAATGTTTAATAATCATGCTTGTTCTAACTGTGATATGTTTAGGAATAGCATTGATGAAAAATTTGCTAGGTTATTAGATCACAATGATAACTTAGTAAAGGATTTACAACTATGCACTGAGGCCAATAGAGTTCTAAAACAAAATGAGCATAGTTATAAAGAAAAGATAGACCTATTGACTAAACAACTTAGGGAAACCGAAGTAGTTGCCTTTAATCAAGCAAATGACATTAGGTACTATCTAAACTCCCTAGAGGACACTAAGAAGCAAAAGGCAGTTCTAGAAGTAGAAGTTAATTCCTTAAAACAGAAACTGCATAGTTGGACTAGTTCTTCACACATAGTTCAACACTTAGTGAGAGAAAGGAATAATGGGGAGGGATTAGGCTACAAAGTGGTTCCACCACCACCTGAGACCTTGATGAACACCAAGTCTAAACCAGTAAACAACAACCAAATCAAGGATCATGTGGTGACCACTCCTCTTGTTACTGATCCAGACACATCATGTTCATCTACTGAATCTGGACAGAAACAAAAGGAGGCCATTTCAAAGGCAAAGGGTAAATTGCCTTGTGTTAATTTGGAAAATGAATTTGAAAAAGTTAACTTAAAGTCAGGGTCAAACAGAGTCAAACCAGAACCTAAAAAGACTTCAGTAGTTAATTTTTCACATGCAACAAGTCAAAAACCAGTTAACAAAAGGGTGGAACAAGTTAAACAGGTTAAAACAGTTAAATTTGTTAAACCAGAGAAAACATCAACCATGCAAGAGTCAAAACCTAAAGTGATTGATGTTACTAAAGTGTCACACATTTCTCCACAAAGAAAGTCTACTTATAAAGTTGATAGCAGATTGTGCTACAACTGTGGAGAATGTGGACATATTGCTTCCTATTGTCCTTTCTATCAGACACCTAGGAAGAAGATTGATCTTCAGGACCCTAGACCTAGTTCTTCTAAGAGGAGTTCTCTAACTCCACCTAGAAGATCTAGTGAACCTAAAGTCCAACCTGTAAGCCAGACGACTGTTTATCATAAACAGGCATTGCACAAATCTGGATTATGGAAAGAGAAGTCAACCTGTGTGACTGATACTGATGACAAGAAGGAATCTGAGTTACCCTCACCTTCCAAAGGTCAATGGGTAGGGTTTATGATGTGTGATGCCTCTGGGAAACCCAAGACAGTAAAGGCTTGGGTTCCTAACCTAAACTAATACATTTACTTGATATGTGCAGGGTGTTCGGTATAGCGCTGAGACTAACACGTGGATTATAGACAGCGGAGCATCCAGGCACATGACAGGGAATAGAGCCCTTTTATCAAATGTCAAACAAATAAAAGGAGGGCATGTTTCCTTTGCAGGAAACAAGGGAGGATACATCACAGCACAGGGAGAAGTGGGAAATCAGAAAGTTAAGTTTGATAAGGTGAACTACGTTCAACAACTTCAAAATAACTTGCTTTCTGTTTCCCAAATCTGCGATGAAGGATTTAAAGTCATCTTCGACAACAAGAAGTGTTACGTGCTGAAGAAAGACTATATGATTCCAGAGGACCAAGTTCTGATGACTGCTTCAAGATATAAGGACCTATATGTCTTGGATCTGTCAACAGCTGCTCCAACGGATCATGAGGTGCAGTGCTTTCTATCTAAAGCTACTGAGAAGGACTCAATCTCCTGGCATAGGAGAATGGGACACATTAGTCAAAGGAAGATGAATCACTTGATTCAGAAGGACTTAGTGAGAGGAGTAAATGTCAAGAACTTCCAACTTCCTGACTTTTGTGTAGCCTGCAAGAAAGGCAAACAGACAAAGAAGTCTCATAAGGAAAAGAAAGTTCATTCAATAGAACTTCCTCTTGAACTTCTTCACATGGATCTGTTTGGTCCAGTCAGTACAAGGAGCATTGCAGGAGATTTGTACTGTTTTGTGGTCACTGATGACTACTCAAGGTTCACTTGGGTAATGTTTCTGAAATCCAAATCAGAAACATTTGAGTCATTCAAGGAATTAGTCACCACTCTGGAATCCCTCTACAAGCTAAAGGTTAGACAAGTACGCTCAGACAACGGGACCGAATTCAAGAATCAATGGATGGAGGCATACTGCAAGGAAAAGGGAATTGTTCATCAATTCACTTCAGCATACACGCCTCAGATGAATGGTGTTGCTGAGAGGAAAAATAGAAGCTTGATAGAGACTGCACGGACTATGCTGGCTGACTCGAAACTGCCTATCCAATTCTGGAATGAGGCAGTAGCAAATGCATGTTATACACTGAATCGAGTCCTAATAGTCAAGCGCCACGGAAAGACATGTTATGAGCTACTACAAAGACGCAAACCGAATTTGGAGTATCTTGAACCCTTTGGCGCGCCGTGTACACTTCTGAAGAAGACGCAAGAAGGAAAATTCAGCGAGAAGGCAGATGAAGGAATCTTTCTAGGATACAACATACCGAATAAGCGAGTTTACAATAACTCAACGGGTCTTGTAGAAGTGTGGTGTAATGTCGACGTTCAAAGATATACCACGCCTCCTACAGGCAAAGGACCTGCCTACTTCTTCGATTATGATGGATTCTTCAAATCCTTCAACATACCTCTCTCTCCCTCGGATGATGAGCTAGCTACTAGGATGATGTATGATATTCTGAATACACCATCTAGCACACAGGGAGAATCATCTACTCAGTCAGGGGAAGTAGTCGACAACAGTGACTCCTCCTCTGAAGATGAAGCTGAAGCAGAAGACCAGAACAGTCAGGAGGAACAGGTTCCAGTTCCAGCAAGTCCACAAGCATCTACGAGTGATGCTCCATCGACTTCAGAACCTCAAACTCCAACTACCTCAGATGCAGAACAAAATGTTCATAATCTTGGTTCTGAGGTAGCTGTTCCTACTACTCCAGGATCACGACTAAACGTCTATCATCCCCTTGACAATGTTATTGGGGATGTCCGATCAGGAGTCCAAACCCAAAATCAGTTATACTCAGCTGATTACGCCTCGGTTATGGAGAAAGGTTACATTCATGATGGTGCCTATTGATGTTTTGTCTCGCAGGTTGAGCCAAAATATGTCAGTGAGGCACTCAATGATGAGGCGTGGGTGAGTGCCATGCAAGAAGAACTTCTGCAGTTTAAGAAGTTAGGTGTATGGACACTGGTTGATAAACCTAAAGGTGCTAAAGTCATTGGCACTAAATGGGTACTAAAATGCAAGAAGGATGACCAAGGTGTCATTATCAGGAACAAAGCTCGACTGGTGGTTCAAGGTTTTCGCCAAGTCGAGGGAATTGACTACAATGAGGTGTTTGCACCCGTGGCAAGGATGGAAGCTATTTGTATCTTCCTTGCCTATGCATCGTACATGAAGATCAAAGTCTACCAATTAGATGTAAAGAGTGCATTCCTTCATGGGGAAATCAGAGAAACAGTCTATGTAAGTCAACCCGAGGGTTTTGAAGATCCTTACCATCGGGATAGAGTTTACAAGCTCGACAAAGCTTTATATGGGCTTCATCAAGCTCCTCGAGCTTGGTATGAGAAACTCTCAACTCATCTTGTAAACACGGCTTTCGCAGGGGAGTAATTGACTGTACACTGTTTATTAAGGAAAAGGATGGCGACCTACTGCTTGTACAGATATATGTTGATGACATAATCTTCGGGTCAAAGAACGAAGAGTTATGTAAAGAGTTTGAAGCAGTAATGAAGAAAGAATTTGAGATGAGTGCCATGGGGGAGATGAAGTTTGCAGGACCGTTTAAGGGCTTAACTACAATTACAACACAACCACACAATGAGGAGAATAACTAAACTCTAATCAAACAGTGAACTGGATAACCAAGGTGAAGCTAAGAACACAAGTAAGTAAAGAGACAGAACAAGAGAGTTGGGTTTCAAGGAGGTAGTATATTGCTTTCTCAAGTTCTCTTACAAGTGTTACAAAGCATTAAGAAAAGATACAAGAACTTGAAATACTTATACTACAACCTACAGCCGGCCATACTTTGAAGGCCAGCTGGATACAATTGACTAGACACTAACAAAATCAATTGTAGGATCAAAAGGCATATCTGCCTTTTGACCTTGTGACTATGACATGCCATAGCTCACATCCTTTTACAATACAAAAAGGATAAAGTACATAAAGTGGAAAGTTACAGACTCAAGACCTCAATGTACAGTTACCAAAAGCATGACCCTTTTCACCAACTCATGTAAGTTGGTGACTTTACAGAGATGCAGCGGAAAAGGTGCTTTATGGAACAGTACATCAGATAAAGCATGTGTACTAAAAGTCTTCGGAAGAAATCTGTCTTCATAGGATGAGGCTTCGGAAGACTTTGTCTCTGAAGCTTCGGAAGACTTCATGTTTGGCTTCGGAAGATATTGGTCTTGGCTTCGGAAGATTTTACACTTAGAGTATTTTCTAATGCTTTGTGTAAAACTTCCGAAGCATTCTTCACTTCAGTACTTAGTGCATGTTTGCTGAGACACTTAAGCTGTTTTGGGTTGCATCAGACTTCAGGAATCCTTACAAACTCCCCCTAGGCTGATGCTACCAAAACACTTAGAAGATCTTCAAATGTTGGTAGTCTTCAGTACAATCAGGACCATTCCTTTCTTCATGAGATGGTCAGGATCATCAAGACTTTCATAGTATCTTCTCATCTCAAAGAGATCATGCAGAGGTAAGTTGATTATGTCTTGCCATGAGTAGACATTCTCAACACCTTGATCTCTGATAACAGTCCATCTCTCTGGATTTGTAGAGTAAGTCCAGGACAAGATGGGTGTCTCACTAGTTAGAGGAGCCACTTGAATAGGAGTTGATTGGGCTGCCTCATCATGCACTTCCTCAGGTTGATCTGATTCAGCCTGAGGTGCAGAGGTAGATGACTTTGGCTTCTTCTTCTTTGTCTTTGGTTTAGAAGCCATCCTCTTCTTCCTCTTGGTTGTCTTTAACTGAGAAGACTGGTCTGCAGCACCATGTTGATCATCAGTGTCTTTCTCAGTTGGGTGTTCCTCCCTCACAGGTTCAGAAGGAGAGGGAGTTTGACCCTGCCTAGGATCAGAAGATGAAGCTTGCTGGGGCTCAGCTGGAGGTGCTGGTTGAGGTGTCTCTTGTTGCTCAAACTTGACCTCCACTTCAGGTGGGACTTGACTTGGAAGAGAGTGCAAGTCAATAAGTTCTCCACTCTTAATCTTCTGCTTGATCACCCTAATATGCTCATCCATAGTGGATAGAGCCATGGGGCCAAGTCTCCTTCCGGAGAATCCATACAGCTTCAAGAAGCTCACCATTCTTTGTCTGTCAGCAGACTTCTTTGCATTCTTTTGAATGGTGGCCCTTGACTTTGCAGCTTCTTCCCTTAGTTTCCTTTTGGTTGTCTTTCTTTCTTTGACTAACTCAAGTTCAAGTTGCTTTAAATACTCAAACTCAATGAAGTCATAGGATAAAGGGAGAAGTGCATCTGCCTGATAGAAGCCTGTGGCACTCAGGTAGTTGATCATTTTGATCCTATCTTCCTCTTTATCTACCTGAGGTTCTTGTGGAGCCACATCTTCCTGTGCAGGACTTTCTTGAACTGGTGAGAGAGTAGGAGCATGCTTGTATAGTCTTTTCTGTCTCTTCTCCTCTTTGAGTTGGAGAAGTATCATTGCATCCTCTTTCTCCTTCAACTCTCTTGACACTTCTCTGTCAGCCAGTTCATTCAGTTCTTCTAAGGGGAGGGAGATGATCTCATCAATATCATAGTTCCTGGTCTGTAAGTAGGTAATCCTGACTGCCCTTAACTCATCATCCTGAGTATTTGGTCTGGGGGCAGCCCTGATTGCAGCTTGCATGAAGCTAGATGACCCAGTGGAACTTTCTCCCCTTAGTCTCCTTTTCCTCTCTCTCTCTTCCTCCTCAATTTCCTCAGGAGTCATTATCCTTTTCCCTTTGTCACCAACAGACCTTTGTGACTCAGGGAGGATTGAGGCTTGGCCTTCATTGCTTGGAGTAGCTTCCATGCTCTGGCCAGAGAGAGGCTGAGAAACACCTTCACCAGCAGGTGTCTCTGTTGGAGTTTGGACCTCAGCAGCAGTTGTTGATGATGAGACAGGGGTCTCAGGTTCTGTCACTGGGCCTTCAGTCAAGGTTTCCCCTATGAAACTAATCTTAGGGTCCACCTCAACATCCAGTTGACCGATGACATTGCCTGATTCCCTAAGTCTCCTTCTTAGAGAAAACTCTGCCATGATCCTGTCTTGGATTCTTTGAGCCAGCCTATCAGCTTGTCTTGAATTGCTTGGGTTGACAAGTGGTAGGTTGACTAAATCCAGTCTTTCATAGAAGCTCAGGCTTTGGAATTGAAAAACTTCTTGTTGGCCTTGAACTCTTTGAAGTATGAGGGCTCTTCTGTCATCATCATACCTCCACCTTATGATTTGATTGTTAGTTCCCAGAGGTGGAGATGAGACAGCCCTTGGTATGCCTTCCTCAAATAGACTCCTGATGAGAGAGTCTATAGAGTCCACATTAATGTGAACTTGAGGAAGTTGCTGAGAATGCACAACAGCAAGTGAGGATGGTGAGTCCTCTATGTCCATTCTCTCTGAAGAACTCCCAGGTTCTGTGGTTGTAACAACTTTCTCCCCCTTTTTGGTAGCATCACCCACTTGCATAGGTGAGCTGGAGGATAAGTCAATCACTTCCACAGGTTCTTGTGTTCCTGGTTGAGCTCTCCTTAAAGGTCTCCCAGCTAGTTTTTCCTGCAGATATGAAATCTGGAGTTGCTGATCATTGACCCTGTTTTGTAAGGTAGTCACTTGAGATTCCAAGTGACTAACCTTAGAGACTAAATAGGTGCATGTTTTTGACAGTTTTTGCACCTTTAGCCTCAAATTCCCCTCATCTTCATCAGAAGATTCATTGGGGGATGAGATGATTGGACCAAAGTCCTCTCTCTCACCACCAGCTTGAGTTTCTTGGCTGCTGGTTTTCCTCTGCTCACTGGCAGCCTCAGTTGAGATGCCAATGGGCTGAGTTGCCATGGTTGAGGTCTTAATAATGTAATCACTTTCAAAAGTGAGAGCCTCTTCCATATGGACATCCTGAACAGGTTCAGAAGTGTCCACCTCAGTAACAGGTGACTGATGGGGGATAGACTGAGGAGAGTCAGAGGTACTCATCTCTCTTTGAGTAGGGGAGGAGAAGAGAGACTCATGGTACTCACTGAATCCTAAGTCTTCATCAGTGTAAAAGGATAGGTTGGGAATTGGTTGGTTGAGATCCAAAGGCTGGGGATGGTAGCTGTCCCCTGAAGGTTGTCCACTTGAGTGTTGAGACTCAGAGTGAAGGCTTAAGGTTGTTGGGCTATTGAGCTCATCAGGGTGAGCTTGAGGAACCTCAGCCCTGATAGGTGAAGTAATGGGAGTGGTTTGCTCCTCAGGAGAAGTGGGAGCTCTAGTATCCACTTCTTCCTGTAAGGTTGAGTATTTGGGGGCCTGCACAGACTCAATAGTCTGAGCAGGGGTTCGTTTGGATTTTCTTTGGTAGGTGAGGGTGATTTCTGGTCTTTTTAATGGTAGGGACAAAAGAGGTGTGGGTTCAACACTAGCTTGTGTTGCTAGGTTGTCACCTTGAGCAATGAGCTCTAACATTTTTGGGACTAGGGCTGTTTCTACCCCAGAGAAGCCTACAGTTGGCTTCTTCATTATTTTAAAGATGCCGGGCTTCATCTGTCCCAATTTAAGAATATTACCTGTTTCCCTCAACTGTGAGCCCAGTTCACAGTTGAGAATGTGTTGAACATATCTAGGAAACATGTAATACTCTAAGGAGTCTAAGTTTGCAAGTAGATTAGTATATACAAATTGTGAATACCTGAACTTGACCCCTTGAACCATTCCATGAACAATGAAGGAGAGATCCTCAGGAATCTGGTCCCATCCACCATGCTTGTTTGACAAGCTGTGGATAACCACATGGAGCAGGAATTTCCATTGGGATGAGACCTTCCCTTTCCTAAAGGTCTTTACAGAGAAATCTCCTTCATAGCCCATCTGCTCAAAAGAATGATTTACAGCTTCTTTTGGAAAGGACACCTCACCTTCTTCATCATCCAGCTGTAGATGTTGGTTAATGATGGCCGGAGTGATGAAGACTGTCCTTCCTTGCACTGTGGCAGACAGTGCCTTCTCCCCATCCATAATGACCTCTTGGCAGGTCTTCCAGAATTCAAGCAACTGATCCTCATACAGAGGAGGATCAATGGTCAGGGAGGTGAAGTAGTTAGATAGAGTCAAGAATTGGCAAATCTCTGAGAAACTTGCATCTTTCTCAGAGCTTAACAGAGCAACTTGATTATGTTGCCTGTGTAGTTGCATGGAGAAATCAGGGTTGTTTCTGCGGTTAAGATTGGCCATTTTAGAAGCTTAAGGGTGAAGAAAGGTAGAAAGCAAAGGCGGTTTAGAGAATTAGGTTAGAGAAACAGTAGAATTGAGGAAGATAGTGGGAAAGAGGGGGAACCGTTGGGTATTTATATGAAAAGGGATTTGAACCAAAGTTAATGAAAGAGGATAAACTTTGAAATCCGAAAGTCGGTCCCACCTCTGAAAAAGTAGTTTACTTTTGCTCAAAAAGTAGTTTTCTTGGAATTCGAAAAGCTTCCGAAGTTTATTTGTCTTCGGAAGTTTTGTTTTAAAAAGCTTCCGAAGCTAAAATGGCTTCGGAAGATTTTCCTGAGAGTCTTGATAATTTATGCTTCGGAAGAGAAATAAACCTTTGAATGCTTTGTTTGAAAATAAACAAAGCTTCCGAAGGTTAATTTTGCTTCGGAAGGAAAAGGTTCTTGAAAATAGATAAGTGTCTGAGATAAGAATTTTAAGCTTCGGAAGATGAATCTTTACTTCTTCCGAAGGTAAAATCTCTTAGACAGTTATTTATTTTAAAGACATGTTTTTCTTCCGAAGATAAAATCTTATCTTCCGAAGTATCAGAAATTTTCAAGAATCTAAGGAAAGTCTTCAAAAAGAATTTTACATCCAAAGAAAACATGAGCTTATGAAAGTGATGAACTAGACAACTTAGGACACACATATTTTAAGAAGAAATAATTAGAATTAGTTTTAATAAAAAGTCTACTCAAAGTTAATCATCCCAATAGCTGATATCAGATACTTAAATCTCTGTTCATCAAAAGCTTTGGTGAACAGATCAGCATATTGTTCATCTGTATGAACTTTGACTAGTTTGATTAATCCTTTTTCATAGTTATCTCTTATTAAATGATACCTGATGTTGATGTGTTTGGTCCTTGAGTGCTGCACAGGGTTCTCAGTGATAGAGATAGCACTATTGTTGTCTATGTGGATAGGAGTCTCCTTGAAGTTAAATCCATAGTCCAGCATCTGATTTTGAATCCAAAGCACTTGAGCACAGCAGCTTGCAGCAGCAATGTATTCAGCCTCAGCAGTTGATGCAGACACACAGGATTGTTTCTTGCATTGCCATGAGACCACCCTTCCACCAAGGAATTGACATCCCCCAGATGTAGACTTTGCAGTCATATTGCAACCACCATAATCACTGTCTGTATAGGCATACAGATTGAAATTTGATTTTTGGATACCATAGACCAAGTGTTGAAGCACCTTTGAGGTATCTTAAAATCCTTTTCACAGTGATTAAGTGAGACATCTTAGGGTTGGCTTGATATCTTGCACAAATACATGTAGCAAACATGATATCAGGCCTGCTAGCTGTAAGATACATAAGAGACCCAATCATAGCCCTGTATAAGTGTTCATCTACACACTCCCCCTCAAGATCTGGACCAAGGGAGTGGTTTCTGGCTATGGGTGTCTTAGCAATCTTACAATCAGTCATATTGAACCTCTTGAGTATGTCTTGAACATACTTTGACTGACTTATGAAGATGCCATCTTCAACTTGCTTCACTTGAATTCCCAGAAAGAAGTTGAGTTCTCCCATTGAACTCATCTCAAATCTGTCCTTCATCAGCTTCTCAAAGTCTTTGCAGAGCTTTGGATTAGTTGAACCAAAGATGATGTCATCAACATATACTTGAACCAGCAATAAGTCATTTCCCTGTCCTTTGATGAAGAGGGTTCCATCTATAGTACCTCTTCTGTATCCATGCTTGCAGAGATACTTAGATAGTGTCTCATACCACTTCCTGGGTGCCTGATGCAGCCCATAAAGAGCTTTGTCAAGCTTGCAGACATAATCAGGATGATCAGGGTCTACAAAACCAGGTGGCTGTTTGACATAAACCTCCTCATCAATCACTCCATATAAGAAAGCACACTTTACATCAAGTTGGTAGACCTTGAAGTTCTTGGATGCAGCAAATGCCAGGAATATCCTAACAGCTTCTAGTCTTGCTACAGGAGCAAAGACATCAGTGTAGTCAATCCCTTCTTCTTGTGTGTATCCTTGAACAACTAGTCTTGCCTTGTTCTTGATGATGATTCCCCTATCATCCTTCTTGTTTCTAAAAACCCATTTGGTTCCAATGGTAGTCTTCCCATGAGGAAGAGGACAAAGGTTCCAAACTTTCTGCCTTTTGAATTGAAGCAGCTCTTGTTGCATAGCTTCAACCCAACTTCCATCCTTTAGAGCTTCATCAACTTTCTTGGGCTCTATCTGAGATAAGAAACAAGAGTGAAGACAAACATTTGCTTCATGGGTTTGTCCTCTTGTTCTTACCCCTGTGACAACATCTCCAATGATGTTTGTGGTGGGGTGAGACTTGTGGATCCTTAGCTGAGGGATCACAGCAAGTTGCTGGGAAAGATCTAAATTTGAGAAATTTAAATCTGGTCCTGAAGATTCACCCTCCACATTATCACACTTATCAAGATTAACTTGATCCAATGAGTGTGAGACATCATTGATGTTGTCATCTATGGTGTGGTTATTAGCATCAAGGAATTCCTGATCACTATCACCATCACCATTGTTGTCTTCTACAAGTGAGGTATCTTTATCTGGTTGAGAGGCCTCTGAGCTGGAATTTGAAGGCATGCCAGATGTATCAGCTGAATTTGTCATTGTTGTGCTGATAGAAACCTCATTTGCTGAAGTAGTTCCAACTGGAGCTGAAGATGTATGAGTTGAAGATCTTCCTAGCTCAAATCTTGGATCAGGATCACCTGTATTTAGATTTTCTGCAGATCCTGAAACATGCTCACAAGATTTGTTAAAACAGTTGGTAACTAAATCAAGATCAAACAGCCAATCCGGACCAGAACCAGCCACACAGGGAGTGTGCTCATTGAAAGTCACATTGGCTGACTCCTCAACAATTCTAGTTCTGAGATTGTATACTCTATAAGCTTTAGCTTGAGAAGAGTATCCAATGAAATGTCCATCATCTGATTTCTCAGCAAACTTGGCAATTTGATCTTTGGTATTCAAGATGGTGCAGGGACATCCAAATGACCTGAGAAAACCAATGAAAGGTTTCCTCTTGTGCCAAAGTTCATAAGGAGTCTTACCATGTGTCTTAACTACTAAAACTCTGTTTTGCACATAGCAAGCAGTATTGACTGCCTCTGCCCAGAAGGTGATAGGCAGTTTAGAGTCAGACAACATAGTTCTTGCAGCTTCAATAAGTGTCCTGTTTCTCCTTTCAGCAACTCCATTTTGCTGAGGAGTCCTGGGAGCACTATATTGTCTTGTAATACCTTTTTCATCACAAAATGCATCAAGGATTTGGTTCTTGAATTCAGTTCCTTGATCACATCTTATGGTTTTGACCTTGTGATCACATTGATTCTCAACTTTTAAGATGAAATTCTTCAGAATCTCAGGGGTTTCATCCTTAGTTCTAAGGAAGAAGACCCAAGTGAATCTTGTAAAATCATCTGTGATCACCAGACAGTAAGAGGTCCTTCCTAAACTCATTACACTGGTGGGGCCAAAGAGATCCATATGTAACAAGTGTAGGGGAGTAGTGATGGAGTTCTTTTCCTTAGGCTTGTGAGATACTTTGTGTTGCTTCCCTTTCAGGCATGCCACACAATGATCATCACTAGTAAACTCTTTCTTTGGCATTCCAGTTACCAAATCATGTTTAATTAATTTATTCATGTTCTTAAAGTTTACATGGCACATTCTTTTATGCCATAGGAAAGACTCATCACTATTTGCTTTAGATAGAAAGCATGAAACTTCTCCTGAGGGAGATGTTTCTTGCAAATCCATCTTGTACATGTTCCCTTTCCTGGGGGCTCTGAGCAGGATATGCTCATGAGGAATGACCACACCAGGTTTGAGAACAATGCACTCATGCTCAGTAAAGAGCATGTTATGACTCTGATCACAAAATTGGGATACACTCAGAAGATTGTACCCAAGCTCCTTGACAAAGTTTACCTTCTCAATGCTGAGCTTACCATTTGTGACCTTGCCCCTTCCAGAAATGTAACCACCTTCATCTCCTCCAAAGGCAACTGGTCCTCCATCAATCCTCTCAAAATTGTGGAGTAGAGACCTATTGCCAGTCATGTGCCTGGAACAGCCACTGTCAATTATCCAGACATTCCTGTTGGTCTTGAGCTGTTCCTGCACAGAGAAGATGATTAGTTACATTTGGAAACCCAAGCCTTACTTGTCTTGGGCTCATTAACAGTAAAAGAAGGTAATGCAACAGTAATAGATCCTATGGTTGTACTATAGGGATCTTCAGCTGTTGTTGATGGAGAAACCTCAGTCATTTGGTCTTTCTTAGACTTCCACACCACCTTTGGAGTCTTGGACTTGACCTTCAAAACCTTAGAAGCTTTTAGAACTTCATAAGTTTTGATGACTGATCCTTCGGAAGAATCTACAGTCACTGCAGCAGACTTTAGTGCTTCGGAAGAATTCCTTTCTTCCGAGACCAACTTTGCTTCCGAAGGTAATTTTCCACTTACCTCCTTCTTTGATTTGGAGCTTCCGAAGGAAACAGACTTTCCTTCCGAAGCTTGAGATTTCTTGAGACTCTTTGAAGTCTTTGTTTTAGTCATGTGGACAGTACTTTTAGGATTGTATGGGCAATCCTTAGCAATGTGAGAAGTACTTTCACACATGACACATAACATTTCTTCTTCAAAGAAGTCTCCCTTTGAGAACAAGACTGACTTTGGTCACATCCCCTCTCCATCTTCATCTTGGTAGATGCTGAGACAGTTCCCTTGGGCTGTGAACTGTTCTTGGAGTTTGATGGTCCAGGCTGTGCAGCAGTGGTACACAGCAAATCAGTCTTCTTCTTGGTACTGAGATGATTTGAACAAGAACCATGACTCTTAGCTAAGGAGTCTTGGTTGATGTCTTCAGTCCTTACTACTTTGAAACCTGCAGAGATAAAAACTTGTTTCTGCTTAGCATCAAAAGTAGCCTTGATTTCTTGAGCCTTCTTTGCTTTTCTTTTGCTCTTTCTGATCAAGTTCTTTCTTTTGGACTTGGTCATCTCAGTTGATTTCTCTCCTCAGAAGGATAGTGGCCCTTGGGAGAATCCTCTTCTTCACTCTTCTCAGAGGAATTCTTCACTATCACTTCTTCATCATCCTCACTTACAGGATCTATGAGAGGAAGCTCATCTTCACAAGTTCCACACCTAGGAGATCTTACAGACAAGATTGTGTGTGGAGGAGCTATCTCATTTGATCCTAGTCCCTGTCTGTTTTGATAACAAACTTTGTTGTGCAGGGATGAGGATATCATGTTCTTGAAGGTCTCTTCTTCAAGAACACTCTTTTCTGCCTTGGCTTTGCTGATCACAAGCTCAGCCTGGCACTCAGTTAACTTAGTGATGAGATCTTGGATCTGAGTTCTGAAATCTGTATGTTCATGTTTTAGTACTGAAATGGTTTTCTCCAAGTCTTCTATCTTTAACTTGTAATCATTTTCAGACTTTCTAAAATCAGATTTTAATATGTTTAATGACTCAAGATCAGATCTCATCTCTAGGTTATAGGACCTGTATCTATTTACTTTAGCAATGCATTCAGGGGAGCAAAGATGTTCCAATACCTTGGCTTCATCATGGTCAGCCATCAGTGCTTGGTTTGGAGAAGCATCCTCCACCTGAAAACTCCAGTCAAAGCCTCCTTCTTCAACAGCAACAGCAGCATGTTGCTTTGTCTTCTCAGCT
Source organism: Flaveria ramosissima (assembly GCA_025215565.1). Taxonomy (NCBI): domain Eukaryota; kingdom Viridiplantae; phylum Streptophyta; class Magnoliopsida; order Asterales; family Asteraceae; genus Flaveria; species Flaveria ramosissima. Next base: position 71,477,919 of record CM046037.1, on the reverse strand, counting down.
TGAGGAGCTTTGTCAGCAAAGTTTGGTCTGGGTTGTGTTTGGCCCCCATTTGTTTTAGGTGCCTTACACTCCCTGGCAAAGTGACCCATAAGGTTACAGTTGTAACACTTAACTTTGCTTTTATCCAGCCCAAACTTGCTGCTGGTAGCATTGCTTGGGAATCTTCTTCCTGTCCTCTTGTAGAACTTCTTGGCTCTGTGAGTGAGGAGAGCCATCTGCTGAACTATCTCCATGTATTCCAGGTCATCTGGATGGATACAGTCCAGGTCTTCAAGAGTGAAGAGATAATTCCCACAGCTTTCATCTGCAGACACAAAGGCTTGAGAAGAACTTGTCTCTTGGAATGGGCTTCCTTGAGTAAAGTTCTCCCTTGGTGTCTCCGGGAAGGTGATGAAAGGACCCTTTTGTGAGTTGTCAGGGTAGCATAAGAGATGATGCTGAGGTTCTATGCTGTCCCTTTCAACCACATGAAGGGCTGAACCCATTTGATTGTTGGAGTTGCCAGATGAACCTTGCATGTTCATCTCCATCTGGTATCCACTGAGAATCCCATACAACTCTGTAAGAGTAAGAGTCTTAAGGTTCTCAGTCCTCTTGATCACCACACAATAGTGTGTCCATTGCCTAGGAAGTGATGACATGAACTTCCTTACAATGTCCCTGTTCTCAAGAGGAACTCCTCCATCCACTAGGGTATCCACAATCTCAACATACCTGAAGTATTGTTGAGTCATGGTCTCACCTGCTTTGAAGGTGAAATTTTCAAACTGCTGCTTCAGAAGATCTTTCTTGTTCTCCTTGGCTTCAGAGGAGCCTTCATACATCAGCTTCAGTGCATCCCACAGCTGTTTGGCTGTCTTGCACTTCTTGAAGCCTCTGTATACAGAGTTTGGGAGAGCAGTCTGAAGAGCAGTCATGGCCTTCCTATCAATTTCTACTCTTTTTCTATCTTCATCTGAGTAGTTGGCCACATCTTTAGGAATCATACCAGCACCAGTAGCAGAGGGGGTGCTGGGTATGAAAGGTCCATTCTCAACAGATTCCCACATTCTTGAATCAAGAGACCTGATGAAGCCTTCCATCCTCATGCACCAGGTGTCAAAATCATCAAGAGTGATCAGTGGGGATTTGTTCATGGTTCCAGTCTCCATATCAGTCTTAGAGATGGCAGCCATTTGAAGAGTTTAGCTTTTGTGTGTTGTGAGGGATCTTAAGATGGTTAGATCTTATATCAAGAGCCTGGAATGCTCTGATACCAATTGCAGGACCGTTTAAGGGCTTAACTACAATTACAACACAACCCACAATGAGGAGAATAACTAAACTCTAATCAAACAGTGAACTGGATAACCAAGGTGAAGCTAAGAACACAAGTAAGTAAAGAGACAGAACAAGAGAGTTGGGTTTCAAGGAGGCAGTATATTGCTTTCTCAAGTTCTCTTACAAGTGTTACAAAGCATTAAGAAAAGATACAAGAACTTGAAATACTTATACTACAACCTACAGCCGGCCATACTTTGAAGGCCAGCTGGATACAATTGACTAGACACTAACAAAATCAATTGTAGGATCAAAAGGCATATCTGCCTTTTGACCTTGTGACTATGACATGCCATAGCTCACATCCTTTTACAATACAAAAAGGATAAAGTACATAAAGTGGAAAGTTACAGACTCAAGACCTCAATGTACAGTTACCAAAAGCATGACCCTTTTCACCAACTCATGTAAGTTGGTGACTTTACAGAGATGCAGCGGAAAAGGTGCTTTATGGAACAGTACATCAGATAAAGCATGTGTACTAAAAGTCTTCGGAAGAAATCTGTCTTCATAGGATGAGGCTTCGGAAGACTTTGTCTCTGAAGCTTCGGAAGACTTCATGTTTGGCTTCGGAAGATATTGGTCTTGGCTTCGGAAGATTTTACACTTAGAGTATTTTCTAATGCTTTGTGTAAAACTTCCGAAGCATTCTTCACTTCAGTACTTAGTGCATGTTTGCTGAGACACTTAAGCTGTTTTGGGTTGCATCAGACTTCAGGAATCCTTACAAAGTTCTTTCTCGGGTTACAGGTGGATCAGACACCTAATGGGATCTTTCTACATCAGACCAAGTATGTAGGAGACATTCTCAGTCGCTTTGACATGGAGAATGCTTCTGCTGCTGGGACTCCACTTGCTACGAATCATGATATGCACCTGATGATAATGGAGATCTAGTAGATGCCACTATGTACCGAGGAATGATCGGATCCCTCATGTATCTCACTGCCTCAAGACCTGATATTATGTATGCTACATGTCTATGTTCAAGATATCAGGCTAAACCAAAGGTCAACCATCTGATCGGGGTCAAGAGGATTTTTCGTTATCTGAAGGGTACACCCACACTTGGATTGTGGTACCCTCATGATGATGACTTTGAGTTTACCGCGTATAGTGATTCGGATTACGGGGGCTGCAAGATGAAACAAGTCTACAAGTACATCAGCAGGGTGTCAATTCTTTGGGAGAAGATTAGTTACCTGGCAGTGTAAGAAGCAGACATCGGTTGCATTGTCAACCTGTGAAGCCGAATATGTTGCTGCTGCAAGTTGCTGTTCTCAAATCATCTGGATTCAACAGCAAATGCTGGATTACGGTTTAAAATTCTCATCTACTCCTATTTTCGTTGATAACTCTGCTGCAATTGCAGTAACTAAAATCCGGTCCAACATCCTAAGACCAAACACATCGGTATTAAATACCATTTCATAAGAGATTGTTTGAAAAGAACTTAATTGATGTGGTTAAAATTAATACTGATTTTCAACGCGCTGACCTCTATACTAAAGCCTTTGATAAACCGTTTTCAATATTTATAGAGGTCAACGGTGTTAAAAGAAAAGTGAGGTAATTCCTGATGATGAAAATGTGTAGTCCGATGTCGTGTAGTTAAATTTTATTTTATTTTTTTGATTTGTCTAATTGATTTTAATTTTATTTAAACTCATGTTCTCTTGCTGTTCATTAAAATCCTAAAATAATTAAACCAGAAATGATTTTAGTATTTTAGGGGGAGATATGTCAGCAAGTTAACATTAAAAAAAAAAAAAAATGAGGGAGAAGGAGTAGCTAGCTGAAATAAGGTAGATTGTGTCTGTGATACCGATTCAATACCTTTGGAAAATGATAGTACACAGGATCAAATCAAGAGGGACTTAAAATTTAAGTTTTAGTAATATGCAAAAGTTCAAAGGAATAAATCTGTGTAGTCTAGCAATACTAAAAGGAAAGATGATAGAAAACTGGCAACTCCTAAGGTGACCAAAGAAAGTAGACTTAGAGGCTGCTAGACCATATATGATATGTGGTAGATTCAACACAATAGACAAATAGACCTGATTGGTGATCTCAAGATAAAACTAAGTTGTTCAACTGACTGTGGGCTTCCATCTTATCACTGGTTAACACAATCAACAATATTCCAATAAGGGGTAATGAGCAACTAAACGCCACAAATGTGTGCGGATGACCATAACTAGAGCAAAGCAGAAAAAAAAATGAAAGACAAATGCAATAAAGCTAATGACTTATGTTGTTGGTGCATTTTGTGCAAAATAAAATAATCTGCTCTAACAAGAGATAGGTTGTGTGCCTCTCTGCTGTGCGATGGCACTGACTGAGGATAAGCATAACCTAGATATTCTAGAATTCATTGTTGTTTGCCGCCTCTCTGCTGTGCGATGGCACTGACCTGAGGACTGGCTTCTCTTTGAAAGTTCTAAGAATAGTCTCTTCTTGTAATAATACCGTAGACCGCTCAAAACTCCTGAGGAATGTTGATTACCATATAAGTGTGGGATCCAAAAATGTTAGTTGAAATAATTAAATCTAAATAAGTCACCAGTCTGTGTCAAAAGTCTGTGTATGGATTTAAGTGGACAAACATACTGACAATCATTGAGGCTACATTCTCAAAGGTTCAAATCAATGTGAAAACCTAAGAGTTTCAGTATGATTTCCTTATGTTGCTAACGACTCTGGATGAACACCGAGAACTTGAGCATCAAAAGGTTTAATAACTAGTCCCAAATGATTTGAATTGCCTGTATGATTCCAAAAATTGAATTGGTCCAGGTGTGATCAACCTAAGTTGAAGCTATCTACTCCCGAACCAAATCCCGTAGATATCACTCTCTGGATTTATCTCTCACAAAAAGCAAAAAAAAATATGTCTGATTTTGTAATTAGTTTAAATTCTTAAATTAGTTAGTTGTTTTAAGTTTTAATTTGAGTCAAGTGTCGGGCTACATCAGGAAAGTCAGAAGGAATAAACTCACTAAAAGGGTCATGTCTGAGATGACCATATGTGTTTTGAAAGGTTATATCAGTCACGTCTGAGGTGACAAAGTGTTTTTTAAAAGGGTCACGTCTGAGGTGACCAAAGTGGTTAAAAGGATCACGTCTGAGGTGATCAAAGTGTTTTCAGGATAAAAGGATCATGTCTGAGATGATCAAAAGTTCATAACGTTAATTTAATTAATATAAAAGAGTTTAAAGGTAAATTGGTAAAAATAGCAGAAAAATTAACTAAGTATGACCCATTCGCACGAATGGACCATACGTATGGACTAACCATACGAATGAAGTCCATTCGCACGAATGAACTATGAGTATGGACCATCCAACCGAATGGATCATACGATTAGTCCAATCGGAGGCTTAAGTGCGAACGAGTGAGTCAGTCGCACGACTGAACTTCAGTCGGACGACTGGAGAAGGGCGACTGACCCAATCGCACGACTGAGTCCCACTCGCACGACTGAAAGGTGCGAATGAACTCAGTCGCACGATTGGATCTAGGGTTGATATAAATAGAGGTGGAGTCGGTCGCAGAGACTCATCACCCTCAAATCGCCCCTAAATCGCACATCCTACCGTTACTCTGCCAAAATTTGATTTGCCTTAGTTTTCTCTTTGATTGTGTGTTACTGACGTTCGCTAATCATCGTACAGGTATTTTGAGATCTTCCTCCATCAAAACCAGAAGGATTGGAACCCTAATTGGATTAATACGACTGTGAAAGGCGAACCGAGACATGCATAACCCTAATAACCTATTAAAACCTAGCAAAATGTTAAAATTAAGTAAAATAGGTTGTTAGTAAAGAGAATGCGACACTAGAGAACCGGTTAATTGGGTTATAGGACTTAGTTTGCGTAGATTCGAACGTTGGACGACTGAACACCTGAGACAGACGACTGGTCATCCAGATGAACTTCAGTCGCACGACTGAAGGGAGCGATTCACTCAACCGCACGACTGAACCATGCGACTGAGACTCAGTCGCACGACTGTGTAACCGCACAAGAGTACATGCGCATGAGTCCAGTCGCACACTCAGTCGTGCGCATGAGGTCAATCGCACGTCTAAATCTCAATCGCACGATTCAGTCGCACGACTGTCTTCAGTCGTACACCTCAATCGCATGACAGATAGTTTTCATTCAAAGTCTAAGTGTTGCATTATATTCTTAGTCAACGAAACTAACGTTTATATTATTATGTGTTACAGATGGCGAGTCGATGGAATATGAGCACCAAGCACAACATATGTGCTCACCTGGACTTGACATCCAGGAATGCAGCTGACTTCACAGGCATTATCACATTTCTACAGAGATCCAGGGTCGCTCATGCTATATCCACTCCTTGCACACCATACAGATCAGTGCAGCAGGCCTTCTGGGAAGGCGCATCTGTAGATAGATCCACCGAGCCTCATTGCATCAGGAGCTCGATTTTTGGTGAGGCTATCACTGTATCTGAGGAGGATCTAAGGATAGTTCTACAGTTTGGGGACGATGCTGAGTGTCCCACTCGTCTACACCCCCTCACGTCAGAGGATGTTTCATGAGAGCCAAGTACTCTGGGACATCAATGCCGGGGTACTCAACAAGAGTAACCTCTGTCCCCAGTTTAAGTACCTTGCGCACGTGCTGCTGAAGTGTATTGCATCCAGGAAGGGAGGTTTTGACGAGCTCTCCGACCAGATCCAGAACGCATATGCTGCGTTGGTGCTGAACCACCCGTTCAGCTTCTCCAAGATGATATTCACCTACTTGGTGGAGAACCTCGAGGGAAAGGGAAGGAAGGCTTCTGTATGTACCCCAGATTTCTACAGATGATCATTGACCAGAAGCTTCCCTCCCTGCCGAAGGAGAAGGAGGACGCTGTTGTTCTTGAGGTCATGGACGACACTACACTTGGCCGGATGAAGGTGTACAGGGGGAAGCAGGTGAAGCCCCTGTCAGGAGGTTGTTTGGGCATCTGGCCCGTGCTGATTATGTGGCGCCAGCCAAGAGGAAGTGGCGCCACGAGGACAGTGACTCGGATGATGAGCATATTGTTATACCAGAGACTGACTCTGATGATGATGATGATAGCGGCGATGCCGGGGATGACATGCCTGCCCCATCTAGAGGCACAGATTCAGACGTTATTCCCCCGGGTCAGCCACTGCCGGAGAGGTCGCAGAGATGGCCGGTTTCCATCAAGAGTTTGTTACTGGTGATATAGAGGAGGAGGAGTCAGACGAGGAGCCCCTCACCAGGACTGTGGGAAGTAAAGTAGTTCCCACAGACCACGGGCTTCGGGTGGTTGGTGAACACCCTAGGGACTCCTCGGAGAGAGACACTGACCCGAACTATGTTCCGGGGTCAGTAAGCAGAGCTGCAGGGGAGCATCTACTTCCACCGGGACTAGGAGGAAGCGGATGGCTCAACCCCATGGATTGAAGAAGAAGAAGCGTCGCCTGACCTTCGTCACTACTACTTCCACCACCACAAGCCACCACTACCACCACTACTGACATACCACCCACCACCACAGCCACTACTCCTAACTACCACATCCACCACCTTACCTACCACCACTGTATCCTTCCCATCCATCACCAGACCATTCACCCCTACTTCACCAGCATCAGCCCACCGACCCATATTCACCACTGCCACTGCCACCACCACACACATCATGCTGGACCATCAGCCCAGCCTTCACATGCTTATGGATTCACTCTACCTCACATCGGGGTAGAGGAGCAGCTCTCAGCGCTTAAACCGTATGGTGATGCGTCTGCTTGCTGCGGACGAGGAGAGAGGCGGCGTAGATCCGCCAGCTGACCGACCTGACTGCTGCCCAGTCTCAGCAACTGGCAGAGCAGGCTCGGGTCATAGACCAGCAGAGAGTCGAGGTGTCCCAACTCCAAGACATGCAGGCTCAGTCCGTCAAACGTATAGAGGAGTTGGAGACGACCAACAAGACTATCATGCTGAGGTTGAAGGGGTCGAAGGATGAGCCCCTGAAGCAAGGAAGGTGACGGGGATGATGGAGATGACGATGATGAAGATGAGGATGATGATTGAGAAGATGATGATGATGAGGAGAATGAAGAAGACAGGACAGAAGGACGTGATGCTGATGATGACGAGGCAGAAGGAGGGGATGCGGCTGCATCGGCCTCTGCTTCAGGTCAAGAGCGGAGATCTAAGCATCGACAAGACTAGTCATCCACTACTTCTGCTCCTCCGAGCGACACGCCACAGATTCAAGGACAAAGTACTGATTAGATGTTTTATGTATTTATTATTTTGTACTTGAATCATGTAATGGAAAACAAGTGTATTAAATGTTAATATATTAAGTAATATAAGTCTGTTTGATTAATTACTAATGATTTATGTGTTGAATGTGTTATCAAACAGATTCAAACTTTCAAAGGGATGAGTTTGACTTTGCTCCCCTTCAAATGGTCAAGACTCAATTAACCATGATTCTTGACCTACAAGGGATAGTGAGACGGTCTGTGAGTTATACCCCTGAAGAAGGGGAGATAATTCATGACCTGTCTGATGAGCAACTGGCAGAGATGTTCAGACTCAATCCCGATGAAATAGTGAAGGACGCTCCAACAGTTGATTCAACCAGTGATGAGGAACTGAATGACATTGATGAAGTTGAGGTTGAAGACATTACTGCAGAGAGTATCCTCAGTATGCTGACGCCGAGGGAAATATGGTCCCCAATCTGGGTGAATCCCTAGTCAGTGATACCTTTGAGGTACTAGACCAGATGGAGCAGGAAACGGAAAAGACTGAAGGAACAGCCCAAGCCTCCAATGCAGATGTAGATATTCGCAAGGCTGAGTGGGCTGCCTGTTTTGAAGAAGTAAGAGCCCAGCGTGCTGCACCAAAGAGAGATGCCTACACCAAGCTCTACAGAGTCAAGAAACACCATAAGGTGTCAGGCAGGATTATCTCATGGGCTTATTTTGAAGACCTTAACGCTTATGCAGTTAAGAGAGTTAAGAGGGAGCAGGGCATAGAGTACTTCAGGTTTCCACATGATCTGAAGACTCTACCTGGTTTTGAGCTCAACCAGCTGGCTAAGCTAAAGCTGCTGTATGCTGACCCGAGAAAGATGTCAGGTTGGTTTGAGGCTGCCCTGAGGAAAGAGTACCACACCAGGTGGGTCAACTTCAAACCTCAACAACCTACGAGGTATATCAGACGTTCTGAAGTTGATGCCATAACTGGTAAGCCCAAGATAGTGCTGAAGTGGAGTCCCCCGAGAACAATGTCGAGAATCCCTCTCAGGGAAATGCCACAGGACTTCACTCCCCACTTCAATGGTGGTACTATGATTGGAGAACCGCTGAAGCTGTCATAGTGTTGAATAAAGAGGGACAAATGGATACTATCAGGGTATTCGACCAATGGGCTAACCAACTTGTCTGCTAATGATGTCTACACATTATACAAGTGGCCACTATTCTATGACACGCAAGATATTGTACAAGCCCTCCAATTCCAAAATGTCATAAGACTCTGCTTTGCTTTTGAGATACACGCAGGAGTCACTAAAGAGAGAAGTACAAGAAGTATAAGGAGGTGATGCAGAAGACAAGAGAATAGATAGATCTAGGTCCAAGGGGGAGTTTGTTGATACATGTATGTCCCTAGATCATGATTTGTAATGTAATGAACTTGTCCGTCTGATTATGATGTAATTGTATCGATTAATGAAATGATATGAATTGGTTGTTATGTGATGTTTAATATTTCATTAATGAGTCTGATTGATGAATTGATGGGTTTATGAATGTTTGAATGAGTGCACATTATGTATATTAAATAAACATTCAAACTTAACTTAATGAAGTTCTCATGCGAATGGCCCATGCGAATGGACCACACGCATGAATAACTTCATACGATTGACTAATTCGCACGACTGAACCAGGAGACTGGATCAGTCGTATGATTGACACATAAGATTGACTCAATCGCACGACTGAACACTCAGTCGTGCGGATGAATCAACCGCATGGTTCAATCGCACGACTGAACCATACTATGGCCCAGTCGCACGATTGAACAATACTAACCTATAAATAGACCCAATTCGTGGGAAAAAAAGGCATTGATCCCATTACGATTCCAAACGTACCCTAGCCGTCCAGAAGCCTCCCAAATCGTTCTCCAAGTTCACAGAACACATCAGATCGGTTCCTAATCGATTTCTGACGTTGATTTCAATTCTTGATTGATTCATCGTGTGTCTCACTGATTGGATCGCCAATCAAATAGGATTCCGCACTATTTGAGTTGGGTTTAACACGCAATCACTCGGTATTTCGTTCAAATACCAGGTCCTAACAAATTACTTCTACGGAAGAATACAATGTGGGACCCACTGAATAAATCAGAGAAATTTAATATGTCTGAGGGTATAAAATAAAGAGATTTGACTTGTCAAATCATTATTCACTTTTTCAGCTCACTTTTTCAGACCTAGAAAATCTCACTCAACAAAATTTTTCCCACTTTCTCAACATTAAAATTTACCAAATCAAAACCTTAAGCAAACATATATCTGTGTTCTTAATCAGAGTTATTAAGGTAAAACATGTTGTAATCATCAAGAATGAACCAGTTGATTCTTGTTTTATTTCACCAACTGTTCGTATTCTCATATCAATAATGTGATTCTAACGAAGTTTTTCTTATGAACAGATGGATCAACGATTTGCACAAAAGAACATAATGTGTGTCCTTTCTTGAACCCTGACGATCCTGTGTCAGAAGGATGTCAAGAAATTATGAGATATTTGAGAAGATCAAGGATATTCTAGCCCTATCTGCAGAGCCAACGATTTATCGCTCGCATATCAGTGATTTCTGGAATTCTGCACATATAGAAGAAGATGATGAAGGCATTATTGCAGAAGTAAAGAATCGAAGGCTGAGAATAGACGAACAAACAATAAGAAGGGTACTAGAACTGGGAGAAGATGTTGAAGTTGGACACCCTGATGTATTTGATAATGAATACATAGAAAAGGTTTTTTTCTCCTAATGGGGTATGATGGAGACTTTGAAAGGGAGAAATTAAGAAGGGAAGACTCTGTAAGCCATACAGATTTTTGTGTCACACTTATCTGAAGTGTATGTCAAACAGAAAATCTGGGCTTGACAGATTTTCAAGACATATATCATCTGGTATCATTGGCATCTTTGAGGGAAGGACCTACAACTATTCAAAGTACATCTTCTCAATTGTTTGTGTGATCACATTCGAGTACAGAAGGCTGATAAGATGTATATTGTTTCCAAGATTCATTCAGCTCATCATTAATGCAGATCTGCCTGGAACATCTGTGGAGGGTGTGTGTTTATCCAAGCACACCTTGGCAGATCTGTGCTAAACAAAATCTCAGGAAATATGAAGGAGGTGACATAGACAGTTGATCATGTGATTGATCCAAATGCAGACATACCTCAAGATCTTGTTTGGGAAATTGGTGAAGAAAGCTCTGCTACCAGCTCTGCTCAAGACACTCCATCACCAGAAGCATCACCTCAACAACAACAACCACATCAACCACCATCTCCTCACAGCCAAAATACAGAACCTATGTCTCCAATCCTCCACCTATCACCACAACAACAACAAACACCCCAAACACAATCACCAGCCAGTCAAAATACTGAACCAATAACTCCCATTCAACCCCAATCACCAAATCAACTTCAGATGCAACTTTACCAACAACCTACAAATTCAGATACTGAGAGCATCTACACTGGGGAGACAGAATTAGTCTCAGAAGCAAGTACAGTTAAACTGTCATTATCCAAGACTGAATCCCCTGTACATTCAAATGAAACTGAACAAGTTTCTCCAGTGACTGATCAGCAACTACAACAAACTCTTCAAGAGCATGAAGATCAAGCCACTGAACCAAAGTCAAGCTCAGCAAGTGTTGATCATGAGGAAGTAAAAGAAGATGAGATTGAGTCTCAGCATCAGGAAGTAGACACAGAAGCAGATCATGTTGATGTGATTGCTTATAATGAAGATGATCTAAGTGAAGATGACATCCCTGTGAGCAAAAGTTATCTGGTGGCTGAGTACAACAAGCTGGTGCTCAAATCAAATAAAAGAAAGGAAAGAATACAAGAGTTGACGGGGAAGATAAAAGAAAAGGATGAAGAATTGATAAGACAGCAAGCAAGAATAAAAGACTGAGAGAAGATGCTCAAAGTGATAAGAAGTCATTGATGCTTTGCTAGACAAGGAAGTTGAGCTTAAGAGTCAGCAGAGTCTGAGAAGAAAGAAAAAGAAAAGATCATGACAGAGACTTGAACAAGAATTATCTGGCACTATGACTGCTCAGTCAAACATTATAAAGAGAAAAGAAGAAGAAATTGAGCAACTTAAATTGAAGATTAGTTCATTGGAATCTCATGCTAAGGCTTCAATGCTCAAACAAAACAAGGTCCTGAGGCATCAAAAGAAATGATCTTGTACTAGAGGAAAGAAAGTACCCTTGGTACTGCTGAGAAGAAGCCAACTACTTATGAAAGTGTTTCAAAGAAACAAAAGCTGACTTCTCCTGAACACACCCCCTCAATAGATTTATCTACTGAGAAGCCATCTCTCAAAAGAAAGATGAAAGTGATAAAGAGTGGGAAGATTAATAAAGAAGACTCTCCACCAAACAAGAAGTCTCAAAGGCTGATGATCTTCTGACTACAAGTGACATATTTGAAGAGAGGCCTGAATCAACCATGTTCATGACACTTATAAACCATGGTTTCCCTTATGACATGGTTGAAAGACTAACTTGACAGAGATGAAGAACCTGTTAAAAGAATTTGAGCTTGCATGCTTATGATTCCAAATTGTGATTATGAAGCCTTGAACACCTTTCAATCAATTCAGAAAACAAAGAAGGAGTTGGGACATTGTGACACAGCCAAGCTAAGCAAATACAAACATGACTTGCTGGTTACAAGGACATAATTACAAACCTCATGAGCTTAAAGGAAGATCAGTAGGGGAACTCAGAAGGATGATGGAGCATGTGATGAAAGTTGAGCTAGATACTGGAGTAAAATTCAGAACTGAAGCTCCACATCCATCTTATGAACAACAAAGGAAACTTCCTGCTGAACCTATAACATTGAACCTAAAGATCAGCACAAAAAGAAAGGAGAAATTGATTAGAGAGCCAAGAGAAGTTATACCCGGAAAAGTATGGCCCACTTGGGACTGCAGTTAGAGAGATAACTGAGCAAAAGTCCACTCTAATTCAACTGATAGATCACCTCACAACTCCCAGCTCTGTGGAAGAAAACAAGATCATGGCATGGAAATATGATCCAGACTGGGATTGTGCTGTTATTAAAAGAACATCTGGAAGAGTTGAATACTTCCATGATGTACTCTCAGTGGTGAGTCTGCCAGAGAATGACATCAAAGATCTCCAAAGTTTAATCATCAGCAATTATCCAATTCACCCTAGAGGAAGAGATTCTTCAACCCTAGTGGGAAAGTTGAAAACAAATTTTAAAGATGATGTGCTTATAGAAGCCAAAAGAGAAGATGTAGAAACAAAAGAGAATCAAAGGGCTCAAAAGATCAAGACCAATGCCTCAGAACATGTAGATGATGAATTCTTGAAGAGGATTGGCTACAACAACAGAAACAAAGCAGCACTTAAATGCATTGAAGGGACTCAATTCATATACCCAATCACTGAATGGGGATATGTTGAGAAGACAAAAGAGTTAGTCCTGTTGAGAAAGCTGAGACAAGAAAGCTGAAAAGATCAGAATCTTTGATCCTGGGGAAATCAAACTGCTCCATCCCAGCTACACCTCATACCTTAATGACAAATTCTTTCCCAAGCTGACTGATGAAAAAGCACAAAATGATCTGTTCCTACATGTCCATGTGATTCAAGTAATAGACAAACTACATGCGAAAGCATATAAAAGAAGAAGATTTAATGCTGGACTGCTGAAGGGAACAACTTTTGATGAAGTAACAGAACTCAGAATAACAGAACAAGATGAGCTAGAAGTGGTGAATAACAACAAGGTGTTAGACACACTCACTACAGAGGAAGATGTTCTGGGAATCAGTTATGAGACTCTGGAGAAGATCAGCAAGATGAAGATCAACTATAAGATGATGATCAGAAGACTGTTGTTTCCTACTTCTACAACAAGATGATTGCCAGAATCAAGGATCTTGCAGTTTTGAAGAACTGATTGCAAGTAGCTAAGCCTAAGGGGGAGTATTTTTAGGTCTAGAATCAGTAGATCTAGTCATTATGTATAGGCTTAGTACTTGAATTAATATCTGTAATGAACGTTTGTACTTCATTATTGTGTATGTATTAAATATATAGGTTAACCCATTTATATATGTGTTGGTTTATGTATGGTTGCAGGTACAAACATAATACTTGGTCAATTACTGAAATTGACTAAGTGTAAGAAACATCTACGGATAAACATTTTGTTCTTCCGTAGATATATTTCTTACAAGTAACAAAACATCCGAAGATCATCTACGGATGAACAAATCAACTGGAGTTCCAAGTGAATGAGTTCTAGTAAGAAATGCTGCGGAAGAACAAGATTGCTTTTAAACAAGACTTCTGCGGAAGAACAAGAATTCTGCGGGAAGAACAAAACATCTACGGAAGACAATAATTCTGCGGAGTCCAAACACTTGTATAATACAAGTGTTACGAGTCAACAAGTCAACAAGTCAACAAGTCAACAAGGCGGTTATACGATTCCCGAGAAATCCGATGATTCCTTAACAAATCAAACCAAATCCCAAGAGATCCGGTGTTTCCTATAACTGAAACACCTTTGTCTATAAATATGGATCCTAGGTTTCGATTCAAGCACGATTGAGTGAGACGATTGATTGATTGAGAACAGCAATAGCAATACAACAATTATCAAAAGTCTTTCGATCAACAAAAACATACACAACATCATAGCATTCTTTGATATCGTACATTCAATTCTTTGATAATCACCAACACATTATAATAAAATATTGATTAATCATTAATTGTGTTTTGTTTCGTGTGTTCTTGATATTTCATTGATATTTAAAGTTGCTTAAACACAATTAAACCAAATCAACGTTAATTCCGCTAACGTTGACTTGACATCGATTCACACTGATAATTCCTGTTGACGATCCTTGGATTCAAAGATAGTTTTAAGGAATCGAAAGAGAAGTTTCCCCTCAATTATATAGGTTTAATTTGGTCCGTTTCAAGTCAAACGACTTTAAGATTGGTTTTGGGGGTTTCGAGTCTTGATTCAAAAGAAATGGTATGATTTTAGTCAGTATTTATGAACATGATTGAATTCACTATTATTTATGCATGTTTCTAATCGACTGATTTGATTAATTGGTTGTTAATTGAGACAAAACAGTCCAAGGTTTTGAATAATGTTCGGTTTTGATTTCGAATGGAATGTAACAGAGGTTAACAACTTCATATTTCAAAATGAAACCGATTAAATGTTTGAACCATTGTAGCAAAGTTGAATGACAAGTTTAATTTGGTTGAAATCGATGGTTTGTGGGGTTTCCGGGGTTTGCTAGAGTAATGAAGGGAGGTGGCCGGAATGACAAGGAGTCGACGGTGGAGATGGGTTGGGTTTCTAAACAATTTACAAATAGGTCCATATGGTTTGAAACTTATCATTTCAGGTAAAAAAGAGTTTTTAATTAACTTTTAAAAATCACAATTTAAACCTTAAACTTTTAAAACCCTAATTCTAATAATAAAAACATTTATTACTCTATAAAAAACTTCATAAACTTTGTAAATGTTGTAAAGCTATGAAATTGATTATTTATTTTAATTTAATAATGCTCATATTAAATATATTAATTCTATAAATTTATAAAAGTCATTTTATAAATTATAAAATTATTTAAAAATTATTTAATAAATAAAAAATGAATAATACAGTTCATAATATTGTTTAACACATTTATTGCATTTGAATCATTTGAATAAATAATTTAATTTAATAATAATGTTTTTCCATTGTATGAAGAATCAAAAATAGATTTGAGTTTGGGGTTCTATTACTAAATGGGTCAGATGTTACAGTGTTTGGTTACCTTGACGTGGGGGATGGTTGAGACAGGTTCAAGGCTTGTGTAGGGTTTTGGAATGATGAGGAAGAGCTGCCTAACATGAAGAGTGTGAGTGGTGACAACCCCAAACTTTGGGCCAAATTTTCTTTTATTTGACCTAAAATGTTATACTAAACGTGATCAAAGCCCAATATACAATTAAGTATGGAAATCCAATCCAAATATTATTATTATAAAAAGTTAACTATAAAAAATTCCAGATCCGATAGATTCGTGCTAAGTTCAAGAAGCCATGCAGCAAGAATCTACCTGCAAACTGTTAGACGTTTAATTACAAACTGATATCCAACAAACAAAAGAAATCCATCGTAACATTTAAGCTAATAGTAAAAACAAAAGCGTATGAATGTATTTTACTTTTTCAGCGCAAAACTATAGGAAGAATCTTACACAAACCGAGCAAGCAACGACAATATATTGATTTAATATTATTGTTTATATCAATCAGATGATAACGTTTTTAGCTCAATCACAACGCGTCAACGCGCAGGCATATTTACTAATTATTCATGTAAATTATAATTTATGTCATCAATGCAAAGAATTTGACACGTTATTCATGCATTTAAATTCAAACCAACTCACGTATATGAAAAGTTATAAGATAAATGTAAATTAATTTATGTTACTTTTAAAAGGTTAAAATGTAAATAATACATATTAAATAAAATATTAAAAAAATTTAGTAACTATGTGACGAACCATTATAAATGAATCGAACTGAACCTAACGAAGCCTTGTTCATGTTTCTTCATTACAATTGAATCTGTTCACGAACGACTCATGAAAAAAGAACCGAATGAAAAATTTTATGCGTGTTTGCTTATTAAGGGAGTGAACTTGTTCACGAACACATAACTAAATGATTCACATATACAAACGAATGTATACTATATAAAAGAATAAATGTGAACATTCTTAATCATCAAGTTAGACATTATCGTCTTAGATAAGCTCAAAGTTAACCACTTGACCTAATAGTCATAGACATAATCATGAATTAACATAAGCAAACCAACATGAACGATAGTAAATGAAAGAATATAAACTAACATAGAGAAAATTTCACTGAATATTAATCAAGTTTTAGGTGTGTTCTAATTAGGTCATTCGTTCTTTCTATTTGTTCTAATAAGATCATTTAAGTTTAGTTTGGTGCTCTAATTCTATGTATTTAATCAGATGTCGCACGAATGAGAAAAAAGACCCACAACGAAGCAAGAACAAAAGGTAGAAACACAAAAGTTGAGTCAAGAAGTGTATGTTGACCCGTTTAGGCACATTTTGGTCAATATTGACCCTTTTAGGTGTATTTTTGTATATGTTGACCCATTTGGCATCATATTTTCTCAAATGCATTTTTTGAATTTTTTTTGACTTTTTTGAATATATTTAAATATTCTATCAATTTTATAAAAATATTTGTAAATTTTACTTTTTTGTAATTATTTTTAGTTATTTCACAAACACTATAGAAAGTTTGTTTTTTCTTATAAATATTGTTTATTTTTGAAAATATTTTATTTCTTAAAAAAATATTTTTGCAATTCATGAGTGACATAAAGTGATGCCTTTCCCACTATTAATGCTAAATGTATAGGATTGAAATATCAAGTTCAATTTTATTAACCTGATTGAAACAAAAAATTTATGAGTGAAGTAATTAAAACAATGCTAAAAGTCAATTACTATTTTACAAAAGTATCTCACAAACTTATCACTTTAAGGCTCACAAACATCATTGAATGAGGCCGTTATTCGTGTTTGTTAATTTAACTAATAAAGAGATTTATGTAATATTACTTCATTTAAACAAATGAAAATAAAAGAAACTTGTTGCGATTTATGAAAAGGTTGAATTATTTATTTGTGGTGTGGGTGTCATATTGAAAATAAGAACCAGGTCATAGGTGTTCCCTTCCATTCATTTTGTTTTAGCAAACATTCAAATTTCAGATGTTGATCCCCAATGTGGTGTAAAGTTCCATTACCTTTATAATGTGACAACCTATTTACATTTCTTTTTTGTGGATTTGGGTAATCATTTTTTTTCCTCCAGGATCCGCAATAATTATTTGGTGATGGATCATTTGATTTTCCAGGATGAATTAGATGATTAATGTGTTAGCATAAAACAATTGCAAGGAGTTATGTCTGGGGAATCATCATCCCAGCACGTTGAAAGGGAGGAACGCAAAATTTGCGGAAATGGGGGTTGTGTGCAAATAGATACCATCGAGGCAAAACTCAATGCGGGTAATATCGACCAAGCCGAATCTGCTTTGCGTGAAGGTTTATCGCTCAGTTCCGAGGTTGCTAAAATTCCTACGATTTTATTTTATTTAATTTACAAATGATCTAGAATTTTGACTTTTTTTTTAAATCCGCTTAGTAATTCAATCCGACACTTAAAAGGTAGGGCCCATGAGATCTAACATAACCTATCAACGATTTTTTGGAAAAAAATTCAAATGCTTGTGCAAATGGCCCTTTTGTGAAAGATCAAACGCTAGTATGTAGATGATGTGAGGCTAGATTTTAAAAAGGTGTGTGTATAGCAGACGATATATAACTATGATCATTTTAAAATTCATATCCAGTTGTGCTAAACGTACCCTTTTTGGTTTTGAGTTCGTGCACCACCCTGTTAACTTGTTACTTCGGTCATTTTATTATGTCTTTTTATGTTAAAAGACAAAAATGATTATTTAAAAGTGTACGTTATTCATATAAAGTTAATGGTGATGGCACTTCAACTTACTTGTTCCATTTGCTTTGCTACAATTTCAATAATCATGATGCAAGTACCCCTTGAATGAAAAGAAACTTATACCAAACTGTGCTTAGCTTACATTTTAAGGAGAATGCTCATATACTTTGGAAAGATTATCTATGTGATCCACTATCTCCCTATTTATCTGTTAATCATTGCTTATTTTAGTAATCTAGTTACTTAGTCTGGTACCCACATTAGGGAAAGAAAAATGTAAACATATGACCCTCAGATCAAATTTTTTTAGATGTGTTCTACTTAAATCATTTGTTTTTATGGGTTTTTTAAGCCTAAAGTTTTTACCTGGTTGGTTATTTGAAATGAAAATTGTAGCGGGCGTGAGGTAGTTACTTTTTCTTGTCATTTTGATGTGACAAGTTGAGCACATATCAAAGACCCTTAAGAAACCTAAGTAAAGTATTTTACATTTTTTGTGAATATAGTTAAATTAACTTTATTACTATTCAAATCGATATTTATGAGTGCCATTGGTAATGAACACAAGTGTGTACCATTTTATGTTTTGTGAAAAACATTTAACAACGTAGATGAACATTTATTCATCATATGCATTTACATAAAGATAAGTAGTATGTCCAATTAAATTTTATTTATTAAGAAAACCCTGATTGTAAATAATGAAACAAACAGTGCAAGCAAGAGTTATATTCAACACTTGTCATAGTTGTAGTATGTGTGCATATTCATATTGTAGGATGCAAAGTGATGGTGATGGCTCCTTTTAAAGTGGAAAAATAACATAGAATCACATATCAATAAGATACAACACTAACATGTCTGTCTGTCATCTATATATTATAAATCCAGAATATTTAAAAGATAAAACATAATATATATTATTCCATATTAAAAAGAAAATGTGATTTTCATTTGAAAGAATTGTGCTTGGGCACTTAACCCTATTCTATTATGTAGATGATGATTGTAAAATTAAAATATTAAAAAAATTATATAATTATAGTTAGCAATGTGCCGATGCCTTTTATGGGGTAACATAAACATGAAAACTTTCACAATAATTTGCTATATTTGAATGCAAGAGTTTTGATAACTTACTAATGTATCCCCTCATAATTCTTTCTAAGTTTTTAAACAGTTAAACTAGGTTAGACAATACATAGTAATTTATCATTATTTGTCAAAAATGAGAAATAATTTAATATATATATATGTGTGTGTTAAGGATAATTGTATTATAAAGTCATCGTGTTGTTGATGCCTAACTTTTGATGTGTGTAATTATTGAAAAAAATTATAGGAAGCACAAGCTCTTCTAGGAAGACTGGAATATCAAAGAGGAAATGTGGAAGCAGCGCTTAGAGTATTTGAAAGTATTGATATTGAAGCTGCTATACAACGGTTGCAATCAATTTCAAGTGACAAAATAACCAAAAATTCACGCTCTAAGTCTGAGTCGGGCCCACAACAAGGTGCCAATCTTGTGCTTGAAGCCATATATTTGAAAACCAAGTCACTTCAAAAACTTAAGCGGACAAAAGGTACGTGCTTTTTTAATGGTATATTTTACCTTTTAGAGATATTAACTATTAAGTATAGTAAATGTTGGATAATTAGCACATAAACACAAATAAAACACACTAACATTTTATGAAAGGATACCCTACAACTCTTATCAATATATTAGGAGTACAAAAATCCTTATACGGACCTTAGAGAAAAAGAAAAACACACCCAAAATAATTCATCAAAGTTAGACACTTTTCTAATTTAACCTACCAAGATCCTTAATGATATTCTATTACCAAACAAATAAATAAACCCAAAATAAACAAAATACGCAAATTAAACCAACTTGCTCTCTAATGCTTTCAAGAATTTTTATGGTTCACATGTCAACAAATATTGTTAGAACTAACATTCACCCCTTAATCATAGGTTGTTAACATCTTTCCTACACAATATTGTCAGTCCACCATCTTCATCCTTGATGAGATTAACCTCCTCAACCTTCTGTGCCAACCTTTGAACTTGAACACATATTTTCATATTCTTACAAGCATAACAATTTATATACTTCTTATTTTACTTTATCAAACTAAGATTTATTACTAAAGTTGTTTATCACTATTACATATTATTAGAGCCTTAGGTGGTGTTTGGTTCGCAGAATTTATTGGAATTGGAATTGGAATTGAAAGTAGAATTGAAATTGTATTTGGAATTCAGTAGTTTATAAGGGAGCGTTTGGTTGGAAGAATGGAATGGAATGGAATGGAATTGAGAAACTAGTATAATTTTTATGTAAAATTATGTTTGAGTGGGTAATGAAATATAAATCCAAGGGAATGTTTCACCTCAAATTCCCTTGGTTGTGCGATTTCAAAATCCTTCCACCAAGAGAGGGAATTTGAAATCCCACAACCAAGGAAATTTGAGGTGAAACATTCCCTTGGGTTTACATTTCATTACCCACTCAAACATAATTTTACTTAAAAATTATACTAGTTTCTCAATTCCATTCCATTCCATTCCATTCTTCCAACCAAACGCTCCCTAAAAGATTTGGAATTCAATGGAATTGGAATCTATAAAGCGAATTTAATCAAAGGCATTTCTAGTGACAAACACTTATAAAGGAACTGGAATTTATCACCTGTTGCTAGGGCTGCAAACGAACTGAACGTTCAGCGAACTGTTCGTGAACCGTTCGGCGGGAAGTTCGTTTATGTTCGTTCGTTTAGTAAATGAACGAACACGAACAAGAAAATTCCGTTCGTTTAGCTAAACGAACGAACATGAACACAACCTGTGTTCGTTCATTTATGTTCATGAACATTTGATAATGTGTTCGTTTATGTTCGTTAATGTTTGTTCGATAATGTGTTCGTTTATGTTCGTTAAGGTGTTCGTTTATATTCTTAATTTTTGTATCAGTTATTTTTATGACTATTATATAAAGTATTTTTTGATATTTATGTTAACTAGTTATTTATTTTTGATTGATTTTGTATTATTTTTGTAATAAAAATAAATTTTATTCTAAAATAAATCTATAATAATTTGTATTCGTTTGTGTTTATGAACTTCTTTGTTTTTGTCATGTTCATGAACAGTTGTTTGTGTTCGTTTGCTTTTATTTGTGTTTATTTGCGTTCGGTAAGTGTTCGTGAACAGTTCATGAACATGTTCATTTTCTTAATGAACGAACACGAACAAGCAATCTCGTTCGACAAGTGTGCGTGAACAGTTCATGAACAAATTTATTTCTTAATGAACGAACATGAACAAGGTCTTGTTCGTGTTCGTTCGGTTCGTTTGCAGCCCTACCTGTTACAAACTGTCACCACCCCATGATCACTGATCACCCTGATCACCACCGCTACACACCACCGACTGCTGACAATTGACCGTGAACACCAACCCCACTCGTTGCCGAAAACCAACCATACCCCACCGCGCCACCAACTGATAACGCCCGTCGTTGAGAACCGGAAGTCTCCGTCGAGCACGTCTAAAACAACACGGTTTGGCAGTGGCAATCGGCGACAGTCGACGGTCAGGGATGGCGGCAGTCAGAGGTCTGTTGGCGACGGGTGACGGTCGAGAGCGGCGACGGTCAAGGGTGGCGATAGTCGAGGTTGTTCGCGGTCGAGGGCGGCGGTGGTGGCCGGGGTTGGGGGCGGCGGTGTCGATTGGGGGCCGCATTCGACGGTTAGGGGCATCGGCAGTCGGGGTCGACAGCGGGCGGCGACAGTTGGCGGCCGGGGTCAGCGGTGACGATAAGGGTCGTAGGTAGTGTCGATTGGCGGTGAGCAGAGTGGTGGGTGGTGGTTGGTGGTGGAGGCGGGGGTCGGGGTAATTTGAAATCCTTCAATATTTGGTAGGATTTTGAAATCTTTTATTTTAAGGAATTTGAGGGATTTAATTCTAGTTACAATTCTAAATCCTTTCTCGACCAAACACATTAAGAATGAAATTCAAATTCCAATTCTAACGAATTCCTACCAACCAAACAAAAAATGACTAATGGAATTTAGATTCCAATTCTATTGAATTCATGCATTCCAAACGCCCCCTCAAGATTCTGGTTATCTGTCTCCGCCATGCCACCATAATCATACAAACCCTAGTCTTAGTCACCAAGTTCAAACCATAGACAAGGTTGTATTCCGCCACTTCCATTTGTCAATTAAGTTCTTTTTCAATTTTAAATAAAGTTTTGTTATCATCAGTTTAAATACAACTTTGTTATCGGTTGAAGAATTGATCAAGTCATCCAAAAGTTTTTTTTGAGATAGTGTTTCTTGTTCACTACCAAAAGTGTCAAAACCGATGATGTCCACCATGTTGTTCTGCCACTTGTAGGAAGAATCGTTCACTAAACCATGCCACCACACACCACTTTAACGTCTTTCGTCGCCATGCAGCCTTCTATTGGCGTGTTTGTCTTTGTTTGGCCGCCAGATCTTCTATGATTACTCAGAATTACTGATACCTTTATGTTAAATTAGTTTTTTTGGTTCATGTCAGATTCTAGGTGTTAAGGGGTTTTCCATGGTTTACAAGTACAATTATAGTGATGATAATACAAAACCATCTCAACCGTCAAGCCCCTCACCCCCTATAGGACTACGATTCTATGCCTCTAGGTATCCCTTAAGTTGCTCCTACTAACTACGGTATTATGTTGCCGCCTTTCGGTGGACTCACTCTCTTAAGTAGGACTATGGTCCACTAGTCACAATTCACATTAACTGCTTATAGGACTATGGTTCGTCGCTTATTGTCGCTACTTATTGTTGTTTTGTCACCGCTTATGTGCCTCTTGTAGCACTACGAGATCAATTACATGAAAATTGTTGATAAATGGCTATATCAAGCAAACTATAAATTTCTTGGCAGAAGTTTGGATTTTTGAGTCGATGCCAATATTTTTTATTCTATTTTTTTCAGTCTTATCTTCTGGTTCCATCCATACAAACCGCATAAGAGTACTGGACTATATTATCAAATTAGATAAGGTTCATAGTATGAGCCTACGAGTCCAGTTTAGTTTCTAGAGTTCCTTGTAATCTCTATATATTATAATCTAAATATTTAGTATACTAATTTAGTATTTACCGCTTTCAGCCGTCATTTGATTCAAACTATTCACCTTGGCCCCTTCTTTTGCCATGTCTTTTCCTTCCACCACGTGCTTGGTCATCACAATTTGAACTTCCAAAGCCATAATGTTATCTTTAGCATTAGTGAATAGTAGCTTACCATGCATATCTCCTTCTTCGATTGCGTTTATAATGCATTCGTTGAAGGCTTTTCATCTCCCAACAAATTCTTAGAATGGTATCGTACGTTTTAACATTTGGAAATTATGTCATCGAGGCAACAACAGCTTTGAATTGCTTAGGAAGGGAATTAAGAAACTTCCTGGCAAACGTAGCCTCGAAGTTGTTCGCCTTTACAATGATCCCATTTAAGCATGTAGCAAAATCTTCCATGGCCTCTCCATATTTCATTTTCATAGCCTCGAATTAATATTTCAAATTCTAAAGTCGTTCTTGCTTAACTATTTCAATTCCTACATACTGGACATTAAGTATTGTTTCAAATTTCTTGGGTTATCTCGTATAAAGCACAAGTTCCTTGAGAATGACCTTTGCACCGACCCTTGGTTGGATTGCTTACGAAATCCAATGTGTCCTAAGAACGACCTTGATCCTTACCCCTAAATGGTGTACTAGTTGCTGTCAGAACAAGCCACAACAACAAAGTTGATGTGTTTTCTTTGATAGTAACTATGACTTATATTTTAATTGTTTTCTTCATCTGCCATTACCCTTTTTGGTCATTTTGCATATATGATAGCTAAATCTCCTTTGAACCAATCAGGTTCAGATCACACCAAATCCTTTTTATTTATCGCAAACAACAAGACACCACCTATGTGCTCCTTGATATAATAGAATCTTGTTCCTCATTTTGGTCTCTTCACTAAAATTGCAGCCATTTTTCACAAGTTCAATCTAATTCCACCAAGAATTCTTGACCTTGACTCACCTGTTGAAGGTTAAACTAAATTAATTAGTGTATGTATATATTATTATAAGTTTAGTGTGACAATTGTATAATTATGCTTAGTATAGGTAAGTTAGTTATTGCTTGGTGGTTAAGTAACCCGGTTAGGACCCGTGGATAACCCGCCAAGTTAGTATGTAAAAATACCATGTAAACCCTTCATTTGTTGCAATTGGGTGATTTGTTTTATTTTTAATTCATTTCCTTCACAATGTACAAATTAATATTACCATGTAACAATTCATGTCTTATAAGTAGAGGTGGCACACCTAGCGGTGGCGAAAGGGAAGGGTCATCAGGTCGTGCAATGGTTCTAAACCGATAAGCTTTTGGTACCGGTTGAAACGGGGCTGACTTGGAATTCTATATGCCCAAACTTCAGTTTTTTTTTTTTTTTTTTTTCTTTGTAAATAGTTACCGTACGTGTAATATATGATTACAAAACTTTTGACTCCTTTAAAAAGCTACATTTTTAGTTGATGAGTTTGACCAATAATTAGCAAATAATGCATAACCCAAATTAATAATTATTAAAAACTGCTATTTGCTTTTAACCACTGTTAGTGTCTAATCTTGAGATCTAAAAACTGGTGAGCAAGTTCATCTTTGAATGAAAGTAATAAACACAATTTATTGTTTTTTTTAGATGCGGCGGAAGAGTGTAAAAACGTGCTGGATGCAGTAGAGAAAATATTCCCACATGGGATCCCCGATGCTTTTGTAGAAAGTAAATTACAAGAAACAATTAGCCGAGCCGTTGAGCTTCTCCCGCAGCTATGGGCTGAAGCCGGTTTCTATGAAGAAGCTATTTCTTCTTATCGACGCGCCCTCCTCACTCAATGGAACCTTGACAACGACTGTTGTGCACGAATCCAAAACACTTTTGCTGTATTTTTGCTATATAGTGGTGTCCACGTTGGCCCACCCGCTACATCTACACACATTGACGCTACATACATTCCAAAAAACAATTTGGAAGAAGCGGTTTTACTTTTAATGATTCTGATGAGAAAATGCTCTCTCGGCAAGGCGAAATGGGACCCGACTGTTGTGGAACACCTCACGTTTGCGCTCTCTATTTGCAGCCAAACTCCTGTTTTAGCAAAACAACTTGAAGAGGTGATCCCTGGAGTGATTCATCGGGTTGATATTTGGAAAACATTGGCCCTTTGCTCTAACGGGATTCAAGAAAGAAAAACCGCACTTGGTTTGTTCAACAAAGCACTTCATAAACATGAAAAACCAGACGACATTACATCATTACTCTTGGCTGCTAAAATATGTGCTGAAGATGCCTTTCTTGCCGCACGAGGCATCGACTATGCACAAAGGGCGGTACATAACTCTAAAAACGCAAACAAACATTTGAAAGGTGTATGCCTCCGAGTATTGGGGTTGTGTTTTGGTAAGCAAGCAAGTGTTTCATCTTCAGATTATGAACGTTCACGTCTTCAATCAGAAGCATTGAAATCACTAGAAGAAGCCATTGATTTAGAGCCTCAAAACTCAGATCTTGTATTCGAGCTTGCAGTTCAACATGCCATGCATAGGAATTTGAATAACGCATTAAGATTATCGAAACAGTACATTGATGTAACTGGTGGATGCATGTTACGTGGTTGGAGATTGCTTGCTTTGATCCTGTCTGCACAACAAAGATTTCAAGAGGCCGAGGTCGTTACTGATGCTGCTTTAGATGAAACTGCAAAGTGGGATCAAGGCCCGCTTTTGAGACTAAAAGCAAAGCTCAGAATTGCACAGTCACGACACCTGGATGCCATCGAAACCTATCGACATTTGCTTGCACTGATACAAGCACAAAAGAAATCTTATGGCCCACTGCAAACCACACACCAGGTTAGCTTTAGTTACAAATGGCCATTTTACATAACACATTGAAAATTAAAATCAAATTAATGTATAATATTGCAGATTGAAGATGGTAGAGTAAATGAGTATGAAGTTTGGCAGGGTTTAGCAAATTTATATTCCAGTCTTGCACGTTGGAAGGATGCTGAGATATGCTTGGGAAAAGCCACAGAAATCATAGAATGCTCATCTGAGACACTACATATCGAGGGTACAATCTAATGTTCCATCTAGTTTTGTTCATACCCATTAGTTTCAATTCTAAGGCCATTCCTATGGTTAGGACAAAAATGGGTACAAGTAGGGTCTTCATCCACAACAACCAAAGAGTGATGAACATATGCATTATGATTTAAAGGGGCATATTCATTACTAACGAGAACTA
This sequence comes from Flaveria ramosissima, assembly GCA_025215565.1. Classification (NCBI taxonomy): domain Eukaryota; kingdom Viridiplantae; phylum Streptophyta; class Magnoliopsida; order Asterales; family Asteraceae; genus Flaveria; species Flaveria ramosissima. Next base: position 71,451,303 of record CM046037.1, on the reverse strand, counting down.
TAACGAACGAGAACCATAAGAATCATATAAAACACTCATACCTTGTATTACATGCGTTACATAAGATGGTTATGTAAATGCCTACCCCACTCTCTTTCTAACTTTTATTATATTTGTCAAACACTACATATTACATTATGCATTTCCGCATAAGCATTGTACCTGGTGTTGGCATATATAGCAGGAAATAGTCATGTTGTTATAGTCTTATATATATCATTGTTAATAATTACAAGCATCAATGTGGTTCTCGTAGCTTTTTTTCTTAAAATTGGTGTTGTATTGAATGTTTATGTGTATGTGTGTCTGTAGAGTGAGAGAAATATGTTCAACTAGAAAGTCCTAAAATCTTAAAATGAGCAAGATAAAAAAAATATTTATATTTATATTCTAGTATGGTGTAGCAATATTTTTTTTATAAATATACCACCAAATCGAATATTTTTATCTTAAATTCATGTATGACATTTTTTTTCTTTAAAAAAAATTCGAAAGCACCTCAAAACTCAATACGCACATCAATGCATTAGGGTTTTTTTTAAGATGTGAATAGTACTCTCCATGCCATAGAATGTAAGTTTGTAGTAATAATAAAAAAATATAGTGTAAACCCTTAACTTACATTGTACTAGACACTTCTTTGGAAACTTACACATGCACTTTGTTGATGCAAAAGTTGACCATAAGGTCAAATAGCCAAAGTTGAACATAGTTCTCATTGTTACAACTTCTAAACGCACATCCAAAGTTGACCTTATGATTATCATTTTTTATATTCATTGAGCATAATTCAATTTGTTTTTGGTTATAAGGATTAATCACTCTTTTTGTCAAACTCTATTAGGAACTATATACCAAAGACGTGGGGAAATAGATGAAGCATTGGCCACATTTGTTAATTCTCTATTAGTAGAGGCAAATTATGTACCTTCGAAGATTAGTATTGGCGCTATTATGTCAGATCGAGGCTTGCCCATGTTACCAGTGGCTCGAACCATGCTCTCAGATGCACTACGACTCGAACCCACAAACCGTATGGCTTGGCTTCACTTAGGTTTTGTTCACAAACTTGATGGACGTTTATCTGATGCCATCGATAGTTTCCAAGCAGCTTCCATGCTTGAAGAATCTGATCCTATTGAGACCTTTAACTCAATTCTTTGACTTAAAGTTGTTTCATTGTTTTATTCTTTTAGATTATGTTAATTCTGTTATAACATGTGTAACCTTTGTTTTTCTTGTAGCAAGTTGAGAGTAACAAGGTTAAAAATAAAATAATATTATATTTAGAGAATGTGACTTCTACAAATCAAGGAGCTAATAGTAAGATTAGATAAGAAATAAAGATGCAAGAGCAAAAACTTCTCTTCACATATCAAGCACAAGTTCTAATGTAGAACATGTCACTTGTGATTATATCAGACAATGTGCTTTAAACTACATTGATTTGGAATATTAATAAAAATAACATTATGAGTTGATTTGGGCTAACTAGTATTCTAAAGTGAATATGGGGCCAGGATGCGCAAGTTTAAAAACAAACAAAAATGGAAGGGTTCAACCTTGGCCAAACCTAATTATTGAACGGGTTCTATCAACTATTAAAAATAATACGCACGTTTTCTCTCCCAAATCTTTGTTTGAAAGAACAATCATTGAAGAAGAAGACCGCTGAATTAATTTCATTAATTTTAACATTACTATTTTCATTGATTTAATAGACTCCGATCGAGTTTTTCAATTTTTGATTCATTAATTATGGTTTCTCAGTTTTGTTTCACTAAGTAGAAGTCATGATTTCTATTTTGACTCATCAATTTTGGTTTTTAAGTTTTATCACAACCCTGACAACGACATGGATGGTACAAAAACTATATACGTATTAACATTAACCTATTGGTTTATACAAATCACCATTAGTTTAATCTTAATCTAGAAAATTATCAGCTGATCGATCTTGGAAACTAACATAATTGTTTTTTGTAGATGCTGCTATATAGTGTAAAAAATTACTTAATGGAGTAGAGAACATGTTACCACATGGGATATTGATGTTTTTGTTAAAACTTGCACGCCCCTAATCCGGGTACGACTAGTTGTATCTCAACACATAACATTCTACAACAAAAGTCTTCTTGTTCGAGGCCACAAACTAGACTAAATTAAAAGTTTAGTAGTTCTTACATAATCCATGCATCCTCTACTTTACAAATAAAAGAAAAACATATTTACATTATACTTGCCCCAGGCAATTTTAACCAGCCTTTATTTTTCTATTATATTATTTCATTTCAAACAAAACTGTTAGACCCTAAAAAGATCATACATGCTGCAGGACCGGTTAAGGGCTTAACAATTACAACACAACAACACAAAGAGGAGATTAACTAAACTTAATCAAACAGTAAACTGGATTAACCAAGATATTGATACAAAGAACACAAATAATGATAAAGAGACAAAACAAGAGATTTGGTTTTCAAGGAGACAGTATATTGCTTTCTCAAGTTATATTACAAGTGTTACAAAGCATAAAGAAATATACTAGAACTTGGAATAGTTATACTACAACCTACAGCCGGCTATACTTTGAAAGCCAGCTGGATACAATTGACTAGACACAAACAAAATCAATTGTAGAATCAAAAGGCATATCTGCCTTTTGACCTTGTGACTATGACATGTCATAGCTCACATTCTTATCTATTACAAAAAGGATAAAGTACATAAAGTAGAAAGTTACAGACTCAAGACCTCAATGTACAGTTACCAAAAGCATGGACCTTTTCACCAACTCATGTAAGTTGGTGACTTTACAGAGATGCAGCGGAAAGGTGTCCAGCTTTATGGAACAGTACATCAGATAAAGCATGTTACTAAAAGTCTTCGGAAGAAATCTGTTTTCATAGGATAAAGCTTCGGAAGACTTTGTCTCTGAGGCTTCGGAAGACTTCATGTTTGGCTTCGGAAGATATTGGTCTTGGCTTCGAAAGATTTTACACTTAGAATATTTCTAGTGTATGGTGTAAAACTTCCGAAGCATTTCTTCTTTAGTACTTGGTGCATTACTTGCAGAGAGACATTGGATGTTTTGGTTTGCATCAGACTTAAAGGAATCCTTACAAACTCCCCCTAGGCTGATGCTACCAAAACATTTAGAAGATTTTCAGATGTTAGTAGTCTTTAGCACAATCATGACCATACCCTTCTTCATTAGATGATCAGGATCACTCAGACCTTCATAGTATCTTCTCATCTCAAAGAGATCATGCAGAGGTAAGTTGATTATGTCTTGCCAAGTATAGACATTCTCAACACCTTGATCTCTGATTACATGCCATCTTTCTGGATTGGTAGAGAAGGTCCAGGATAAGATGGGTGTCTCAGCTGCTAGAGGAGCCACTTGCATTGGAGTTGATTGGGCTGCCTCTTCATGCACTTCCTCAGGTTGATCTGACTCAGCCTGAGGTGTAGAGGTAGATGATGTAGGCTTCTTCTTCTTAGACTTTGGTTTAGAAGCCATCCTCTTCTTCCTCTTAGATGACTTTAACTGAGAAGACTAGTCTGCAGCACCTTGTTGGTCATCCTTGTCTTTCTCAGTTGGGTGTTCCTCCTCACAGGTTCAGAAGGAGAGGGAGTTTGACCCTGCTTTGGATCAGAAGATGAAGCTTGCTAAGGCTCAGCAGGAGGTCCGGGTTGAGGTGTCTCAGGTTGTTCAAACTTAACCTCCACTTCAGGTGGGACTTGACTTGGAAGAGAGTGTAAGTCAATCAGTTCACCACTCTTAATCTTCTGCTTGATTACCCTTATATGCTCATCCATTGTGGATAGAGACATAGGGCCAAGTCTCCTTCCGGAGAATCCATATAGCTTCAAGAAGCTCATCATCCTTTGTCTATCAGCAGACTTCTTCATACTCTTTTGGATGATGGCTCTTGACTTTGTAGCTTCTTCCCTTAGCTTCCTCTTAGTTGTCTTTCTCTCTTTGACTAACTCAAGTTCAAGTTGTTTTAAGTACTCAAACTCAACAAAGTCATAGGACAAGGAAAGAAGTGCATCTGCCTGATAGAAGCCTGTGGCACTCAGGTAGTTGATCATTTTGATCCTATCTTCTTCTTTGTCTACCTGAGGTTCTTGTGGAACCACATCTTCTTGTACAGGGCTTTCTTGAACTGGGGAGAGAGTGGGAGCATGCTTGTAGAGTCTTTTCTGTCTCTTCTCCTCCTTGAATTGAAGAAGTAACCTTGCATCCTCTTTTTCTTTCATCTCTCTTGACACTTCCATGTCAGCCAGTTCATTTAGTTGTTCTAAGGGGAGAGAAATGATTTCATCAATATCATAGTTCCTGGTCTGCAGATAGGTAATCCTGACTGCCCTTAACTCATCATCTTGAGTATTTGGTCTGGGGACAGCCCTGATTGCAGCTTGCATAAAGCCTGAAGACCCAGAGGAACTTTCTCCCCTTAGCTTCCTTTTCCTCTCTCTCTCTTCCTCCTCAATTTCCTCAGGAGTCATAATCCTTTTCCCTTTGTCACCCACAGACCTTTGTGACTCAGGGTGGATAGAGGTTTGGCCTTCATTGCTTGGTGTAGCATCCATGCTCTGGCTAGAGAGAGACTGAGAAACACCTTCACCAGCAGGTGTCTCAGAGGGAGTGTGAATCTCTGCAGCAGTTGATGATGATGAGACAGGGGTCTCAGGTTCTGCCACTGGGCCTTCAGTCAAGGTTTCCCCTATGAAGCTAATCTTAGGGTCCACCTCAACATCCAGTTGACCGATGACATTGCCTGATTGCCTAAGTCTCCTTCTTAAACTGAACTCTGCCATGATCCTGTCTTGGATTCTTTGAGCCAATCTATCAGCCTGTCTTGATTTGCTTGGATTGACAAGTGGCATATTGACTAGATCTAATCTTTCATAGAAGTTCAAGCTTTGAAAGTCAAATACTTCTTGTTGCCCTTGAACTCTGTGAAGAATAAGGGCTCTTCTATCAGTATCATACCTCCACCTTATGATGTAGTTTGAAGTTCCTTGAGGTGGGGATGACATAGCCCTTGGTATACCTTCCTCAAAGAGACTCCTGATGATAGAGTCTATAGAGTCCACATTAATGTAGTCACCTATGTCCATTCTCTGTGGCTGCAATGACTTTCTCCCCATTTTTGGTAGCATCACCTACTTGCATAGGTGAGCTGGAGGATAAATCAATCACATCCACAGGTTCTTGTGTTCCTGGTTGAGCTCTTCTTAAAGGTCTCCCAACTAGTTTTTCCTTAAGATATGAAATCTGAAGTTGCTGATCATTGACCCTGTTTTGTAAGGTAGTCACCTGAGATTCAAGGTGACTAACCTTAGAGACTAAATAGGAGCATGTTTTTGACAGTTTTTGCAACTTTAGTCTCAAATTCCCCTCTTCTTCATCAGAAGAATCATTGGGGGATGAGATGATTGGACCAAAGTCCTCTCTCTCACCACCAGCTTGAGGTTCTTGGGTGCTGGTTTTCTTCTTCTCACTAGCAATCTCAGTTGAGATGTCAGTGGGCTGAGTTACCATGGTTGAGGTCTTAATGATGTAATCACTTGCAGAAGTGAGAGCCTCTTCCATATGGACATCCTGAACATGTTCAGAAGTGTCCACCTCAGTAACAGGTGACTGATGTGGGCTAGACTGAGGAGACTCAGAGGTACTCATCTCTCTTTGAGTAGGGGAGGAGAAGAGAGACTCATGGTACTCACTGAATCCTAAGTCTTTATCAGTATAAAAGGATAGGTTGGGAATGGGTTGATTTAGATCTAAAGGCTGGGGATGGTAACTGTCCCTGAAGGTTGTTCACTTGAGTGTTGAGACTCAGAGTGAAGGCTTACAGCTGTTGGGCTTGTGAGCTCATCAGGGTGAGCATGAGGAACCTCAGCCCTGATAGTTGAAGAAATAGGAATGGTTTGCTCCTCAGGGGAAGTGGGAGCTCTAGTGTCCACTTCCTCCTGTAAAGGTAAGTATATGGGGACCTGCACAGACTCAATAGCTTGAGCAGGGGTTCGTTTGAATTTTCTTTGGTAGGTGAGGGTTATTTGAGGTCTTTTTAGTGGTAAGGAAGTAGAAGGTGTGGGTTCAACACTAGCTTGTGTTGCTAGGTTGTCACCTTGAGCAATAAGCTCTAACATTTTGGGGACAAGGGCTGTTTCTACCCCTGAGAAGCCTACAGTTGGCTTCTTCATGATTTTAAAGATGCTGGGCTTCATCTGTCCCAATTTAAGAATATTACTTGTTTCCCTCAACTGTGAGCCCAGTTCACAGTTAAGAATGTGTTGAACATATCTAGGAAACATGTAATACTCTAAGGAGTCCAAGTTTGCAAGTAAATTGGTATAAACAAATTGAGAGTACCTGAACTTGACCCCTTGAACCATTCCATGCACTATGAAGGAGAGATCCTCAGGAATCTGGTCCCACCCTCCATGCTTGTTAGACAAGCTGTGGATAACCACATGAAGTAGGTATTTCCACTGGGATGAGACCTTCCTTTTCCTGAAGGTCTTTACAGAGAAATCTCCCTTATAGCCCATCTGCTCAAAGGAATGATTGACAGCTTCCTTTGGGAAGGACAACTCACCTTCTTCATCATCCAGCTGCAAATGATAGTTGATGATGGCCGCAGTGATGAAGATTTGTTGGTCCATGTGATCGATGAACAGTACAATTGATAGAATAGTTTGATCAATATCACATACATAAACCAAATAACAAACAATTGAGAGATGAATATGATGAATCAACACATAATTGATATTCAAATGAATAAACTCACTCAATAACAATAAGCACAATTGTATTTCAATGAAGTAACTGCTTGAGAATGATAGTTTGCAACAGAATTCCACGTTTAGGGTTTTGCAAACTTATCATGCAAAATGAAATGACAATAGTATATATAGCAGTCATAGTTTCGCTGACAGTTTTGCTACAAGCGAAACTGTCATGCCGAAACTATAGTTTCGTCCGGCAGAACACAAGTTCGCCGGGTGAACCAAAACAACAAACTGTGAGCGAAACTATAGATTCGCTCACAGTTTCGCTGGACTGCCAAAACTGCTAATAACTATCAAAATACAAAATGAAACTAACACAATTCCTATTACAATGTAAAGTAAACATCTATACTAAAGTGAGTCCAACCTAACATGATCTTCAATACTCCCCCTAGGTTGGACCTCACTGTCTTCACTGCTCTTGGTTTGACTCTTCAGCTCCCGTTTCCTCAGCTGCTGTTGATCTGTCTTCATCCCCTCCTGCAGCAATGTCTTGAGAAGCTTCAGCCACTGATTCTCCAAGATTAGTTCCTGCATCATCAGCTTCATCCGAATGACCACTAGCTCTAGCAAACTGCCTGGTCATGTCTTGAACGTCCATGGCAAAATCATCTTGTGCTCTCACCTTTTCAGCCAAACTCTTTACTTCTGCCCGTACTCCTCTTATTTTGTTCGCCACATTCATAAACAAGCTTGCCTCCTTTCTTGTTTCCTCACCTGCCCCCGCCTTTATATGATTTTCACAGAGAATCAAGATATCTTCATCACAAAAGCTGAATAACTCCATTGGGTCAAACACCCTAAATTCTTTTCCTAATTTGGCTCTAATCACAGCCTCACCAGTGTTATTATCATAGAACCACTTCTCAAAGTCCTGTAAACGAGGAGGAAGAGGATCAGCCAGTCTTACTCTGTTTACAGTCTTAGGCGGTTTGACTCTCAAAACAATTCTCCCTTTCCCAGTCTCCCAGTCTTTATCTTTCTTAGATCTCCTTCGTTCAGCCTTCATAAATCCAAATGATTCAAAATTATCATTAAGACCATTTTTAATCTCCTTCTCCAGAAATACTGCCCTTTCACTTAAATGAGCATTAATCAAAGGCAAGGTAGCCAACCGTCTCAGATCCCATTTAGGCAAGGTCTTAAACGCCTTCCTCTTGAGCATGTAACTGATATTACCTCCTCTTCTTTTAATCAAAAACATCTTTAAGAAAGGATTATAACACCAGCTGATTATCTTCTTGTCTGCCTCTTTTCTGCTCAAACCCTCCATATTTTGAAACAGAGGAGTGAGTTCTTCAGCCTCCTTCTCCTTTACCAACCAATCAGTCTTATCCATCTCAAACACGTCATTCTCATCATCTCCCTTCTTAGCCACATACACTAAAGGTCTCTCATCTACTTCATAGAATTCCGGTTCAGAATCATAATCAACCAACTGCTCATCCTCCTCTTCTTCATCAATCAACCCTTTACCTTTATCTGATGCTTCCTCATGAGTAGCTGTAACAATCACTTCTTCTCCCAAAATATCCTTATCAAAGTCAAACTGTAGATTAACAAACTCAGCCTCAACAATCTCATCTTCATCATTTCTGCCAGCCTCTTCTCTTGGAATCTCTTGTTCTCTTGTTTCAGTATCAGCTGCTCCAGAGGTGCCCTCTCCTACCTTGGATGAGGTACCAACATTCAAGAATGGGTACTTAGATATATCAGTCATATCATCTAACTCAGATTGAGTTAGTTGACTAGGTAGGCCAGCAGCAGCTTTCATCTGTGAAATTTCTTCAAATAACCTCTTAATCAAACTATTCTGATCAATCAACATCTTTTTCATTCCGTCAATGACCTCATCTTTCTGTTGCTCCCGAATCTCTTGATTCATCAGTTTAGTCTTTATCATACTTAACTCATTTGCCAATGAAGTATTTAGACCACGAATCACATCCTCATCAAGACCAGCACTTGCTTCTTTCCCTGCTGTGAAACCCTCATGTCTATGTTTTGTTCTTCGTTCAGGCTCAACAAAGTCAGTCCTCTTTTTAGACCTTCGTTCTTTCTCCACCCTTATCTCTTCTGCTTGTGTATCTATATCTTCTTCAAAATCGTAATCTTTCTCTTTTGCATATCTCTTTCTTTTTTTAGCTGCATCAGCTTGTTTCACCCGTGTTTCCTCAGCTCTTTTGTTTTCAGACTCATCGACCCATCTGATATAATTCCATCGCTCTGGTGGGTACATGTTCTCCCAGAGATGGGTTATTTTACCACTGAAATCATGGCGTATAGCACAGCAATCTGCAAATATCCGAGGGTTCATCTGAACCAATCTCTTAACTTCACCATGTTTAGGAACATCAGGAATCAAATCATCAATAATCATCTGAATAAAACGAGGATATAATAACCATTTATCCTTTTTCACTGCCATCACATTTTCTGCCATACACGCGAAGATCAATCTAGCAATGTTTGCTTTCTCTCCTTTGCAACATATCACCATAGCTTTGGCCCAGTCAAGGTTAAGTCCATCAGATCCACCCTTACGGTGATCTAAGCACATAATAAACACGTGAGCTATATATCTCCATTCTTTAGATAAAAAGGACTTTTTAATCTCTTTCCTCGAACCAAAGACTGGTCCCTCATATCCCATTTGCCTGAAAGCTTGGAATACTTCAGATTCCGTCATATCAACTTCATCACCAGTATCATCGTCCAGTCTAAGAATCCTCGACACGTTCTCAGCAGTAATAGATATATCATGATCAAGCACTCTAGCTGTGATCCTCTGAACATCTCCTCCGGTGTTGTATTCAGCTGATCTCCAAAAGTCTCTAATGTGAAGATCATAGATAGTGGGAGAGTGAGAGATAGCATATGCAATGGGTGATCTTTGGAGCCATCTAATACAATCCCGAAATCCGGCCGCCTTTGGCAAAGTATCATCTAATATGGCAGTAATGTTATTCCTCTCGTCAAACTTGAGATTCGCCATAATAACCTGAAAAGATCAACAAATAAATTTGAATAAGAAATACTGAAAATAAGAAAAATAAGATACAAACAAAAGAAACAATCAATTTCGGCAAGCGAAACAATAGTTTCGCTCACTAAGACATGATAAATTCGCTGAATCAAAGACAGTTTCGTCAAGAAAAACAAACAGTTTCGACGAGCGAAACTATAGTTTCGCTCATAGAAACTTGTTAATTTCGCAGAACAAAAAGCACTTTCAACAAGATTAGAATGATTCAAAGTAGTTTCGCAATTAGTTTCACCAAAAATTAATTTAGTTTCGCTATTACAAATTAGTTTCGCTGACTTAGGAAAATATAGACGAAACTGTGAAATAAGGATTAGTCCTTGCAAATTAGATAAGATATGGCGAAACTGTTAAGTTCGCTCGGACAGCATAACTTTACAGTTTCGCTGAAAGACAGTGAACTTTCGTTCAATTTCGCTGAAACTTCAGTAGTTTCGCTGAACGAACAGCGAAACCACCGAAGCGACAAAATCCAAATCGCTTATCAAAACATGATGTAATCCAGATTAAATAGTCAATCTAAGTTCGAAACTCACATCCGAAGAGAACACCACTCAAAATCAGTCCAAATAACGATCACAAAACAAAATCGCCGTAGGTAACTTAAAAAACCCTAAAACTCGACACTGAACAAATTTTGCGAAGTGTGAAAGAAATTTCGCAAAAATTATTATATAGCCAACAGTTTCGCTGGCAGCGAAACTATAAATTCGTCAAGCGAATTTACAGTTTCGCTCAGTGAAACTGTAATTTCGCTAAAAGATAACTGGTTAACAACTTATAAGCTAACTAGCGAAATTGCAGTTTCGCTTAGCGAAGCTATCAGCGAAAGAATAATTTCGCAACAACAATTTTTTTTTTTATTATTATATTTTTTTTATTATTATTTATTTTTTTTATTTTTTTATATTTTTATATAATTTTTTAATTATAATACTCAAAGGAAGCACATCACATAATGAGATCTAAAATAATCAGAGATCACATTCTCTAAATATTTTAGAACATAATGATGATTAAAAATCATCTACCAGTCATGAGATCATTCTGAATACAAGATCTGATCACAATCTGCACAGAAACCACAGAAATTAGAACAAATCAATAACGATTGCTGATATAATTGTCCACTTAAACTCATGCCTTATCCTTTTTCAAACAACAGCTTATGATTCATTTAAGGTTCGATTAGATGCTTTAGAATGCTAAGACCCCACAATCATTTGGTAAAAACCCTCACCCAACCTCAGGATTTATTGAATTATGAATCAATCTTCATGAAACAAGATTTGTGGAAAAGTGTACAAATAATTATACACAGAATATTTCATTCTGAAAGAAATTCATCGATAAGATGATTTGACATAATTATATCAAAATGGTAAGAGCTCCAGATCTATACTCACGTATAACAGAGGAGATAACCATTTGAACATGTGCTGATGAGAGCTCCAGGTCAGTACTATCGTACAGCAGAGGAGATCATCACTCCAGGTCAGTACTTCCGTACAGCAAAGGAGATAAGCACAGACACAAGACATCTTAACACAAAATAAACCAGCAGAGAATGATGACATAACAAAGCAAAATGAACGAAAGATTCATTCTCAATCCAATTTTTGTCAGGACTCAGTTTTTGTGCAATCCAAAATGAATGAGTAAATCCAGGCATTCTTAAGCATAAAGTTTAATTTAATCATAAAGCTGCTGTCTACTTCATTCATCAGGCTGAGTCTATCAAGCATATCGTCAAAGAATCTGATCCATTTCTTTTTATTTTTTTTATTATGAAACAGAATCTAGTAACAGTTACTATCATTTCTCATAGAATTACTGGTCATGTAAATAAGAAATATTTAGAGAATATACAATCATTTCTCATCATGTTAAGTCCGATCTCAGAATACTGATATTACTCCCCCAAATTTTTATTTTCATTTGTCTATAATTATAAAAAATTGTAACTTGATTTTTTATTGGTTTTTGTTTTTATTTTTTTAATTATTACCAAAGAAATAGAAAATGAAAATTTAAAAAGATATTAACCCAAGCATAGAAATCAATTCATAAAAACGAGGTTTATCAAACGTTTTTGTGAAAAGATCAGCTTTTTGATTTTTTGTATCGATGGGAATAATATTAATGAAACCCTTCTCCTGAGCATCACGAATCGCATGAATTCGGGTTTCAATATGCTTTGTGCGAGAATGATGAATGGGATTTTTAGCGATTCCAATGGCAGCCTCATTATCACAGAATAAAGGTGTATGAAGGAAATTAATTCCATAATCAATCATTTGGTGTTGTATCCAGAGAACTTGAGAGCAGCAGCTAGATGCAGCAATATATTCAGCTTCCCCTGTAGAAAGAGAAACAGTTGTTTGTTTCTTGCTCTGCCAAGATACCAGACAATTTCCCAAATATTGACATCCTCCAGACACAGATTTTCTGTTTAACCTGCAACCATTGGAATCACTATCAGAATAAGCATGTAAATCAAAATTTCCACCATATGGATACCACAGTCCGAGACGAGATGATCCTTTGAGATAACGAAATATTCGTTTGACAGCTTTCTCATGAGATTCCTTTGGAGCCGACTGATATCTAGCACAGTAACCAACAGCAAAAGTGATATCAGGACGACTTGCAGTAAGATACATGAGAGAGCCAATCATAGATCGAAAAAGATGAGGATCAACTGGTTTTCCATTTTCATCTGGAGTGAGACACGTCTGAGCAGTAAAAGGAGTCATTTCAGTAGACGCATCATCCATTTTAAATTTCTTCAGAATATCTTTAATGTACTTCTCTTGGTGAATAAGAATTCCTTCTTTCTGTTGTTCAACTTGCAAGCCAAGAAAGAAGCACATTTCACCCATCATGCTCATTTCAAACCTTTGGCTCATCACTTCTTCAAACTCTCTACACAATTGAGAGTTTGTGGATCCAAAAATAATATCATCGACATACACTTGAACAAAGATCATTTCACCATTCACCTCCTTTTTAAATAAGGTCATATCAATGGTACCACGAGAATAACCATTGCTTAAAAGATATTGTGTAAGAGTCTCATACCAGATTCTGGGTGCTTGATGAAGGCCATACAAAGATTTATCAAGCTTATACACTTTATCAGGAAAATCAGGATCTTCAAAGCCTGGTGGTTGACACACATATATCTCTTCATCAATGTCGCCATAGAGAAAAGCACATTTCACATCCATCTGGTACACTTTGAACTGTTTATGAGCAGCATGAGCAAGAAATATACGGATTGCTTCAAGACGAGCAACTGGAGCAAAGACTTCTGTATAATCAATTCCTTCTTCTTGAGCAAAGCCTTGCACTACAAGTCTAGATTTGTTTCGCACCACCACACCCCGATCATCTGGTTTGTTCTTAAATACCCATTTTGTACCAATTGGATACTTGTTGGGAGGTAAATCAACTAAAGTCCAAACCTTAAGCTTCCTGAACTGTTGAAGTTCCAACTGCATAGACTCTACCTAACACGGATCTTGTAGAGCAGCATGAACATTTTTAGGAACAATTTGAGAAATGAAGCATGAGAAAAGACAAACATTAATCAGACCGGATTGACTTCGTGTGCGAACACCATCAGAAACAGATCCAATTACATTATCAAGCGGATGATCTTTCAAAGTTTTATAATCACCTGAAGAAGGAAAGATAGTTGAAGAAGTATCAGCCGCCGGAGAAAGAGTAGATGAAAGTGTATCAATGACAGGTGTTGAATCAGGTAAGTTAGGAGATGTAGGAGATAAAGAATCAGATAATGGAGCTTGATCAGGCATCGGAGACGATGAGCTGACATCAATTGAAACAGCATCAGTTACTTGTGAATTGATGGAACAGACGATGAAGATGATGGAATAATATTCGTTTGAGTACATGGACTTGACGTATCATCATCGAAAACTGGCAAATTAAATGAATTGAACACAGTATCGGAATCAAAGAACCATGCAGGTTCAGATTTAACTTCAGAAGGATTTGATTCTTGCCAGTCAACATAAAATGACTCTTGAACAATACGTGTTCTCTTGTTGTAAACTCGGTATGCCTTTTGTGAAGAAGAATATCCAACAAAGTAACATTCGTCAGAAACAGCCCCAAATTTTGTCTTTTGAGCTTGAGTATTCAGAAGCGTACAAGAACATCCAAATGGGCGAAAGAAATCAATTAGTGGCTTCCTCTTTGAAAAAGTTCATAAGGAGTCTTCACTTTATCTTTCACAATTAGCACTTTGTTTAAAACATAAGATGCACAATTAACAGCTTCAGCCCAGAAAATGACAGGTAATGAGGATTCTATCAACATTGTACGAGCAGCTTCCACAAGAGTACGATTCTTTCTTTCTGCAATTCCGTTCTGCTGGGGTGTTCTTGCAGCACTAAATTGTCTCACGATCCCTTTTTGAGCACAAAATGAGTCAAGAATCTGATTTTTAAATTCAGTGCCATTGTCACTTCTTAATCCCATAACTCTTTTCTTACTGACTGATTCAATAGAAATGATTAATTTCTGCAATTCCTCTGCAACTTCACTTTTGTGAGCAAGAAACCTCACCCATGAATAACGTGAAAAATCATCTGTAACAACAAGACAAAAGGACTTTTTAGCAATGGATTTAACACTAATTGGCCCAAATAAATCAGTATGTAACAACTCTAAAGGACTTGATATGCTATTTAAAAGTTTAGGCTTATGAGGTTTCTTATGTTGTTTCCCTTTGGCACATGCCATGCATTTTTCAGTCACAGAGAAATCTTTTAAAGGAAGTCCTCTAACAAGATTGTTCTTTACTAATTTATTAATTATCTTAAAATTGACATGGCCTAATCGACGATGCCACAAGAGTGACTCAGATGTTGATGCTTTTGAGAGAAGACAAGTTGCAGTAGCTTTTGACTCATTAGAATTCATATCAAGAAGATATGTATCGTGTTTCCTTGGAGCACGCATGAGAATTAAATCTTCTGGAATAGCTATCTCTGATTTCAAAAATAAACATTCGTCAGATTTAAATAGAACTGGAATATCTTTATCACAAATTTGAGAGACGCTCAGAAGATTAAATGCCAATTCAGGAACATGGTTGACTTTTTCCAGAGTAAGAGAGCCATTGGTAACTTCTCCTTGTCCAATCATTTTTCCACCCTTCTTGTCTCCAGCA
Source organism: Flaveria ramosissima (assembly GCA_025215565.1). NCBI lineage: Eukaryota > Viridiplantae > Streptophyta > Magnoliopsida > Asterales > Asteraceae > Flaveria > Flaveria ramosissima. The sequence goes on along the minus strand of CM046037.1, from coordinate 71,436,250 downwards.
AATGCCACATATCCTCCATCGATAATTCGATAATTAGTCAACAAATCCTTTAATCCCGTCATGTGTTTGGAACAGCCGCTATCAACATGCCACAGACTGTTTACAATCTTTGAAGAAGATCCCTGAAATGAATGAACAAATCATTTAGCCAGGAGTAATAGGGACCCAAGATTGAACAACCTTTGTTTTAAAGAAGCTGTTTTTTTATGAAAGAAATTATTAACCAATTTTGTCAATTTATTCCCAAAACAATTTCTATTAGAGGATCTTTCAATCAAAGGGCAATTTTTGATAAGATGATCCTCTTCACCACACCTGAAACAATGATATTTGAATCTAGGTCGATGATGTGATGAGGTAAAAATAGGATCAATAATAATCTCCTCATCACATTCAAACAAACTAGAATCAACATCACTGAATGTCTCATACATCTCATGATGTTTTTGTTTATTTGACTCAGAGTTATTTCTTTACAAAATCAGAACTTGATTCTTCTGACAAATCAGTAAAACTCGTACCATTGGTACCGGTTTCAGATGAAGGAGAACTGCATTTTTCTGAAGATGTCATATTTAATGGTATGAAAGATGGAATAGGTTGAAAAAGAACTTTTCAAAAGAATTAGTTTTAAGTTGCTCAGTTGTTTTAGGTGAAACATCAGATTCATTGCATTCATAACCGAACAAAAATCATCACTATTAAGATTTGAATTACAAGATGAAATAGAACAATCAGGAGAACATGAGACATTCAAGTCTGTTACATTTGAACTAGAAACAAACACTGAATTTAAACTAGACTTATTATCTAAAACAGACTGCTGTTTTTAAGGTGTACTAGAACTAGTGCATCCAAGCCCACTAGTTGGTCCATAGTCGTAGTCTTCACGAATGTACTTAGAGTTATTCCCAACTAAACCTGCAGACATACTGTCAGTATCTGATTTGATTAAATCATTAGAAGGATGAGGAACAGGCATAGGAGAATAACAATACGTACTAGGAGGAGGATAAACCTGTACATTTTCATAACCCAAACCAGTTTTAATTCTTGCTCCCCGTTGAGATTTACAAAGATCATCATGTTTCATTCCAGAAATAGTCCATTTATCTAACTTTGACTGAAGTTTGCTTGCTTCAAATTCAGCCAGAGCAACCCGTTCAGTCAAAGTATTAATCTCTATATTCCTTTCCAAAACAATTCTTTTTAAATGATCAGTTTTTTTAAAGCCTCATTTAATTTCACAAAATATTTTGATTCATTCATTTTAAGTTCATCATTAATTCGTTTTAAATCCTTTTCATTATCAATTAACAAACGATTAGCCTTATAAACCCCAAAAAGTCTAATTTTGCAAGCAGATGAGCACATATCCTGTATTACCTCATAAGGAAGTCCCATTACTATCTTTTCGGCAGCTAAAGCTTTATCGCACATGCATACTGGAGTACTCGATTTCCTTTCCTCAACAGTAGCGGCCGCATCATCCTTCTCTTTTCCTTTCACAGCTTTTGAATCTGTAGTTTTCTCTTTCTTCTCTCCATCATCCTTCTCTTCTTTCTCCTGTACTGAAGATTCATTCTCTCCTTTGAATTCCTTAAACAACACAAACTCATCTTTCTCAACTTCCATCTCATCACTTTTCACAATCTCAGCAACTAACGCATGATTTATTTCAGATCTTGTTTCTTCCACCTCTGCACTCCAGTCAAAATTAGAAATCAAGGCTGACTCCTTTTTTGAATTTCCCTCTTCCTTTATTTTCTCTGCTGTCAATCTTGGCACTCCAGTGTTACTAGGATCTGTGACAATTGGTAATGGACATTCACGTTTAAAATGTCCCAATTGTTTACAATTGAAGCATCTCAATTTTGACTTGTCAAATCCTAGTTTTGAGGTTGATGATTGACCACCGAAGTTCTTTCTTCCTGTTCTTTCCATGAACCTCCGAGCTCTTAAAGTTAACATTGCCATTTGCCATTGAATGTCAGTTTCTTCCAAATCATCAGGATCAACTTGATACATATCCTCCATAGTCATTCCTTTACCTTTCAATTCACCAGCAACAAGAGCTTCATAGCTCTGAACAAACATTCCAAAAAGAGCCATTGTTTCAAATGGAATAGTAGTTTCAGCATTCACCTTAGAATTTCCCAATTCCTTTCCAACATGATTACTACCACTTGAGAAATTACTTGTATTGCTCCCTCCTTGAATTGGATTCTGAATGTGAGAGTTTGCAGCGGATGACAATAAAGCAGCATTTTGAGAAAAACCAGGTGTGGGCATCATAGTCTGGTTAAATTCTCTTCTTTTCATATCCAACTCAAAAGATTTCAACTTATTAATGATATCCATCAGCTTATAATCTGTAAAACCTCTTTTTTGTTTGAGCATCCTCACTTGAAGACTCCATTGTGGTGGAAGAGAATCGAGAAGCCTGTTAACTTGTTCACTGTTGGAGAGTCTTTCATCATACTTCTTCAGAGTGCTTGAAACAGTTAAGAAACGATTTGTAAGATCTGTCAAACTTTCATTCTTATATCCTACAAACGAATTGAACTCCTTTTCAGCTTGAATACTCTTGTCTTTCACCAGATCTGCATTCCCATCAAAGAATTCACAGAGAGCATCATAAAGAGATTTAGCGTTTTTATGCTCTGCAAAACGATTGTAGATGTCAGGAGCCAAGCAGAGAGTTAGAGCACCAAATGCTTTTTGATCACGATCAATCAGTTTCAGATCTCTTTCAGTATAAGAAGATGGATCTTTATTCTGAGAAACGACATCACCAACTGTAACTGTAGGTATATGAGGACCTGAAATAATCGATTCCCATTGATTATGATCTGTATAGAAAAAGAAAGCCTTGAGACATCTCTTCCAATCTTCAAAATTATCTCCATTAATGAGTCTTGGAGGTCTATTAGGAGCAACACTTTCAAGATCCGCAAGTGTGAGAGTAGTTAATTTTGACATGATAGTTTCGCAGAAAGATTGGTAATTTCGCTAGTAAATTCGCTAACAAATTCGCTAACAACTTCGCTGAACTTGCTTAACAGTTTCGCTGAAACAATACTATCGCATACACTTTCTCTTGCAATTTCAGCAGCACTTTCGCTTGAATCAGAGACAACAATTGCTTAATTTCGCTGCTAATTTCGCAGGAAACAAGCTTGAACTTTCGTTCAGAATTAGATTCGGCAGTACTTTCGCTTGATAATTGATCAAAAACACTGCTGAACTTTCGTTCAAAGAAATACTTTCGCTGAAACTCTAGAAAACAACTTCAGATCCAAAATAACTCATAATTTCGCTGAATGAAGATCACAGTTTCGCTGTAAGAACTGTAGTTTCGCTCGTCGATCTGAAAACCCTTTTTCACCTTAAAATCAATCTGAAATAATCCAAAACTCAATGAATTTGAGATCTGATGATTGTAGAATCTTCCTCAATGAAGAACAAGCATAATTCAATCAATTTCCATCCCAAAAACAGCTGATAATCCAATGAGAATTGATTGAAACTAGATATTGACCAAAACCACCAAAACTCAACAAATCAAGAGCACTAAGGCTCTGATACCATATTGTTGGTCCATGTGATCGATGAACAGTACAATTGATAGAATAGTTTGATCAATATCACATACATAAACCAAATAACAAACAATTGAGAGATGAATATGATGAATCAACACATAATTGATATTCAAATGAATAAACTCACTCAATAACAATAAGCACAATTGTATTTCAATGAAGTAACTGCTTGAGAATGATACTTTGCAACAGAATTCCACGTTTAGGGTTTTGCAAACTTATCATGCAAAATGAAATGACAATAGTATATATAGCAGTCATAGTTTCGCTGACAGTTTCGCTACAAGCGAAACTGTCATGCCGAAACTATAGTTTCGCCCGGCAGAACACAAGTTCGCCGGGTGAACCAAAACAGCAAACTGTGAGCGAAACTATAGATTCGCTCACAGTTTCGCTGGACTGCCAAAACTGCTAATAACTATCAAAATACAAAATGAAACTAACACAATTCCTATTACAATGTAAAGTAAACATCTATACTAAAGTGAGTCCAACCTAACATGATCTTCAAGATTGTCCTCCCTTGCACTGTGGCAGACAGTGCCTTCTCCCCATCCATAATGACCTCTTGGCAGGTCTTCCAGAATTCAAGCAAATGATCCTCATACAGAGTAGGATCAATGGTTAGGGAGGTGAAATAGTTTGATAGAGTTAAGAATTGGCAAATCTTTGAGAAACTTTCATCTTTCTCAGAGCTTAACAGAGCAACCTGATTGTGTTGCCTGTGACGTTGCATGGAGAATCTGGGTTGTTTCTGCGGTTAAGGTTGACCATTTGAGAAGCTTAAGGTTGAAGAAAGGTAAAAAGCAAAGGCGGTTTTGGGAATTAGGTTTGAGGAATAGTGGAATTGAGGAAGATAGTGAGGAAGAGGGGGAACCGTTGGGTATTTATGTGAAAAGGGATTTGAACCAAAGTTAATGAAAGAGGATAAACTTTGAAATCTGAAAGTCGGTCCCACCTCTGAAAAAGTAGTTTACTTTTGCTCAAAAAGTAGTTTTCTTGGAATTCGAAAAGCTTCCGAAGGTAAATTATCTTCGGAAGTTTTAAGGAAAAAGCTTCCGAAGCTAAAATGACTTCGGAAGAATTTCCTGAGAGTCTTGAAAAGTTTTGCTTCGGAAGAGAAATGAACACTTGAATGCTTTGTATATGAAACAACAAAGCTTCCGAGAGTTAATTTTGCTTCAGAAGGAAAAGGTCCTTAAAAACAAATAAGTGTCTGAGACAAGAATTTAAGCTTCGGAAGGTAGATTTAGACTTCTTCCGAAGGTAAAATTTCTTAGACATTTATTTATTTTGAAGGCATGATTTTCTTCCGAAGGTAAAAGTATATCTTCCGAAGGATCAGAAAATTTTTCAAGAGTTTAAGGAAAGACTTCAAAAAGGATTTTATATCCAAAGAAAACATGAGCTTATGAAAGTGATGAACTAGACAACTTAGGACACACATATTTTAAGAAATAATCAGAATTAGTTTTAAGAAAAGATCTACTCAAAGTTAATCATCCCAATAGTTGAGATTAGATATTAAATCTCTGTTCATCAAAAGCTTTTGTAAACAGATCAGCATATTGTTCATCTGTATGAACTTTGACTAGTTTAATTAATCCCTTTTCATAGTTATCTCTTATTAAATGATACCTGATATTGATGTGTTTGGTCCTTGAGTGCTGCACAGGGTTCTCAGTGATAGAGATAGCACTATTGTTGTCTATGTGGATAGAAGTCTCCTTGAAGTTAAATCCATAGTCCAGCATCTGATTTTGAATCCAAAGCACTTGAGCACAGCAGCTTGCAGCAGCAATGTATTCAGCCTCAGCAGTTGATGCAGACACACAGGATTGTTTCTTGCATTGCCATGAGACAACCCTTCCACCAAGGAATTGACATCCCCCAGATGTAGACTTTGCAGTCATGTTGCAACCACTATAATCACTATCTGTATAAGCATACAGATTGAAGTCAGGATTCTTTGGATACCATAAACCAAGTGTTGAGGCACCTTTGAGGTATCTTAAAATCCTTTTGACAGTGATTAGGTGAGACATCTTAGGGTTGGGTTGATATCTTGCACAAATACATGTAGCAAACATGATATCAGGCCTGCTAGCTGTAAGATACATAAGAGACCCAATCATAGCCTTGTATAAATGTTCATCTACACACTCCCCCTCAAGATCAGGTCCAAGGGAGTGGTTTCTAGCTATGGGTGTCTTAGCAATCTTACAATCAGTCATGTTGAACCTCTTTAGTATGTCCTGAACATACTTTGACTGACTTATGAAGATGCCATCTTCAACTTGCTTCACTTGAATTCCTAGAAAGAAATTGAGTTCTCCCATTGCACTTATTTTAAATCTGTCTTTCATCAGCTTCTCAAAGTCTTTGTAGAGCTTTGGATTAGTTGAACCAAAGATGATGTCATCTACATAAACTTGAACTAGCAATAAGTCATTTCCCTGTCCTTTGATGAAGAGAGTTCCGTCTATAGTACCTCTCCTGTATCCATGTTTCCAAAGATACTCAGACAATGTCTCATACCACTTCCTAGGTGCCTGATGCAGCCCATAAAGAGCTTTTTCAAGCTTGCAGACATAATCAGGATGATCAGGGTCTACAAAACTAGGTGGATGTTTGACATAAACCTCTTCATCGATCACTCCATATAGAAAAGCACACTTTACATCAAGTTGAAAGACCTTGAAGTTCTTGGATGCAGCAAATGCCAGGAATATCCTAACAGCTTCTAATCTTGCTACAGGAGCAAAGACATCAGTGTAGTGAATCCCTTCTTCTTGTGTGTATCCTTGAACAACTAGTCTTGCCTTGTTCTTGATGATAATTCCTCTATCATCCTTCTTATTCCTAAAAACCCATTTGGTTCCAATGGTAGTCTTCCCATGAGGAAGAGGACAAAGATTCCAAACTTTCTGCCTTTTGAATTGAAGCAACTCTTGTTGCATAGCTTCAACCCAACTTCCATCCTTTAGAGCTTCATCAACTTTCTTTGGCTCTATCTGAGATAAGAAACAAGAGTGAAGACAAACATTTGCTTCATGGGTTTGTCCTCTTGTTCTTACCCTTGTGACAACATCTCCAATGATGTTTGTGGTGGGGTGAGACTTGTGGATCCTTAGCTGAGGGATCACAGCAAGTTGCTGAGAAAGATCCAAATTTGAGAAATTTAGATCTGGAACCCTCCACATCACCACACTTATCAAGACTTACTTGATCCAATGAGTGTGTGACATCATTGATGTTGTCATCTATGGTGTGGTTATTAGCATCAAGGAATTCCTGATCACTTTCACCATCACCATTGTTGTCTTCCACAATTGAGGTATCTTTATCTGGTTATGGAGCCTCTGAGCTGGAATTTGAAGGCACCCCAGATGTATCAGCTGAATTGGTCATTGTAATGCTGATAGAAACCTCATTTGCTGAAGTAGTTCCAACTGGAGCTGAAGATGTATGAGTTGAGGGTATTCCTAGCTCAAATCTTGGATCAGGATCACTTGTATTTAAATTTTCTGCAGATCCTGAAAGATTCTCACAAGATTTGTTAAAACAGTTGGTAACTAAATCAAGATCAAATAGCCAATCAGGACCAGAACCAGCCACACAGGGTGTGTGTTCATTGAAAGTCACATTGGCCGACTCCTCAACAATTCTAGTTCTGAGATTGTATACTCTATAAGCCTTGGCTTGGGAGGAGTTTCCAATGAAGTGTCCATCATCTGATTTCTCAGCAAACTTGGCAATTTGATCCTTGGTATTCAAGATGGTGCAGGGACATCCAAATGACCTGAGAAAACCAATGAAAGGTTTTCTCTTGTGCCAAAGTTCATAAGGAGTCTTACCATGTGTCTTAACCACTAAAACTCTGTTTTGCACATAGCAAGCAGTATTTAGTGCCTCTGCCCAGAAGGTGATGGGCAGTTTAGAGTCAGACAACATAGTTCTTGCAGCTTCAATTAGTGTCCTATTTCTCCTCTCAGCAACTCCATTTTGCTGAGGAGTCCTGGGAGCACTATATTGTCTTGTAATACCTTTTTCATCACAAAATGTATCAAGGATTTGATTCTTGAATTCAGTCCCTTGATCACATCTTATGATTTTGACCTTGTGATCACTTTGATTCTCAATTTTTAAGATGAAATTCTTCAGAATCTCAGGATTTTCATCCTTAGTTCTAAGAAAGAAAACCCAAGTGAATCTTGTAAAATCATCTGTGATCACCAAACAATAAGAGGTCCTTCCTAGACTCATTACACTGGTGGGGCCAAAGAGATCCATATGTAATAAGTGTAGGGGAGTAGTGATGGAGTTCTTTTCCTTAGGCTTGTGAGATACCTTATGTTGCTTCCCTTTCAGGCATGCAACACAATGATCATCACTTGTAAACTCTTTCTTTGGCATTCCAGTTACCAAATCATGTTTAATTAGTTTATTCATGTTCTTAAATTTTACATGGCACATTCTTTTATGCCATAGGAAAGACTCATCACTATTTGCTTTAGATAGAAAGCATGAAACTTCTCCAGAGGGAGATGTTTCTTTCAAATCCATCTTGTACATGTTCCCTTTCCTGGGGGCTCTGAGCAGGATATGCTCATGAGGAATGACCACTCCAGGCTTGAGAACAATGCACTCATGCTCAGTAAAGAGCATGTTATGACTCTGATCACAAAATTGGGATACACTCAGAAGATTGTACCCAAGCTCCTTGACAAAGTTTACCTTTTTAATGCTGAGCTTACCATTTGTGACCTTGCCCCTTCCTGAAATGTAACCACCTTCATCTCCTCCAAAAGCAACTGGTCCTCCATCAATTTTCTCAAAGTTATGAAGTAGTGACCTATTGCCTGTCATGTGCCTGGAACAGCCACTATCAATTATCCAGACATTCCTGTTTGTCTTGAGTTGTTCCTGCACAAAGAAAATGATTAGTTACATTTGGAAACCCAAGCCTTACTTGTCTTGGGCTCACAAAGTATAATGGAAGGTAATTCAACAGTAATAGATCCTATGGTTGTGCTAGAGGGATCTTCAGCTATTGTTGATGGAGAAACTTCAGTTACTTGGTCTTTCTTAGACTTCCACACCACCTTTGGAGTCTTGGACTTGACCTTCAAAACCTTGGAAGCTTTTGGGACTTCACAAGTTTTGATGACTGAACCTTCGGAAGATTCTGCAGTCACTACAACAGACTTCAGTGCTTCGGAAGAACTCCTTTCTTCCGAGACCAATTTTTCTTCCGAAGGTAATTTTCCATTTACCTTCTTCTTTGATTTGGAGCTTCCGAAGGAAACAGATTCTCCTTCCGAAGCTTGAATCTTCTTGAAAATCTTTGAAGTCTTTGTATTGATCATATGGACAGTACTTTTAGGATTATATGGGCAATCCTTAGCAATGTGAGAGGTACTTTCACACATGACACACAACATTTTCTTCTTCAAAAGAGTCTCCTTATGAGAGCAAGACTGTCTTTGGTCACATCCCTTCTCCACCTTCACCTTTGTAGATGCTGAGACAGTTCTTTTGGGCTGTGAACTGTTCTTGGAGTTTGATGGTCCAGGCTGTGCAGCAGTGGTACACAACAGATCAGTCTTCTTCTTGGTACTGAGATGATTTGAACAAGAACCAGAACTCTTAGCTAAGGAGTTTTGGTTGATGTCTTCAGTCTTTACTACTTTAAACCCTGCAGAGATAAAAACCTGTTTCTGCTTAGAGTCAAAAGTAGCCTTGATCTCTTGAGCCTTCTTTGCCTTTCTTTTGCTCTTCCTGATCAAGTTCTTTTTCTTTGACTTGGTCATCAGCGTAGACTTCTTCTCCTCAGAAGGATAGTGGCCCTTAGTAGAATCCTCCTCTTCACTCTTCTCAGAGGAATTCTTCACTATCTCTTCTTCATCCTCTTCACTTATAGGATCTATAAGAGGAAGCTCATCTTCACAAGTTTCACACCTAAGAGATCTTACAGACAAGATTGTGTGTGGAGGAGCTATCTCATTTGATCCCAGTCCCTGTCTATTTTGATAACACTTTTTGTTGTGCAGGGATGAGGATATCATGTTCTTGAAGGTCTCTTCTTCAAGAACACTCTTTTCTGCCCTGGCTTTGCTGATCACAAGCTCAGCCTGGCACTCAGTCAACTTAGTTATGAGATCTTGGATTTGAGTCCTAAAATCTGTATGTTCATGTTTTAGTACTGAAATGGTTTTCTCTAAGTCCTCTATCTTTAACTTGTAATCATTTTCAGACTTTCTAAAATCAGATTTTAAAATGTTTAAGGACTCAAGATCAGATCTCATTTCTAAGTTATAGGACCTATATCTGTTTACTTTGGCAATGCATTCAGGAGTATAGAGATGTTCCAATACCTTGGCTTCATCATGATCTGCCATTAGTGCTTGGTTTCGAGAAGCATCTTCCACCTGAAAGCTCCAGTCAAAGCCTCCTTCTTCAACAGCAACAACAGCTTGTTGCTTTGGCTTCTCATTCTGAGGGGCTTTGTCAGTGTAGTTTGGTCTGGTTTGTGCTTGGCCACCATTTGTTTTAGGTGCCTTACACTCTCTAGCAAAGTGGCCCATCAAATTACAATTGTAACACTTGACTTTGCTTTTATCCAAGCCAAACTTTCCACTGGTTGTATTGCTTGGAAACCTTCTTCCAGTTCTCTTGTAGAACTTCTTGGCTCTATGAGTGAGAAGAGCCATCTGCTGAACTATTTCCATGTATTCCAGGTCATCTGGATGGATACAATCCAGGTCTTCAAGAGTAAAAAGAGAGTTACCACAACTTTCATCAGAAGACACCAAGGCTTGAGAAGAGCTTGTCTCTTGGAATGGGCTTCCTTGAGTGTAGTTCTCCCTAGGTGTCTCTGGGAAGGTGATGAAAGGACCCTTTTGTGAGTTGTCAGGGTAACATATGAGATGATGTTGGGGTTCTATGCTATCCCTTTCAACCACATGTAGGGCTGAACCCATTTGATTGTTGGAGTTGCCAGATGAACCTTGCATGTTCATCTCCATCTGGTAGCCACTGAGAATCCCATATAACTCTGTCAAAGTAAGAGTTTTGAGATTTTCAGTCCTCTTGATTACCACACAGTAGTGTGTCCATTGTCTAGGAAGTGAGGACATGAACTTCCTTACAATGTCCCTGTTTTCAAGAGGAACTCCTGCATCCACTAGGGTATCCACTATCTCAACATACCTAAAGTATTGCTGAGTCATGGTTTCACCTGTTTTGAAGGTGAAGTTTTCAAACTGCTGCTTCAGGAGATCCTTCTTGTTCTCCTTGGCTTCAGAGGAGCCTTCATACATCAGTTTTAGTGCATCCCACAGCTGTTTAGCTGTTTTGCACTTCTTGAAACCTCCGTACACAGAGTTCGGAAGGACAGTTTGAAGAGCAGTCATGGCCTTTCTATCAATCTCTACTCTCTTCCTATCTTCATCAGAGTAGTTGGCCACATCTTTGGGGATCATACCAGCACCAGTAGCAGAAGGAGTACTGGGTATGAAAGGTCCATTTTCAACAGATTCCCACATTCTTGAGTCTAGAGACCTGATGAAACCTTCCATTCTCATACACCAGGTATCAAAGTCATCAAGAGTGATCAGTGGGGACTTGTTCATGGTTCCAGTCTCCATATCAGTCTTTGAAATGGATGTCATTTTGAAAGTTTAGTATTTGTGTGTGTGAGGGATCTTAAGATGGTGAGATCTTATATCAAGAGCCTGAAATGCTCTGATACCAATTGCAGGACCGGGTAAGGGCTTAACAATTACAACACAACAACACAAAGAGGAGAGTAACTAAACTTGATCAAACAGTAAACTGGATTAACCAAGATATTGATACAAAGAACACAAGTAATGATAAAGAGACAGAACAAGAGATTTGGGTTTCAAGGAGGCAGTATATTGCTTTCTCAAGTTCTATTACAAGTGTTACAAAGCATAAAGAAAGATACTAGAACTTGGAATACTTATACTACAACCTACAGCCAGCTATACTTTGAAAGCCAGCTGGATACAATTGACTAGACACAAACAAAATCAATTGTAGAATCAAAAGGCATATCTGCCTTTTGACCTTGTGACTATGACATGCCATAACTCACATCCTTATCTATTACAAAAAGGATAAAGTACATAAAGTAGAAAGTTACAGACTCAAGACCTCAATGTACAGTTACCAAAAGCATGGACCTTTTCAATAACTCATGTAAGTTGGTGACTTTACAGAGATGCAACGGAAAGGTGTCCAGCTTTATGGAACAGTACATCAGATAAAGCATGTTACTAAAAGTCTTCGGGAGAAATCTGTCTTCATAGGATAAAGCTTCGGAAGACTTTGTCTCTGAGGCTTCGGAAGACTTCATGTTTGGCTTCGGAAGATATTGGTCTTGGCTTCGAGAGATTTTACACTTAGAATATTTATAGTGTATGGTGTAAAACTTCCGAAGCATTTCTTCTTTAGTACTAGGTGCATTACTTGCAGAGAGACATTGGATGTTTTGGTTTGCATCAGACTTAAAGGAATCCTTACACATGCCAATTCAAATAGTGGTTGATAGTTGTTCTGCTAGTATTCTCCCACAAAGTCCAAAAAGATATTCGGGTGAAAGCTACAAGTGCTGGCAATCCGCATTTGTCTATGCGAATGACCAAGAACAAATGTTGTGAAGTGTTTATTCATCAGCATATACAAAGGCGGATAGCCAGAAAGAAATGCTGCCAAGTATTTCACATCCGCATTAACTAATGCGGATGTTCATCAACAAATGCGCATAGTGTTTGTTCATCCGCATTTGTCAATGCTGATGATCAAACACCAATGCTGAAGACAACAGAAGAAATGCTGATGAAGAACAAGTCATCTGCATTAGTTAATACGGATGAACAGAAGAAAATGATGATTAGGCTTTAAACTTAGACAAGTTTCCTGATGTATAGTACAGGGGTAGTTTAGTTATTTTGTAAAGGCATTTTTGTCAGCCTATAAATAGAATAGAAAACCCTACTTTTAGAGACTCTCAGATAACGAGAATATTTAGAATCTTCGACAGTCTTATGTTTCAGTGGTGTCTTGTTACTGTATTTTGCTAAAACCCTAGAATTCATTGTATCTTTTCACCATCATTAATACAAAGCATTTATGAGTATTTCTAGCATTCAATGATCTGTGATTATATATTTTGCTATATAATTACTGACTCAATCATCATATTCGATCCTAGTTGATTCACACCAACTGAGAATATCATTCTCACAACCCAGTCAATTGGTATCAGAGCCTTTGCTCTCGGATTCGCTTCAAATCAGCCCAGATCTGAATGAAAATCGATTGAACTGGTGATTGAGTTACTATTAGCAAGTTCATCGACTTCTAATAAGTATTCATGCTGAAAACTCCTTGAAACATCGACTGGATTCTCTGTTGGACTGTACCCGAAACATGAACACATCTTCGAACAACATATTCTACTCAAAAATCAAAGCAAACATGCAGGATCGGGTTTGTTCACTCAACACAATTATGATCTCTCAAACTCACTAAGTCTCAATCTAATTGATGATGCAGAATCCTTTAAGAGTTGATAATAATATACTAAGTAAAGTAAACAAAACACAAGAGGATGGTTTCAAGATACTTGTATATATTACTTCTCAACTCAAAGTATTACAAGACTCTTACAAGCATATTAAATGAGTTACAATAAGAAACTATATATACTACTATCTACAGCCGGATATACTTTGATACCTGCTGGAACTTACAACTAGACAAATACTACATTACTAGAAGTAAGGTATCTTAGATAAACTACAATCTAAGATTTGGTAGTCATGACAAGTCCATGACTTACCTTTTGTCACCAACTAAAGTTGGTAGCTATACTAACTGATATGAATGAACAGTGGAATAAAGTATGGCCAACTACATTGTCACATCGCAACCTTGACGGGGGAATCGTCGAGATGTGAGGTGTAACACCCGGAAATTTTCTTTGAAGCCGACGAAAGAAGAAAAAGAAATAAAGTCCAAAGCCGAGGGACCAAAGTTGACAAAAAGGGAGAAAGATTGGATGAGTGGGGGAATAAGAGGGGAGGGCAGCCCACACCCTCCCCACACATGCAAAAACTCAGCCAAAGAGAGGAGAGAAGAAGAAAATGGAGAAAAAGGGAGAAAAAGCTTGGTTCGGGTGGATTCGAGCGTGAAAATCGAAGTGTAGCGGGTTGAATCGAAGCTCTACTCGACGTGATCGTTTGTGTGAGTTCTAGGACCCCTCTTTTACACACTTTTGAATGATTTTGGGGCTGGAACACATCAAAAACCTGTTTTTGAAAAGTTGGGTGTTGAACCCATTTATATGCGTATGTGTATGTGTTTTGATGCGAAGGGGGTTTGATTTCGGGCTTGTGTGTGCTTGAATGGTGTTGTGGTAGGTGTTTCTAAGGTTTGGGATGGTTGATTTGGGCTTAAAACGAGTTTGGGAGAGCTTGGAGGCCGAAAAAGGCAGTTTGCGTTCGGGATGAACTGCATTCTGCATCAGCTAGGGCTAGGCAACCGACTGGGATGCAACTGGAGGCCATACGACCGATTGGCGTGCGACTGAGGTCCATGCACACGATTGCCATGCGACTGAGGTCTATACGGATGGGAGTCATGCGACTGAAGTTCATGTGCCTATAAGGCATGCGATTGAAGGTTATGCGACTGAGGTTCATTCGCACGAAGGGTATGCGACTGAGGTCCATGCGCCTGGAGGCCATGCGACTGAGGTTCATTCACAAGAAAGGTATGCAACTAAAGCCCATGCGTCTGAAGTCCTGTGACTGAAGGCCATACGCACGAAAGCTATGCGACTGAGGGTCCATTCGCATAGAGTCCATTTGCCTGATGTCCATTCGCCTAAGTGTTCAGTCGCCTGGGAGGCTATGCGACTGGAGGGTGTCCATACGCCCAAGTAGGGCTCATACGCCCGAAAGAATAATGGTTTATTTTCTATATTTCGGGGGAAAGTGCAGATGTAGGTTTTGACTTGTGTGTTTCCCGGGGGTTTATGTAAGTTGACTTTTGAGGTCATAAACGTTATGTTGGGCATGATGATGATGATGATGATGTATGATGATGTTATGTGTGATGTTATGCATGATGGTGCGTGTGATATATAGTATGTATGATGCATGTTATGTACGTATGATGATGCCTGTATGGTGATGTTGTATGTTTATGTTATGTTCCTTAATATGTGTGGTTATTTTCCCGTGGCTTTACGTCGAATGTTAATGAATGAAATGAAAGTATTATGTAACGTAAAGTGGAATATAACGAAGAGAGGAACATGATGAATGAATGAATGCATGCATTAATGAATGAACGGAAGTATGAAAGGCTTGCAAGCAAAATGTACAGAGTTGCACGGCTCTAAAATGCCGTAAGCTCAACTGCGTATGGTTTAGCTAACCCTTAAGGATACACGCAGGGGTTCCAGTCTTTGTGACTGACCAACGATGTGGTACATGGTGTATAGTGATTACTCACCTCGGTGCTGGTGCCAGGCTATGTGCAGTGTGGAAGTCATTTATGATCTTCGGCCCAGGACTCGAGTTATGCATATCGTTGGGGGTGGAGTAGTGATTACTCACCTTGGTGCTGGTGCTAGGCTATGTGCAGTGTGGAAGTCATTTATGATCTTCGGCCCAGTACTTGAGTTATGCATATCGTTGGGGGTGGAGTAGTGATTACTCACCTCGGTGCTGGTGCCAGGCTATGTGCAGTGTGGAAGTCATTTATGATCTTCGTCCCAGTACTCGAGTTATGCATAATGTTGGGGGTGTAGTATACGGATGGGATCTTTGTTGTTTACCCTGGTGCTGGTGCCAAGGTATGTGCAGTGTGGAAGTCATTTATGAACTTCGGCCCAGTACCCTATTTGTTTGGGGCATAGCTGATGACACTGATCCAGATTGTGATAGAAAGATAATGTGATAAAGAAGGAAATGGCTAATGAAAGAAGTAATGATGAATGTATGAATGAAAGTAAGAAAGTGTGAACGAATGAAAGTTAATGAGCGAATGATGAAGATAATAAATATTATCTATGTGTACGTACGATGTGTGGTCATGTTCTAAAAGCCTGATATGATTTGAAAGAAAGAAATGAACGGTTTTAAATGAAAGAAAAGTATGTTTTATTATAAAACTAGAACTCACTCAGCAACGCTGACTTTTATGTGTTTCCAGTTGGCAGGTAAAGTTGCTGAGGATGGCACGGGGCGGCTACTCAGCTCTTTTGGATGGCATCCATATTTATGATGCTTTTGTAATATAATGGAACAAATATTTTGTAATTGGACAACGATTTATTATGTTGCAAAAGTTTTTATGATGAAATGGAATGATGTTTAATGTTTTCGCTGCAACGTTTTATTTAAGTTAATGTAATTATATGTTTTATGTGTGATGATTGGCCAGTTGTTAGCGTCCCGAGAACGGGGCCTTACAAGTTGGTATCAGAGCCAAAGTTCAAGTGAAATGGTAAATTCTCAAAATAAACGCTAACTTAAACTGAAAATGGGACGAAAAGGGAAGGAATGCCAATCTGAGTAGCTGCGTGCCATGAGGTATTTTCTTAATGTTAACCGGTATTACGTGCGCATGTTATGTGGTTTATGTGTTGTATGTAGATTTAGATACTGATGTAGTCAGGATAGGTAATGCTCGAGGTATGAAGAGTAAAGTAAGTGGCTAATCACAACTGGCCACTGTAATTAGGGACTTACTATACTTGATATAAATTGAGCTGTTCCCTTGAATGACCGTGTTGGTATTTGAATCTTTCAGTGTGTTAGAGTGGCCGGTGGTAGATCGTCTAAAGCTTCGCATGGTGGAGGTCGTGGTGGACGTGGTGCTGAACCACGGGTCACAAAATGAAGGCCTAGGGCCGAAGAGGTGGCTCATGAAGAACCTGAGACCCCTCATCCGGAGGCTGGGGATGAGAATGCAAATTTGAGGGCCTCAGTGAAAGAGGCAGTTGCAGAAGAGGTTTATCATGTCATGCGGACGATCCTACCGTCTGTGGTGACCGAAGTGATAAAGGTGGTACGAGAAGGGGAAAGAAAGGAAAGGAACAGGTCCGCGGGAGGACAGGAGGGGCCGGAGACCGAAACGGTTCTCTCTAATGATGAAGAAGAGGAAGAAGAGCCTACGCCGGAGGCGGCATGAGGCTGCAACTATGAGGCATTTTTGAGATGCCAGCCCCCTACTTTCGATGGAAATGGCACTGCTGCTGCTGCTCACCGGTGGGTGAGAGAGATGGAGGTTGTACTTGATATCATCGAATGCCGAGAAGACTAGAAGGTGAAGTTTGCTGCCCACTCGTTTGTGGACTCGGCCCTGTGTTGGTGGGACAATATTGTCCAAGTTGAGGGAAGCAGGGCTATCGGGAGGATGAGGTGGACAGAGTTGAAGAGGCTGGTGATTGAGGAGTTCTGTCCTCACCGTGAGATGGACAAAGTTGAAAGAGAGTTCCTGCAGCTGGAGGCGGGAACCATGACACATCAGCAATACACCACTAAATTCAACGAAATGGCACGGCTGGTGCCGGATCAGGTGACGCCTCTGTCACGAAAGATTAAGAGGTACATTCAGGGCTTGCCGGCGGATGTCCATAGGCACATGATCGCTGCCCGACCGAGCACATTTAGGTCGGCGGTTGATTTAGCGGGGAGATTATACGATGAAAGAACTGTGGTGGTGACAGAAGTTAGCAAGAAAGGACAGGGTGATCGGGATTGGAACCGGAAGCGATTTGGACGTGGCGGAGCCGCTCCAAGTAACAAAGGTGCACGAGTGGATGACCTGCGTGAGGTCACACCCGGTGCGGGGTCGAACAGGTGTGATAAGTGTGGACAAAAACACCCCTGGGAAGGTAGATTGGGGACCAATGTCTGTTTCCGTTGTGGAAGGACCGGACATGTGGCGAAGAACTGTGGTGTGAGGAGGTGTTATTTTTGTGGTGAGGAAGGCCACATGAGCAGGGATTGCAAGAAGCCGAGGGCTGAAGGTTCAGGAGTGAAGGAGGCTAGAGGGAAGGGCAGAGAGCTAGTGCCAGAGCGTTCATGATGACACAGAGGGAGGCTAGGTCAGACCCCGATGTTGTGTCAGGTACGTTTCTAGTAAACCAAACTTTAGCTTATGTGTTATTCGATTCTGGTGCTATTAAAAATTTTATTTCTGCTGCTTTCTGTGCTAAGCTTCCTGTGGGTAGTAGGCATGTTGGTGCACCCTTTGATGTAGAAACTGCCATAGGTAAGTCTACCCAAATTCCTGAGATGATAGAAGGTTGCGATATTGAATTAGAAGGTCATAAGTAGTTTCCTGTTAGACTGTCCGTGATGACCTTAGGCGGTTTCGATGTAGTCCCAGGAATGGATTGATTGGCGGACTATGAGGCGAACAATGTGTGTCGCAAGAAGATGATCCGATTGATAGCGCCTGAGGGGAGTTTGGTGACGGTTTATGGTGATCGGGTCACTACGATTCCGAAAGTGATTTCAATGGTGGTGACGGGAAAGTGTAGGAGGCGAGGCTGTAGTGCCTACTTGGCCTACGTGGAGAATATGGATATGTTAACACCACATCTGTCCGATGTACCCGGTTGTGTGTGACTTTTCAGATGTATATCCCGAAGACTTACCACGAGTGCCACCTGACTGCGAGATCGAGCTTCAGATTGACTTGATACCGGGTGCTCAACCTGTAGCTAAGGCACCGTATCAGTTGGTCCCGACTGAGATTAAGGAATTGATGAAACAACTGCAGGAGTTGCTCGAGTAGGAGAGGCGGCCTATAGACTGGAGTCACCAAAAGAGTTGAGTGGAATTTATCCAACATTCCATGTATCTCATCTGGGGAAATGTTGGCAGACGAAGACATGATTTTTCTACTAGAGGACATTGAGGTAGGCGAACGACTCTATTATGTGGAGCAACCAGTGGCGATCATCGATCGTAAAGAGAAGAGATTGAGGAATGAAGTGGTCCCACTTGTGCGCGTACAGTGGAAGCACAAGAAAGGATCCGAGTCAACGTGGGAGACCGAAGAGGAAAAGAGGTAGCATTACCCATGTCTGTTCGAGGAATAACAGGTTTCAGGGACGAAACCTAATTAAGGGGGGTGGACTTGTAACACCCGGAAATTTTCTTTGAAGCCGACGAAAGAAGAAAAAGAAATAAAGTCCAAAGTCGAGGGACAAACTTGCCAAAACGGGAGAAAGATTGGATGAGTGGGGGAATAAGAGGGGAGGGCAGCCCACACCCTCCCCACACTTGCAAAAACTCAGCCAAAGAGAGGAGAGGAGGAGAAAAGGGAGAAAAAGGGAGAAAAAGCTTGGTTCGGGTGGATTCGAGCGTGAAAATCGAAGTGTAGCGGGTTGAATCGAAGCTCTACTCGACGGGATTGTTTGAGTAAGTTCTAGGACCCCTCTTTTACACACTTTTGAATGATTTTGGGGCTGGAACGCATCAAAAACCCGTTTTTGAAAAGTTGGGTGTGCAACCCGTTTGTATGCGTATGTGTATGTGTTTTATGCGGGAGGGGTTTAATTTCGGGCTTGTGTGTGCTTGAATGGTGTTGTGGTAGGTGTTTCTAAGGTTTGGGATGGTTAATTTGGGCTTAAAACGAGTTTGGGAGAGCTTGGAGGCCGAAAAGGGCAGTTTGCGTTCGGGATGAACTGCATTCTGCATCAGCTAGGGCTAGGCGACCGACTGGGATGCGACTGGAGGTCATACGGCCAATTGGCGTGCGACTGAGGTCCATGCGCACGATTGCCATGCGACTGAGGTCCATACGCATGGGAGTCATGCGACTGAAGTTCATGTGCCTGTGAGGCATGCGATTGAAGGTTATGCGACTGAGGTTCATTCGCACTAAGGGTATGCGACTGAGGTCCATGCGCCTGGAGGCCATGCGACTGAGGTTCATTCGCACGAAGGGTATGCGACTGAAGCCCATGCGCCTGAAGTCATGCGACTGAAGGCCATACGCACGAATGCTATGCGGCTAAGGGTCCATTCGCATAGAGTCCATTCGCCTAAGTGTTAAGTCGCCTGGGAGGCTATGCGACTGGAGGGTGTCCATACACCCAAGTAGGGCTCATACACCCGAAAGAACAATGGTTTATTTTCAGACTTTCAAGGGAAAGTGCTGATGTAGGTTTTGACTTGTGTGTTTCCCGGGGGTTTATGTAAGTTGACTTTTGAGGTCATAGACGTTATGTTGGGCATGATGATGATGATAATGATGATGTATGATGATGTTATGTGTGATGCTATGCATGATGGTACGTGTGATATATAGTATGTATGATGCATGTTATGTACGTATGATGATGCCTGTATGGCGATGCTGTATGTTTATGTTTATATTCCTTAATATGTGTGGTTATTTTCCCGTGACTTTACGTCGAATGTTAATGAATGAAAAGAAAGTATTATGTAACGTAATGTGGAATATAACGAAAAGAGGAACATGATGAATGAATGAATACATGCACTAATGAATGAACGAAAGTATGAAAGGCTTGCAAGCAAAATGTACAGAGGTGCACGGCTCTAAAATGCCGTAAGCTCAACTGCGTATGGTTTAGCTAACCCTTTAGAATACACGCAGGGGGTTCCAGTCTTTGTGACTGACCAACGATATGGTACATGATGTATAGTGATTACTCACCTCGGTGCTGGTGCTAGGCTATGTGCAGTGTGGAAGTCATTTATGATCTTCGGCCCAGTACTCGAGTTATGCATATCGTTGGGGGTGGAGTAGTGATTACTCACCTCGGTGCTGGTGCCAGGCTATGTGCAATGTGGAAGTCATTTATTATCTTTGGCCTAATACTCGAGTTATGCATATCGTTAGGGGTGGAGTAGTGATTACTCACCGCGGTGCTGGTGCCAGGCTATGTGCAGTGTGGAAGTCATTTATGATCTTCGGCCCAGTACTCGAGTTATGCATAATGTTGGGGGTGTAGTATACGGATGGGATCTTTGTCGCTTACCCTGGTGCCAGGGTATGTGCAGTGTGGAAGTCATTTATGAACTTCGGCCCAGTACCCCATTTGTTAGGGGCATAGCTGATGACACTGATCCAGATTGTGATAGAAAGATAATGTGATAAAGAAGGAAAGGGCTAATGAAAGAAGTAATGATGAACGTATGAATGAAAGTAAGAAAGTGTGAACGAATGAAAGTTAATGAGCGAATGATGAAGATAATAAATATTATCTGTGTGTACATGCGATGTGTGGTCACGTTCTAAAAGCCTGATATGATTTGAAAGAAAGAAATGAACGGTTTTAAATGAAAGAAAAGTATTTTTTATTATAAAACTAGAACTCACTCAGCAACAATGACTTTTATGTTTTTCCAGTTGGCAGGTAAAGTTGCTGAGGATGGCACGGGGCGGCTACTCAGCTCTTTTGGATGGCATCCATATTTATGATGCTTTTGTAATGTAATGGAACAAATATTTTGTAATTGGACAACGATGTATTATGTTGCAAAACTTTTTATGATGAAATGGAATGATGTTTAATGTTTCCGCTGCAACGTTTTATTTAAATATGTAATTGACGATTAATAAGAAATAATAGTCGTCGTTCCAACGCAATCCGTCACAAGACACCTAAATGTAAGTATATTTACAAGATTAAAGCTTAAATAATAATAAGTTCAACTAATCAACGGAGTACTAGGGTTAAGTGGATTTTTGGGGTTGTTAAATAATTAAATTCATTCCTATTCTCTTAAAAAAATATGTTTTTATTTTATACTATAAATGTGAAAAGAAAACCTATAATAATTTGAAAGTTCATAAAGTTTGAATAAATTTTTATAACAAAAGAATTAAGCACTATTTAACAATATTAATTGAAAAAAAAAACATTTGAACCAATAATAATTTTTTTGTGATTTAAATCATTATTTAAAGTCTTATTTTTATGAAAATAAAATAAATACAATCTTTGTTTTATAAAAATATTAGAATATTTAAAGAAATAGATTTACAGAAATGATTAAAATAATTTATAAATAAATAAAGTTTACAAAGCTAATTTTAATAATTTTTTAGAAATTATCTATATTTTTAAAAGCCTAAAAAAACCAAAAAGAATTGTTTGGGGGTGCCCGGGTTCGAACCCGGGACCCCAATGTTTGAATAGGAGTGAGTAACCAGTAAACCAGGGCCGCGGCCTTGGTTTACTTTGGTTCTAAATTCTTTTAAACCCAAATTAAAAGCTTCCCCCAAATCACATAAACCCTAATTCCAATTCAATTCAAATTGAAGCATAAAACGTTGATGATTGTAATAGACATGGGGCTTTTGTTCCCCATGTCAAATCGAGTGTGTGTATGAGATTAATTACCCGAATGATGATGAATGGAGGACGAACAGAACGAAGAACAGACGCAGCTTTGTCGAAGCCGGTTCAAGATGCAAACGTGGATAATAATCCAATTCGTTTTACAAGAATCTTCCAAGGATGATTAGAAACAATAACCCTCTATCAATTTGAGTATAAGATGCGTGAAAGATGATGAACACCTCGAGTGTAGGTTACGTTGAAACGTGAGAGTAGTTTAGATTGTTTAGGAGTGATTCTGATGAAATTATGATTGTTAAGAGTTTAGGAATAGTTTAACGTTTGATTAAGTTACAATTAATTTGATTATTATTGTGTTTTAATGGTCGAACGGCTCTAAGTTTAAGAGCTTCGGTTACTTAATTTGTTTGGGATCCATAACCGTTTTTTTACTCCTTTAAAGATCATAATTGTGTTCGAACCACGTACACGAACCGGTTAGGGACGTTTGGGGTTCGATTATGAAGAAATGAATGGGTTTCGAAGTGGCCGGAGGGCCGCCGGAAGGTGGCCGGGAAACAGGCCGGAAAATCAGGGTTTGGGGGAAAAAATTGGGTTTTTATTAAATTTACACTTTCACTCCTTGTAGTTTGGTTTGTTTATTATTTTATGCAAATATTTAATTATAAAGCTTCTAAAATGACAAAACAAACTCTTATACTTAATTACCTTAAGTTTTAATCATTTTTAAGTTTAATAATTTTTATAAATCATTATTATTATTATTTTTACCATTATCTTAGTTATTATTATTGTTATTATTGTTATTATTATTATTATTATTATTATTATTATTATTATTATTATTATTATTATTATTATTATTATTATTATTATTATTATTATTATTATTATTATTATTATTATTATTATTATTATTATTATTATAATTTATTGTTATTTTTATTTTAAATAATTAAACCATTAACTTTCAAATTGAAGGGGTTAGAGACAAACTAAGAAGAAGGCATAAGTAATCCATAAGTTTCATAATTGACATAAATAGTCCTTATATGAATTAACGACGTTAACTTTTAATTTAACAAAAAAAATACGAGATGCTACAGTCTTCCCAACTTAAAAGAATTTCGTCCCGAAATTAGGAATGAAACTAAGCGAACAAGTACGGGTATTTCTCCTTCATATGGTCCTCACGCTCCCAAGTGAACTCAGCTCCTCACTTGTTCTCCCAACGAACCTTGACAATTGGGGTAGTTGTAATTCTAGTCTTCTTTAGAATGCGATCCATAATTTCAGCAGGTTTCTCAACAAAGTGCAATGACTCATCGATCTAGATGTCTTCCAATGGAACATGCATACTTTCGTCAGCCAAGCACCTTCTCAAATTTAAGACGTGGAACACAGGATGAACTCCACTAAGGTCGGAAGGTAGTTCCAGTTTATAAGCCACCTTCCCAATCCTTTTCAGGATTTTGAAGGGTCCTACAAATCTTGGAGCCAGTTTACCCTTCTTTCCAAAGCGGACAACACCTTTCCATGGTGAAACCTTAAGAAGAACCATATCCCCAACTCAGAACTCCAATGGCTTGGGTCACTTATCGGCATAGCTCTTTTGTCGACTTCTTGCCACTTCAAGGTTCTTGCGGATTATAGAGACTTTATCGGTCGTTTCTTGTATAAGTTCAGGACCAGTGATGAAGTTTTCACTAATGTCGGTCCAGCAAATTGGTGCACGACATTTACGACCATAAAGTGCGTCGAATGGTGCCATCTTGATACTCAAGTGATAACTATTGATACGAAAATTCCGCGAGCGGTAAATGCGTATCCCAATCCCCACCAAAATCAAGGACACAAAGACGTAGCAAATCCTCCAAGGTTGGGATGGTTCGCTCGGATTGACCGTCCGTTTGAGGATGGTAAGCCGTGCTTAGATCCAATTGAGTACCCAAGAGTTCTTGCATAGACGACCAAAAGTACGAAGTGAAACGAGCATCTCGATCGGAAATAATGTGCAATGGCACGCCATGACGACTCACAATTTCGTCAATGTAGATACGGGCCAATCTTGAAACCTTGTTAGTGTCTCGTATTGGTATGAAATGCGCCGTGTTGGTCAAACGATCAACAATCACCTATATACTATCAGGACCACGAGGGGTGTGTGGTAACTTGGTTATGAAATCCATGGATATATGTTCCCATTTCCACATAGGGATCTCAGGTTGTTCAAGTAAGCCACTCGGTCGTTGGTGTTCGGCTTTGACTCTTGCGCATGTGAGGCACTTTGAAACACAAGACGCTATGTCTTTCTTCATTCCAGACTACCAATATTGACCACGCAGATCCATTTACATCTTATCGGAACCAGGATGAATAGAATATCGGGTTTGATGGGCTTCGTTCATGATGAAGTGACGAAGATTGTCACGCTACAAGATCCAAAGTCGATTCAAGAAATACCACATGCTGTTCGGGTTTGTCTCCAGTTGTGACCGAACGTTAAACGCCAAATCTTCATCTTTCACTTCGTCGGTTAACGCTGCTTGTTGAGCCTCGCGAATGCATAACTCGAGATCACTATCAATCCTTATGATTTGAAGCATGATAGTAGCCTCTTTAATATCCACATGAATCTCAGTATCAAATTCCCCTAACGTGTCAAACCACTGCCTTCGATCTCGGATTTCTTGGAACGAGACGGTCTTGTTGTGGATCTTGCGACTCAGCGCGTCGGCTACAACATTCACCTTTCCAGGGTGATAGCGGATGTCACAGTCGTAGTCGCTAATCAACTCGATCCAACGTCTTTGTCTCATGTTGAGATCCTTTTGGTTGAACACATGTTGGAGACTCTTATGATCGGTGTAGACTATGCATTGCGTCCCATAAAGATAGTGTCGCCAGATCTTCAAAGCGAAAACCACAACACCAAGTTCAAGATCGTGGATTGTCTAGTTCACTTCATGAACCTTCAATTGCCTCGACGCGTATGCTATAACTTTCACTCGCTGCATGAGAACACAACCAAGACCTTGATTAGAGGCATCATAGTACACGGTAAAATCGTCGTTTCCATCGGGGAGTGTTAGAATAGAAGCGTTACACAACTTGCGTTTCAATGTCTCGAAAGCCTCTTCTTGTTCGGGTCCCCATTCAAAGAGTCGGTTCTTTTGGGTTAGCGTCGTTAGAGGTTTAGCAATCTTCGAAAAGTTTGCAATGAATCTACGATAATAACCCGCTAAGCCCAAAAAAGAACGAACTTCGGTTGGGGTCGTGGGAACGCAGCAGTTTTTCACAGCTTCTATTTTAGCAGGATCAACGTGAATTCCTTGACTATTCACCACATGACCTAGGAATTGGACTTCTCCTAGCCAGAACTCACATTTGGAAAACTTGGCGTATAGTTGCTCCTTCTTCAAAAGTTCGAGAACTTGTCGCAGGTGCACCTCATGATCGGTTTTTGTTTTAGAATAGATTAGAATATCATCAATGAACACGATCACGAATTTGTCCAAATACGGTTTACGTACTCGATTCATGAGATCCATGAACACAGCAAGTGCATTGGTTAAACCAAAAGGCATAACCATAAACTCATAATGTCCATATCGAGTATGGAAAGAGGTTTTTGGAATATCGTCATCGTGAACACGTAACTGATGATACCCGGAACGTAGATCGATCTTCGAGAATTGAGCTCCTTGAAGTTGATCGAAAAGATCATTGATTCGAGGGAGAGGGTATCGATTCTTGATAGTGAGCTTGTTGAGTTCCCGGTAGTCGATACACATACGGAAATAACCATCTTTCTTCTTCACGAACAACCCAGGTGCACCCCATGGTGAGGAGCTGGGACGAATGAAACCCTTATCGGACAACTCTTGCAGTTGACTAGCTAGTTCTTGCATTTCAGACGGTGCAAGACAATAAGGTGATTTAACCACAGGGTTTGCACCAGGGATCAAGTCGATTTTGAACTCAACTTCTCGTACGGGAGGTAACCCACTAAGATCCTCGGGAAACACCTCGGGAAAATCTCGCACAATAGGAATATCCTTCAGTTCTTTACCCTTGGCTTTCGTGTTGATACATAATCCATGAAACCTACGTAGTTCTTTCTTAAGCACTTTTGGGCCTTGATGAAGAACATAAGTTTGAGTCCTTAGGATGGTTTCTCCCCAAAGACTTTCAAAGTATCACCCGATGATAAGGGAATTCGAATGCACTTCTCGAAGCATAAGATTTCTGTCACACCCTCAAATTCCACCTGCGGAGTTTTACCGCGAGGCGTGTGACAAACCAGGATCTCAGACACGGTCATATCAAACGACACTATATGAATTTAAATAAACGTTTGAAATTTAATCAGAGTAAAGCATAGTTGAGATAATAACCAATGCGGAAGCGTATAAGTAAAATTTAAAACCAATACTAAAAGTCGCGCAATATACAACGCCCAATAAAAAATGTTCAATGCAAGAAAATAAGTTTGTGATGCATGTCCTGTGTGAATCCTTAGCCATGCAGTCTAACCTTAAGCGTTCCTGCGACCTGAGAAAACATGCTAAAGTGTGTCACCATAAAGTTGGTGAGTTCACAGGTTTAACAACAGATAATATGTTTGAAAATGTTCGTATGGTACAGTTATTAAAGCATATCGATAGGTAGCTAGCCTAAAATCAAGTTACTTAGCGTTTCAAACCGAAGCTGACTGTTTGTAAGTTGTTTGCCTTTCCACCACGTCTAACACAGACAGTGGCGAATGTTATGTCAATTAAACACCCGTTCGACCTCCAGTCGAGTTAGTGCGACTAACGTGGGTGGGGTTTGTCAAACCCAGTAGTACTACTCAAAATTACCTCGGTACCCATTACTAACGATTCGAGAATGTAAGGACTTTCATATATGTTTGCACTAACGTAACATGCGATAAACAATAATACTAAAAACCATTTATAAGTAAAGTTTGCATGTGTTCTCCCCCAAAGGAAAGAATGTAAAATAGGGACCGTGAAGACTCACCTTAGAATGCGTAAACAAAGGGTTAAAAGGATGGTGCCAGCTAACCGGGACCTGACAATTTTAAGTCCGTAAGTGTGTGTATTATAATGATTGATGTGAACCCGACTGTGTTCCGATCAATTTCAAATATTAGTGTGTTAAGAATACTAGTCACGTTCCCTCGCGTTTTGACACTTTAACTAAAATTGACCGGTTTGACCCGTTAGGAATATTAAATAGGTGAAGGCGTTCCAAACTATAATTAATTAGTTATTATGAAGTTTTCGTGACTTGTATATTTTATATTAAACCCCATGTTCACATGCAAACCCAAGCATACACAACTCAATCATACATACTGAAATGACCCATACGTAGCACACTTATAGTAATATATATATATATAAATAAAGTCACTAAATGATAAGTTTTACTTTTAACACACTCTCACAGTACATATATGTATGCTATAATTACTCGACATATAAAATATATATTATATATAATCACACATGCATAGCACATAATGTATTACACACATTCCATGCGTAATTATATAATATATGTATTCCACACATCCACCCATGCAATATTTATATACATTACGTAAAACACACACATACATATAATATATATGTCATTTAGAGCATACACCAAAACCAACACATGAAGAAAACATATATACGCAGAACACCCATGTCACACACATATGCATCGAGTTACACACCCAAACCACCCTGCACACCTAAAGTAAAATATACACACACATATACGCAAAAACCATGAACACACACAATAAGCATACCGAACAAACACACTAGGAATAAGCAAACCGAACCCAATTGAAGCTAGTCGTCAAGAACTAGTAACATAAACGAAACCAAAACGCAGTTCCAAGAGTACCGAGAAGAAAAACGTACCGAACCGCTTACAAGGGAGCGATGGAACCACGTGAGTCGTCGGAGTTGTGATCACCGAGCAAGGTGCTACAGTTGAAGGAGAGCTGTTGATGGTGAGAAAAGGGGCTGATGGGATCTCGCGCACGGTGAGGAGATCGATGTTTAGCAAGAATCCTCGATCATGGAAGATGGCAAACGGCAGCACCGGTAGGGTTAGGGATTTGTGTAGTGTTAAGGGGGTGAGGAAGTTGGTTATTTAAGATTAGTTCCAGTTTGCAAGTTGCCCGATTTAGTCCTTCAAGTTAACCTAAATTGTATTTAAGTTAATTTATTTTAATTAACTTAGAGTTTACCACTAATAATAAGTATCAAAATAATCATTATCATTTAATAGTAACTAAGTTGGTTTATTTTTAAAAAAAATATCAGAGAGAGAGAGGTTGGATATCGGTAACGGTAGTAACATGAAAGACATGGGTTGTCACATCATCCCCTTGTTGAAGGAATTTTCGTCCCGAAAATTAGAGCATTAGATTAGCACAAGACGCCAAATTTAACAGCGACAACAGAAGAGTGTTGAGGAGCTTGCTTAAGATAAGGTTTCTGGAGTTTCTGCAACATACTCGAAGGAACAAGTTCTTACGGTTTTACGAGAGTGGTGACATCATCCCCTTGTTGAAGGGAATTTCGTCTCGAAATTTAAAGGAAAGGTATCTTAATAATAATACCTTAAGAAGTAGACGCCTGATCTTTGAACAGTTGCGGGTATTTCTTCTTCATTTGGTCCTCGTGTTCCCAAGTGAACTCTGGTCCACGCTTTGAGTTCCAACGGACTTTAACAATAGGAATACGACTATGCTTGAGAGTTTTGATCTCTCGGTCCATAACTTCCACCGGTTCCTCAATAAAATGCAGCTGTTCATCCACATGTATCTCGTCTAATGGAACGACAAGAGTCTCGTCTGTAAGGCATTTCCTCAGGTTCGAAACATGGAACACATTGTGTATTCCACTCAGCTCTTCGGGTAGGTTCAACTAATAGGCTACTGGGCCAACCCTTTTGACAATCTCAAAAGGTCCAACGTAGCGTGGATTTAGCTTTTCACGTTTCCGGAAACGAATTACACCTTTCCAAGGTGACACTTTCAAAAGTACCTTGTCACCAATTTGAAATTCCAACAGCTTGTATCGTTTATCTGCATAACTCTTTTGTCGGTCTCGTGCTGCTGCCATGCGATTACGAATTTGCACTATCTTCTCAGTTGTTTCATGCACAAGTTCAGGACTGGTAAGTTGGCTTTCTCCAACTTCTTCCCAACAAATAGGTGATCGATACTTCCGTCCATACAATGCTTCAAATGGTGCAGCTTTGATCGATGTGTGATAACTGTTATTGTAAGAAAACTCCACCAACAGTAGATGAGTTTCCTAATGGCTGCCAAAATCAATTACGCAAGCACGTAACATATCTTCCAGAGTCTGTATTGTACGCTCACTTTAACCATCGGTTTGAGGATGATATGCGGTGCTCATATCTAGCCGTGTTCCCAATGATCGTTGCAAAGATTGCCAGAAGTGAGAAGTAAATCGATCGTCACGATCGGAGATGATGGAAATTGGCACACCGTGCCGAGAGAGTATTTCCCTTAGGTTAGATGCGAGTTAACTTCTCCATTCTACCAGTCTCTCTAATTGCTAGGAAGTGTGCGGATTTCGTCAAGCGATCTACTATTACCCAAATGGTATCGCACCCGCTAGGAGTTCGAAGTAGTTTCGTGATAAAATACATTGAGATCTGCTCCCACTTCCATATAAGAATTTCTGGCTGTTGAAGTAGAACAGATGGCCTTTGATACTCCACTTTAACCTTAGAACAGGTTAAACATTTGCTTACATAGGTGGCGATATCAGCTTTCATGTTCGGCCACCAGTAAAGAACCTCCAGATCGTGATACATCTTGTCTGAACCCGGATGGATAGAATATCGAGACTTATGGGCTTCATCCATCACTAGTTCTCATAGATTCCCATACAGAGGAACCCATGTTCGTTCCATGAAATAACGAATTC
This sequence comes from Flaveria ramosissima, assembly GCA_025215565.1. Classification (NCBI taxonomy): domain Eukaryota; kingdom Viridiplantae; phylum Streptophyta; class Magnoliopsida; order Asterales; family Asteraceae; genus Flaveria; species Flaveria ramosissima. The sequence goes on along the minus strand of CM046037.1, from coordinate 71,406,281 downwards.
CGTCAGATTTGGTCTCTAGCTATTTTTCCATGCCCCTCAAGGACTCTACTTTCAGGTTCTCGTCCTTCCAAGCCTCAAGCTTAGCATTACGTATCTGATCGGGTAATCCGGTGTGGATGGTGAGTTGTAATGCTCGAACTTGCTTTGACTTAGGTGTCTCCTTTTGACTTAAGGCGTCAGCTACTACATTAGCCTTACCCGGATGATACTTGATCGCACAGTCATAGTCGTTCAACAACTCGACCCAGCGACGTTGTCTCATATTCAACTCTTTCTGCTAAAAAATATGTTGAAGACTCTTGTGATTGGTATAAATGGTGCACTTGGTGCCGTACAAGTGATGTTTTCATATCTTGAGAGCAAACACAACGGCTCCCAACTCTAAGTCATGTGTCATGTAGTTTTTCTCATGATCTTTTAGCTGACGGGAGGCATATGCGTTGACCTTCTCGCGTTGCATTAGCACACAACCAAGACCTTGGATGGATGCATCGCAATATACTACAAAATCATCTGTTCCCTCAGGTAGGGATAGTATCTGCGCCGTACAAAGTTTTTGTTTTAGGAACTGAAATGCTGACTTCTGCTTGTCACCCCAATTGTACGCGGTGCCTTTATGAGTTACCGCTGTAAGTGGTTGAGCGATCTTTGAAAACCCTTCAATGAATCGTCGGTAGTACCCAGCCAACCCAAGAAACTGTCGTACTTTGGTTGGAGTCTTAGGCGTAGCCCAGTTCTTGATAGCTTCTATTTTTGCCGGGTCAACATGTATACCATTATCACTGACCACATGACCCAAGAATTGGACTTCTCGAATCCAGAAGTCACACTTCGAAAATTTGGCATACAGTTTCTCTTGTTTAAGTAATTCCAAAATCAATCGAAGGTGTTCCTCGTGCTCCTCTTTGTTCTTTGAATATATTAGGATGTCATCGATAAAAACGACGACAAACTTGTCCAGGTACGGTTTGCACACGCGGTTCATGAGATCCATGAACACCGCCGGTGCATTGGTCAACCCAAAAGGCATAACCAGAAACTCATAATGACCGTAACGAGTTCTGAATGCTGTCTTTGATATGTCCTCCTCTTGGACTCTCAATTGATGATATCCTGATCTCAAATCTATCTTGGAATAGAAGCTCGACCCTTGAAGTTGATCAAACAGATCGTCGATACGGGGAAGGGGATAACGGTTCTTAACCGTCACTTTGTTCAGTTCATGGTAATCAATACACATGTGAAAAGTCCCATCCTTTTTCTTGACAAACAGGACTGAGGCTCCCCATGGCGACGAGCTAGGTCTGATAAACCCTTTATCCAAGAGTTCTTGTAATTGAGTGGACAGTTATTGCAGTTCATTCGGAGCTAATCTGTATGGTTCTCTTGCTATAGGTGCAGCTCCAGGCGTAAAATCAATATGGAACTCGACCTGACGTTGCGGTGGAAAACCAGGTAAGTCTTCAGGGAAAACTTCAGGAAAGTCACGAATAATAGGGATATCCTCGCATCTTCTTTTCTTCGATGGTCTTTTGTGTGATCATAGCTAAAATAGCGGTATGGCCTTTACGTAAGCAATTCTGGGCTTTCATGTATGAAATGATGCTAGAGACTACACCACTTTTCTCGTCCTGAACATATAAGATTTCACCACTAGGAAGTGGTACATGAACGATCTTTTCACGACAGATAATCTCAGCTTGGTTCTTAGATAACCAGTCCATGCCGACGACTACAACAAAACTACCCAATGTGACAGGCATAAGGTCTATATCTAATTTGTATCCCGATAGTTCTAATTTGAATCCTTTAAGAATAGGTGTTGCCTAAATCATTTGACCATCAGCTAGTTCTACAGTGTAACTAGGTTCCATTTCAGTTAAAGTTACATCTAGAAGTTTGCTAAACTTGGCAGAGATGAAGCTCCTATCAGCACCGGTATCAAATAATACAGAAGCAAAACAGTCGTTTAGAGGAAACGTATCGGTAACCACATTTTGATCATTCCTTGCTTCACTAGACGTAATCATGAAAGCTCGACCCTTAGCGTCGTTTCCATAGTTGTTGTTTCCATTATTGCCCTTGTTCCCATTCTTCAGTTGTGGGCAATCTTTCCTATAATGACCCTCTTTGCCACATTCGAAACAACCTCTGGTCGCTTCGCCTTGTCGTTGCTGTTGAGATTGTTGTTTAGTCATCAGTTCACCCTTGCAGTCTTTAGCAGCATGGCCCATCCTTCCACACTTTTGGCAACAAAAACGATCACACTGGATATGATGGTGAAAATTGCATTTGTTGCACTTTGGATACTTGCCTGCATAATTATTCGATCCCTGACCATTGTTGTTGTTGTTCTGATTATTATTTGTGAAGTTTCTGGAGGAATCAAAATTTCTGACTTGTTGTTGTTGAGTGTTGTTGGAGTTTGAGGACTTGTTGGTGGTATTATCCCATTTTCGTTTATAGTCGAATGAACCATATGTAGCGCCAGTCTAGGCAGAGTGCTCTACGCCACTACCTGATCGGTGAGCTTATGAGCTAGCCGAATAGCTTGCTGAATAGTAACAGGATCAGCAGCTATAACACTAGCTTGAATCTGAGGAGCTAAACCATCAATATACTTCTCTATTCTTTTGTAGGCCGGGGTTACCATTTGAGGACATAAAGCAGCCAACTTGTGTGAACGAGTCGTATATTCCTCAATATCAGATCCAACCATGTTAAGATTCCAAAACTCTCCCTCCAGCTTCTGGACTTCATTTCTAGGGCAGTACTCATCTTTCATTAAGGTCTTGAAGTCATCCCATGGTAGATTATTAGCAGCCTCAAGTCCTAATGTCTGGACTTGTGAGTTCCACCAAGTCAACGGTGGTCCTTTTAATGTGCCAGATGCATACTTGACACGGTTTCCAACAGGACAATTGCACATGGCGAAAACCGACTCAAGTTTCTCCAACCAGCGAAGAAGTGTAACAGCACCCTCAAAACCACTGAATGAATGAGGCTTACAGTCCATAAACATCTTGAATGTACAGACTGCTTGACCTGACTCAAAAGATCATAGCGATGTTTGAGAATTTAGAATTCGATAATAAGTTCTCGTAGAAAAAGACCAATGGGTCCGATAAACTTGAAGTTACCTCCTTGATTTTGGTTCTGATTGTTCTGGTTCTAATTACGGGTCTGTTCATATGCCGTAAGCGCGTCAGCAACACGCTCATTGATGACAGCATCCAACTCATCCTGGGTCATGTTAATGTTACCTCTTCCTCTCGCACGTCCAGCTCTTCTTCTAGACATGATTCTTCACGTTCACAATACACAACCATGAGAAAAATATACATAATATATAATCATCATAATGTACAATGTAAATAATCATGCTTTTCACAAACCACAACAGTCAATAATCAAATAATAATCCTTGATAAAAATATACTGTAAGGAGTACAATGTATTCAAATCAAACAATCATAATTCAATATATATCAGTTGGATGGAAACAATCCTGCCCATCTGGGTAAAGAATTTTCCTTATGAGTCTATTATGGCACTTGTCAGTGGATTCAAGGCTTTTCCTTTGGAGCTCTAAGTATTCATGTGTCCGAGTCTGATCCTCTGATAGATTTCGAATCTATTTGGTTGTCTCAAGCATATGTCGTGTCCAACGTTTCATCGCAGTTACATGGTGATGAATGATTGTTCAGGCGGGTAGGGAAGATAGGGTACGATAGAAGTAGAAGCAAGTGTGAAAAGAGGTAGGAGGGTAAGGTACATTCTCCTCCTTAATTGTCATTGTTAGGTGAGTCGTGTGCATTTGAGAGCTCCCCGTGCCCCGAGGTGGTGACGTTAGGTTCGAGTCGACGTCTCTTCAACTTCGGGGGTAAAAAAAACAGGTGTATATATCGAAGGCAAGCGAGCGGAATCTTTCGCCTCTCTATTAGCTGAGGATGATACATGTGACATGGATGGTACAGGTGATGATGATATGGATTTTTCTGTAACGTAAAACGGGTATACCATGTAATGTGCGTACAAAGTTTGTAACCAAGTAAGAGTGTCTGTGCAATACTAGTGTTGTGTCTAAGGCTATAGTCTAGATGCAAATGCAATCCTAGTTCTCTATAACCAGTGGCTCTGATACCAATCTGTCATGCCCTCAAATTCCACATGCGGAGTTTTACCGCGAGCCGTGTGACAAACCAGGATCTCAGACACGGTCATATCAAACGACACTATATGAATTTAAATAAACGTTTGAAATTTAATCAGAGTAAATCATAGTTGAGATAATAACCAATGCGGAAGCGTATAAGTAAAATTTAAAACCAATACTAAAAGTCGCGCAATATACAACGCCCAATTAAAAATGTTCAATGCAAGAAAATAAGTTTGTGATGCATGTCCTGTGTGAATCCTTAGCCATGCAGTCTAACCTTAAGCGTTCTTACGACCAGAGAAAACATGCTAAAGTGTGTCAACATTGTAGATACATGTGTATCTAGTTTAGGAGCTCAAATGTAATAGAATGGGTACTGAATGAAATACAATGTGTGATTGTGCTTATAATGTTGAATATTTCATTGCTTATTATGTAATAACTCATGGTTGAACTAACTATATAGGTTTTGTGGTTGTTTACATAGATCTTAGTCAAAAATGGTTGAGAAATATGTTTAAACTTAGTCCTGTGAAGTTCTTATGCGAATGGCCCATGCTAATGGACCATACGCATGAACAACTTCATGCTATGAACCAGTCCACGACTGAACTAGGAGACTGGATCAGTCGCATGATTGTGACATGAGATTGACTCAGTCGCACGACTGAAGCCTCAGTCGTGCGGATGGAACAATCGTATGACTCAGTTGCTCGACTGAACCATACTAATGGTTCAGTCGCACGATTGAGAAACCCTAATCTATAAATACCACTTAATTCGTGGAAAAACGTAACAATTCGAATCCCTAGGTACTAAATCGTACCCTAGCCGTCCGGAGACCTCAGAGAACCTGTTCCAAGTTCATAGATCGCACGAAATCGTATTGCAATCGTTCTTAACGTTTAGATTCATTCTAAGATCGGTTCTACGTACGTTCTCACTGATTGGATCCCCAATCAAATAGGATTCTGCACTATTTGAGTTGGTATACACGTAAATCAGTTAGTACTCCGTCCGTACACGGTCCTAACAAACATAAAGTTGGTGAGTTCACAGGTTTAACAACAGATAATATGTTTGCAAATGTTCGTATGGTACAGTAATTAAAGCATATCGATAGGTAGCTAGCATATAATCAAGTTACTTAGCGTTTCAAATGGAAGATGATTGTTTGTAAGTTGTTTGCCTTTACACCACGTCTAACACAGACAATGGAGAATGTTAGGTCAATTAAACACCCATTCGACCTCCAGTCGAGTTAGCGCGACTAACGCGGGTGGGGTTTGTCAAACCCAGTAGTACTACTCAAAATTACCTCGCTACCCCTTACTAATGGTTCGAGAATGTAAGGACTTTCATATATGTTTGCACTAATGTAACAGGCGATGAACAATAATACTAAAAACCATTTATAAGTAATTTTTGCATGTGTTCTCCCCCAAAGGAAAGAATGTAAAATAGGGGCCGTGATGACTCACCTTAGAGTACGTAAACAAAGGGTTAAAAGGATGGTGCCAGCTAACCGGGACCTGACAATTTTAAGTCCGTAAGTGTGTGTATTATAATGATTGATGCGAACCCGACTGTGTTCCGATCAATTTCAAATATTAGTGTGTTAAGAATACTAGTCAGGTTCCCTCGCATTTTGACACTTTAACTAAAATTGAATGGTTTGACCCGTTAGGAATATTAAATAGGTGAAGGCATTCCAAACTATAATTCATTAGTTATTATGAAGTTTTCGTGACTTGTATATTTTATATTAAACCCCATGTTCACATGCAAACCCAAGCATACACAACTCAATCATACATACTGAAATGACCCATACGTAGCACACTTATAGTAATATATATATATATATATATATATATATATATATATATATATATATATATATATATATATATATATATATATATATATATATATATATATATATATATATATATATATATATATATATATATATATATATATTGTTAGGTCTAGAATCAGTAGATCTAGTCATTATGTATAGGCTTAGTACTTGAATTAATATCTGTAATGAACGTTTGTACTTCATTATTGTGTATGCATTAAATATATAGGTTAACCCATTTATATATGTGTTGGTTTATGTATGGTTGCAGGTACAAACATAATACTTGGTCAATTACTGAAATTGACTGTGTAAGAAACATCTACGGATGAACATTTTGTTCTTCCGTAGATTTATTTCTTACAAGTAACAAAACATCCGAAGATCATCTACGGATAAACAAATCAACTGGAGTTCCAAGTGAAAGAGTTCAAGAAATGCTGCGGAAGAACAAGATTGCTTTTGAACAAGACTTCTGCGGAAGAACAAGAATTCTGCGGAAGAACAAAACATCTACGGAAAACAATATTTCTGCGGAGTCCAAACACTTGTATAATACAAGTGTTACGAGTCAACAAGTCAACAAGTCAACAAGTCAACAAGGCGGTTATACGAATCCCGAGAAATCCGATGATTCCTTAACAGAAACAAATCAAATCCCGAGAGATCCGGTGTTTCCTATAACTGAAACACCTTTGTCTATAAATATGGATCCTAGGTTTCGATTCAAGGACGATTGAGTTAGACGATTGATTGATTGAGAACAGCAATAGCAATACAACAATCATCAAAAGTCTTTCGATCAACAAAAACATACACAACATCATAGCATTCTTTGATATCGTACATTCAATTCTTTTGTAATCACCAACACATTATAATAAAATATTGATTAATCATTAATTGTGTTTTGGTTTGTGTGTTCTTGATATTTCATTGATATATAAAGTTGCTTAAACACAATTAAACCAAATCAACGTTAATTCCGCTAACGTTGACTTGACATCGATTCACACTGATAATTCCTGTTGACGATCCTTGGATTCACAGGTGGTATCAGAGCCAAGTGCTCATTGATTTAGATCAATTGATCTATCAGTGTTAGTTGTGTTTTAATTGTGTTTGATTTCGTTTAACAGCAATCGTTTTTAATTAACTTGTTTCTATATTCAAATCAATTGAATAGCAGATCTTGTTAACATCATGAGCAACTTCAGTGGTTCATCTTACCAACCTCCGAAGTTGGAAACAAAAGCAGATTTCAAGTCTTGGAAAATCAAGTTCAGGAATCATGTAAACTATACTGATTTTGACTTGTGGATTTCCATCACTGAAGGTCCTTATATTCCACCCACTCTTGGGCCGGATTATAATGACAAAAATCAACCAATCAGTACGAAAGATCTATCACCTGATGATGTCAAAAAGGTTAAAGTCGATATAAAAGCATACAGTTTGCTTAGTATGGCTTTACCTGAAGAGATATTAATCAGGTGTGAGAACTATAAAACAGCTCACTCCTTATGGAAGATACTTCACACTCTCTACGAAGGGAGTGATGAGATAAGAAGTATAAGGAGAGACACCCTCAGATCACAATATGAAACTTTTCATCATATTGAGGGTGAATCAATTCCTCAGCAACTTCATAGATTCATGCAGTTAGTCACTGAGATGAATATTCTAGAGTTGAAGTATACTAGTAAGGAATTAAACAAGAAAATGCTCCACACTTTGCCAGAAAGTTGGAAGCATACTGTGTCCATGTTCAAGAACACTATAGATCTGAAAGCAACTGGGTTAGATACTCTGGTTGCAAAAGTGGAAGCTCTTGAAATGGACGAAAAATCAAGAAACAAGAGTGTGAAAACTCATGTCTCACCCTATCACTTCAAAGAAACAAATAATGTAGGAAGTGCATTTATTTCAAACAATGAAAGTGATAACTCTTGTGCTAGGAGTGATGATGAGGAGGAAGTTAGCTTCTATGCTTCAAAACCCTCAAAGAAATCATCTCAAGACAAGCAGCAGAAGAATAAAGGAAGAACTACTGATAGACAAGATACAACTGCAGCAACAGCTAAGTCTTCCTTTTCAGCAAATCAGTCAGAACCAATAACTGTGATATTGGACTCTGAAGAACAAAGAGCAGTCTTTGCAGCTTTAGCTCAAGTTTTCAAGCATATCTGGGAAGCTCTCTAACATCAGCCAATATCTGCCAACAAGACTTAGAAGAACTACCTCCAGATGTAGTGGAAGAGATGGATCTACAATGGCAGATGGCCATGATTGCTTATAGAGCTAAGCAATATCTCAGGAGAAATAAGAACTTGGCTTCAGCAAGCAAAACATCAAAGATTGGTGTTGACAAATCAAAAGTGAGATGCTACAAATGCAATCTCTATGGACATTTCTCAAGAGAATGCAATCAACAGTCTTATCCAGAGATGAGACAACATCAGCAGCATCAACAACATCAGATTCAAGCAAATCAACAATCTTCTCAAAGACCTCTGCACAAGCAATCTCAACTGATCAATGCTTCCCCACCAGCCACCAAAGAATCAGCAGGACCTATTAACTCAAAGGAGTCAGGGCTGATCATACTTCAAGATGGAACGTGTGATTGGAGTTTGTATGAGAAGGAAGTTTTGGAAGAGAATCAAGCTTTGATGGCCCATATGGATCAAACAGTTCCCCCAATGGCAAAAGAGGTAAAAGAAAGATTGTGTTCATCAACTTGTGTTGAGGAAGTTGAATGATATAGAGTCCATGCTCAACAGTTGGCTGATAAAGTAAAAGAAACAATGATTTTGAATGAATCCCATGTTAGAGAACATAAATTATATCAAATAAAAATTAATTCCTTGCAAAAGGATTTAGAAAAATTTGTTTCTGAAAATTATAGCCTAAAAGCCCAAGTTGAGCATTTGACTACTTCCTTAACAAAATCCATGGCTGATCATGCATCAACTGAAGTGAAACTTCAGAAGTTTCAATTATCATCTCAGCAATATGAGAAATTACTAAATTCTCATATTGAATCAAAGAAAAGGTCTGGGTTGGGTTATAATGCGGTTGCACCACCTATAAATGATAATTACACATCCTTACCTACAACAATGACAAACACTCTGTCAAAACATTTTGTGCCTGGCACTCTAAGTTTGAAAAAGATTCAACTAAAACTACAATTAATGATAAAGCTGAGGTGAGTGAAACTGAATCATCTGAATCAGAATCATTAGATCAAAATGATTTAGAATTTGATTATGATAAGTGTGATGACTTGGATGATTCTGATGAACATGATGTTGATCAAACAAGCACTGGTAAAAATTTTCAACTGAAAGCCCATATCCCAAAAGTGCTTGAAGAAACAAAGTTGCCATACCCTCCTAAACAAAGAAACATGTTGAAGACCATCTGCAAGAGGATAGCTCAATTGAATGAAGGTCTTCAAGAACTAAGTATGCAAGACTCCTCCAAGAAATTGACTGATGAATCTGTCATCCCTGAGGAAAGAGGAAAATTCAAAGGAAAGAAAAAGGCTTCAGTAGATCATCAACTGAACAAGAAAACTTCAGCTGCTGATCTACGGAAGAGAAATTCAGCCCCAAACAATCAAAATGTGTACAAAATTGAAAAAGGTGAAGCACATTCAAAGCTAAAGAAGAAAGAGCTACAACAAAGATCAGCAAACAAAAGGAATGATTCTGAGAAAGAATCAGAAGAAAAGTATTGCAAATGGTGTGACATGAAAAATCACAACACTGAAGACTGTTACTTCAGCAGCTACTGTTCTATTTGCAATATGAACAATCATATGACTGCTGATTGTTACTTCAACAAACATTGTTCTATCTGCAACAAAAATAATCATTCCACACAGGAATGTTATTTCAACAAAAAGAACAAGACAAAAAGCACAAAGAAGAAAGAATCAGACAAATCTGAATCAGATTCTCAATCCTCGGATTCTGAAAAGAGCTCAAAACTGAAGAAGTTTGAACAAAAATCAAAAGCAAAACCAAAGGTCAAATCAGCATCAAGTGTTCATATACTGCGGAAAAGACCATCTTTTCAGCAGTCAAAAACACCACACAAAAGAGTAGATTTGTCAGACAAAGAATCAAAGGATGATGATTCATTCTTTGATAAATTTGACAAAGGCATTCATATACCTCTTTCAAAAACAAAAGATAGTGAAACATTTAAAGGTTCAGTGTCAAAACAAAAGACTCAAACAAATGAAGTTACTCTGAGTAAAGCAGACAATGTGAATCATGAATCTACTTCATCAACATCAAATTCAGCAGAATCATCCTCATCTAAATCAAATCAGAATGAATCAATTAAATCTGAAACTGAATCTTCAAAAATTGTTCATGAAAGAATAACTGTTTTAGATCCTGTTGATAAACCCAAGATCACTAAGACTTGGGTTGTCACTTCTAACTGATTTTCATTTCTGATTGCAGGAACAATATTGGAGAGCTGACAACATGTGGTATGTTGACAGTGGTTGGTTCAGGCATATGACAGGAAACTGTTCTCTTCTCCATGATTTTAAACATAAAAATGCTTCTTATGTGGCATTTGGTGGGGATAAAAAGGGAGGTAAAATTGTTGGTGAAGGAATGATAACTAATGGTGTACTTATATTTGATAAAGTAAATTACTGTAAAAACTTACAGTATAATTTACTTAGTGTATCTCAAATCTGTGATCAAAACTACACTACATTGTTTGATGACACTAACTGTTACATTCTTAAGCCAGGATTTAGTGTCCCTGAAGATCGAATTCTCCTCAAAGCAGCAAGAAAAGGAAACACTTATGTTTTGGATATGAACAACACTTCACTCACAAAACATGAAACTTGCCTTATATCTAAACTTTCAGAAGATTTGTCACAATTATGGCATAGAAGGCTTGTTCATTCTAACATGAAGAACATGAATAAATTGGTAAAACATGACCTGGTCATTGGATTACCAAATAAAGAGTTCCATTGCTCAACTCATTGCTCTCTTGTTACAAGGGAAAACAACACAGAGTGTCACATAAACCAAAAACAATCAATACTAATACTACACCACTCAAATTGCTTCACATGGATCTTTTTGGTCCAACCAATGTAATGAGATTGGAAAAAGACAATATTGTTTGGTGATAGTTGATGATTTCACTAGATTTACATGGGTCTTTTTCTTAAAACAAAAGAGTGAAACATCAGAAACATTAATGGACTTTGTCATCAAGATTGAGAATCAACTTGATACAAAAGTCAAAATTTTCAGGAGTGATAATGGTACTGAATTTGTCAACTTTGAACTAGATTCTTTTTGCAGGAGCAAAGGTATTGCAAGACAATTCAGTGCACCAAGGACTCCACAACAAAATGGAGTTGCTGAAAGAAGAAACAGAACTCTCATTGAAGCAGCAAGAACAATGCTAGCTGATTCACAACTACCTATTACCTTTTGGGCTGAGGCTGTGAATACTGCATGCAATGTTCAAAATAGAACATTAATTGTCAAAGAACATAACAAAACTCCTTATGAGCTCTATTTAAAAGAAAACCTTACATAGGATATCTAAGAGTATTTGGATGTCAAGTAACTGTTTTGAACATAAAAGAGTCATTAGGAAAATTTTCAGAAAAAGCATATGATGGTTTCTTTGTTGGATACTCTTCAACATCAAAATCATATAGAGTGTATATTCCACAACATAACATTGTGGAAGAGACCCCTAATGTATTTTTTGATGAAAATGTGTTTACTAAGTCAGTTAAAGGTTCATCATGGTTATTTGACATAGATGCTTTGTCTAAATCTTTTAACTATGATCATTTGACAAATGCAGGATCTGATGAAGTATGCTATCCATTTGTTCCACCTATTATGACTGAAGTAACTTTATCTGCTGATCCCCCAAGGATACATCCATCTTCAGGTGAAAATACTTCAGCACAAGCAGATATTACATGTGGAACTGAACAAAATGCATCCGGAGTTCCTTCGGAAGATCAGCATGTATCCGGAGAAATTCCTTCGGAAGACCAAAATACATCCGGAGAACTTCCTTCGGAAGACCAAAATGTATCCGGAGCAGCTCCTACGGAAGAACAAAATACTTCCGCAGAAGTTCCTGCGGAAGAGCAAAATCCAACTGCAAATACTTCTGTAGCTCAATCAACAGAGACTCAATTTGATTATTTCTTGAATTCTCAAATTGAGATGAATCAGTCAGAGGCAATGGAAATGACTAATCTGGAATCATCTATTCCAGTTGAGTCAACTCCCTCAATGAGAATTCATAAGTCTCATCCACTTAACAATATCATTGGAAATCCTGAAAAGAGAACTACAAGGAGCCAAAGTGGTACAGCCAACCTTTGTCTCTTCAACTGTTTTCTTTCTCAAGTGGTGCCTCCAAACATTACAGCTGCTTTAAAAGACAATAGCTGGATTGAAGCTATGCAAGAAGAGCTTCAACAGTTCAGAAAGCAAAAAGTATGGTCTCTTGTTGATTTACCTGAAGGTCAACATCCTATTGGAACTAGATGGCTATACAAAAACAAACTGGATGATAGAGGGATTATTGTCCGAAACAAAGCAAGGTTGATAGCACAAGGATACACTCAAGAAGAAGGCATAGATTATGATGAAGTTTTTGCACCAGTTGCAAGAATTGAGGCAATAAGAGTGTTCTTGGCATATGCATCATACAAGAAATTTACTATGTATCAAATGGATGTCAAGTGTGCATTCTTATATGGGAAAATTGATGAGGAAGTTTATGTGTCTCAACCCCCCGGATTTGAAGATCCTCATTATCCTCACAGGGTATACAAACTAGATAAAGCCTTATATGGTCTTCATCAAGCACCAAGAAAATGGTATGAAACACTATCATCTTTCTTACTCAAGCATGGCTACAAAAGAGGAACTATTGATCAGACACTCTTTCTCAAACAAGAACATCAAGATCTCTTAGTAGTTCAAGTATATGTTGATGACATTATATTTGGATCAACAAATAAGAGATTGTGTGTGAATTTTGAAGAACTGATGAAATCTGAATTTCAGATGAGCTCAATGGGTGAATTAACATTCTTCCTTGGCCTTCAAGTTCATCAAAAAGCAGATGGAATATTCATCAATCAAGAAAAATACATACATCAAATACTGAAGAAATACAATCTTGCTGAAGTATCCTCATGCAAAACACCAGCATCAACAATTGATAAGATTGCTCCTATCCCACTGGAAAATCTATTGATCAAAAATTATTTAGATCCATGATAGGTTCACTTATGTACTTAACTGCCAGTAGACCTGATATTATGTTTGCTGTGTGTGTATGTGCTAGGTACCAATCTGATCCAAAGGAGTCACATCTCAATGCTGTCAAAAGAATTTTCAGATACCTCAAGGGAAAACCAGGACTTGGTCTATGGTATCCCAAGGATGGAGACTTTACACTCTACTCATACTCAGACAGTGACTATGGTGGATGTAACAGCAATAGAAAATCAACAACCGGTGGATGTCAATTCATTGGACCCAGGCTAGTGTCATGGCAGTGCACGAAACAACAAATGAATCTGTATCCACAGCTGAGGCTGAGTACATTGTTGCTTCAGCTGGGTGTTCTCAAGTACTTTGGTTACAAAACCAATTGCTTGACTATGGTTACAACTTTCTTCAAACTTCAATCTATATAGACAATTCTGCTGCTATGTTTATCACTGCTAATCCTGTGCAACATAGTAAAACAAAACATATAGAGATTAGGTATCATTTTCTGAGAGATTGCTCAGAAAAGGGATTGATTAAGTTAGTCAAAGTGGATACATCAAATCAGCTTGCTGATTTATTCACTAAAGCCTTTGATTCAGTCAGATTTAATTTTCTGATTGAGTCTCTAGGTATGATTAACTTAGATTAAATCAAGTGCAATCAAACAACATGCTGTGTGCAATAATGCATCAGTATGACTTATGCATGGGAAATGATATTACACTATAGCTTTGCCTATTTCTGCATAAACAAATAACAATATATCTCAACAAGTTTCTTGATATGTGAGTAGGTTCATCTTGAGTGGAAACAAAACTTAGTGCATGCAAAACATAATACTATAATAATTGTCTGTGGGAAACTTCATTTTGAGAAAACAAAGTGAGTCTTATCCTAATGTGATCAAATCATTCATCTAAACACACTATGTAAAACACTTTATACTATCTATCTTTGCAAATCATACTCCCTCTGTTTTGTGTGAACAAAGACCTGGGTGTATGATCACCATACTGAATATCAGTATCAAAGGTGAAAAGATCATGCTCATCATCATCCCTCTGTTTTGTGTGAACAAAGATCTGGGTTAAAGGCACCTCTGTTTTACGTGAGTAAAGACCTGGTGACCTGATGATGATCATATCTAAAGCTCTCAAAAGAATCCTAAGTGATCAACTGTATATTATCTTGAGCTTTATCAACATCGCATCAATGAGATGCCAAATACATCTCAAGATAGCTATTATAATTTAAAGTACATAGTCTTAAGTGTGAAAAAGTGATGATTTGACTTGCAAAGGGAGGACAACACCTTTGTGAATCAAATGTGAAGCCCGTGACAGTTATTTCTAAAACAATAAAACATGATAAACAGCATGCCTAGTTGATACATGAGCTCTTGTATGGATTTATATGGACAATATACTTGCAAACAGAACTTGTTCTAGTATCAACTATACAACATAACTAATCAGGAAGAGGCTTAGCATTATAGTATGATCCCATCTTATGTGTATCTGATCATTATCATATATTTAAAGTTCATGTTATTCCTCTTAAAGAAATTTATTATAAATGCTAATGTGCAACATTAATCACAAATTTAGGGGGAGTAGAATTCATGAAAAAGCATCTAAATCAGCAGCAGCAATGTCTATATCTTTATCAATTTGAAGAAATTGAAATCTGAGCATCATCTTAGCTGTTGGTTACATGAAATTTTTTTTGTAAAAATCTCTATTTTAAATTTTCTTGTACTAAATTGTCATGTATACAAAGCCAACGAGGTCCTATAGCAATAATTGGTTCAACCAATGGAGTTGGGCCATACATACAACTGTGTGTAAATCAATATTAGTATATTAATGTTTATCCGTAGATTGGTAAACTACGGATGAATAAAGATCAATAAATTAATGATTACAATTTCACATCAGTAGAAGTTGTTGATCCGTAGATGTACTACGGAAGAGTAAATTGTGGATCACACAATTAATGAGAAATTACTTCTACGGAAGAATACAATGTGGGACCCACTGAATAAATCAGAGAAATTTAATATGTCTGAGGGTATAAATAAAGAGATTTGACTTGTCAAATTCATTATTCACTTTTTCAGCTCACTTTTTCAGACCTAGAAAATCTCACTCAACAAAATTTTTCCCACTTTCTCAACATTCAAAATTTACCAAATCAAAACCTTAAGCAAACATATATCTGTGTTCTTAATCAGCGTTTATTAAGGTAAAACCAACTTCAACATCTCCTAGTTCTAGTACCCTTCTTATTGTTTGTTCGTCTATTCTCAGCCTTCGATTCTTTACTTCTGCAATAATGCCTTCATCATCTTCTTCTATATGTGCAGAATTCCAGAAATCACTGATATGCGAGCGATAAATCGTTGGCTCTGCAGATAGGGCATAGAATATCTTTGATCTTCTCAAATATCTCATAATTTCTTAGACATCCTTCTGACACAGGATCGTCAGGGTTCAAGAAAGCACACACATTATGTTCTTTTGAAAATCGTTGATCCATCTATTCATAAGAAAAAACTTCGTTAGAATCACATTATTGATATGAGAATACGAACAGTTGTGAAATAAAACAAGAATCCCTGATGTATTTGATAATGAATACATAGAAAAGGTTTTTCTCCTAATGGGGGATGATGGAGACTTTGAAAAGGGAGAAATTAAGAAGGGAAGACTCTGTAAGCCATACAGATTTTTGGGTCACACTTATCTGAAGTGTATGTCAAACAGAAAATCTGGGCTTGACAGATTTTCAAAACATATATCATCTGGTATCATTGGCATCTTTGTGGGAAGGACCTACAACTATTCAAAGTACATCTTCAATTGTTTGTGTGATCACATTCGAGTACAGAAGACTGATAAGATGTATATGTTTCCAAGATTCATTCAGCTCATCATTAATGCAGATCTGCCTGGAACATCTGTGGAGGGTGGTGTGTTTATCCAAGCACACCTTGGCAGATCTGTGCTAAACAAAATCTCAGGAAAATATGAAGGAGGTGACATAGACATGTTTGCTCATGTGATTGATCCAAATGCAGACATACCTCAAGATCTAGTTTGGGAAATTGGTGAAGAAAGCTCTGCTACCAGCTCTGCTCAAGACACTCCATCACCAGAAGCATCACCTAAACAACAACAACCACATCAACCACCATCTCCTCACAGCCAAAATACAGAACCTATGTCTCCAATCCTCCACCTATCACCACAACAACAACAAACACCCCAAACACAATCACCAGCCAGTCAAAATACTGAACCAATAACTCCCATTCAACCCCAATCACCAAATCAACTTCAAATGCAACTTTACCAACAACCTACAAATTCAGATACTGAGAGCATCTACACTGGGGAGACAGAATTAGTCTCAGAAGCAAGTACAGTTAAACTGTCATTATCCAAGACTGAATCCCCTGTGCATTCAAATGAAACTGAACAAGTTTCTCCAGTGACTGATCAGCAACTACAACAAACTCTTCAAGAGCATGAAGATCAAGCCACTGAACCAAAGTCAAGCTCAGCAAGTGTTGATCATGAGGAAGTAAAAGAAGATGAGATTGAGTCTCAGCATCAGCAAGTAGACCTAGAAGCAGATCATGTTGATGTGATTGCTTATAATGAAGATGATCTAAGTGAAGATGACATTCCAGTGAGCAAAAGTTATCTGGTGACTGAGTACAACAAGCTGGTGCTCAAATCAAATAAAAGAAAGGAAAGAATACAAGAGCTGAAGGGGATGATAAAAGAAAAGGATGAAGAATTGATAAGACAGCAAGCAAGAATAAAAAGACTGAGAGAAGATGCTCAAAGTGATAAAGAAGTCATTGATGCTCTGCTAGACAAGGAAGCTGAGCTTAAAGAGTCAGCAGAGTCTGAGAAGAAAGAAAAAGAAAAGATCATGAAAAGACTTGAACAAGCATCTGGCACTATGACTGCTCAGTCAAACATTATAAAGAGAAAAGAAGAAGAAATTGAGCAACTTAAATTGAAGATCAGTTCATTGGAATCTCATGCTAAGGCTTCAACTGCTCAAACAAAACAAGGTCTGAGGCATCAAAAGAAATGATCTTGTACTCAAGGAAAAGAAAGTACCATGGTACTGCTGAGAAGAAGCCAACTACTTATGAAAGTGTTTCAAAGAAACAAAAGCTGACTTCTCCTGAACACACCCCCTCAATAGATTTATCTACTGAGAAGCCCATCTCTCAAAAGAAAGATGAAAGTGATAAAGAGTGGGAAGATTTAATCAAAGAAGACTCTTCACCAAAACAAGAAGTCTCAAAGGCTGATGATCTTCTGACTACAAGTGACATATTTGAAGAGAGGCCTGAATCAACCATGTTCATGACACTTATAAACCATGGTTTCCCTTATGACATGGTTGAAAGACTAAATATGACAGAGATGAAGAACCTGTTAAAAGAATTTGAGCTTGCATGCTTTATGATTCCAAATTGTGATTATGAAGCCTTCAGCACCTTTCAATCAATTCAGAAAACAAAGAAGGAGTTGGGACATTGTGACACAGCCAAGCTAAGCAAATACAACATGAATTGCTGGTTACAAGGACATAATTACAAACCTCATGAGCTTAAAGGAAGATCAGTAGGGGAACTCAGAAGGATGATGGAGCATGTGATGAAAGTTGAGCTAGATACTGGAGTAAAATTCAGAACTGAAGCTCCACATCCATCTTATGAACAACAAAGCAAACTTCCTGCTGAACCCATAACAGTTGAACCTAAAGATCAGCACAAAAGAAAGGAGAAATTGATTAGAGAGCCAAGAGAAGTTATACCCGGAAAAGTATGGCCACTTGGGACTGCAGTTAGAGAGATAACTGAGCAAAAGTCCACTCTAATTCAACTGATAGATCACCTCACAACTCCCAGCTCTGTGGAAGAAAACAAGATCATGGCTTGGAAATATGATCCAGACTGGGATTGTGCTGTTATTAAAAGAACATCTGGAAGAGTTGAATACTTCCATGATGTACTCTCAGTGGTGAGTCTGCCAGAGAATGACATCAAAGATCTTCAAAGTTTAATCATCAGCAATTATCCAATTCACCCTAGAGGAAGAGATTTCTCAACCCTAGTGGGAAAGTTGAAAACAAAGTTTAAAGATGATGTGCTTATAGAAGCCAAAAGAGAAGATGTAGAACATCAAAAGAGAATCAAAGGGCTCAAAAGATTCAAGACCAATGCCTCAGAACATGTAGATGATGAATTCTTGAAGAGGATTGGCTACAACAACAGAAACAAAGCAGCACTTAAATGCATTGAAGGGACTCAATTCACATACCCAATCACTGAATGGGGATATGTTGAGAAGACAAAAGAGTTGGTCCTGCTGGAGAAATGCTGAGAACAAGAAAGCTGAAAATATCAGAATCTTTGATCCTGTGGAAATCAAATTGCTCCATCCCAGCTACACCTCATACCTTAATGACAAATTCTTTCCCAAGCTGACTGATGAAAAAGCACAAAATGATCTGTTCCTACATGTCCATGTGATTCAAGTAATAGACAAACTACATGCCAAAGCATATAAAAGAAGAAGATTTAATGCTGGACTGCTGAAGGGAACAACCTTTGATGAAGTAACAGAACTCAGAATAACAGAACAAGATGAGCTAGAAGTGGTGAATAACAACAAGGTGTTAGACACACTCACTACAGAGGAAGATGTTCTGGGAATCAGTTATGAGACTCTGAAGAAGATCAGCAAGATGAAGATCAACTATAAGTATGATGATCAGAAGACTGCTATTTCCTACTTCTACAACAAGATGATTGCCAGAATCAAGTATCTTGCAGTTTTGAAGAACTGATTGCAAGTAGCTAAGCCTAAGGGGGAGTATTGTTAGGTCTAGAATCAGTAGATCTAGTCATTATGTATAGGCTTAGTACTTGAATTAATATCTGTAATGAACGTTTGTACTTCATTATTGTGTATGCATTAAATATATAGGTTAACCCATTTATATATGTGTTGGTTTATGTATGGTTGCAGGTACAAACATAATACTTGGTCAATTACTGAAATTGACTGTGTAAGAAACATCTACGGATGAACATTTTGTTCTTCCGTAGATATATTTCTTACAAGTAACAAAACATCCGAAGATCATCTACGGATAAACAAATCAACTGGAGTTCCAAGTGAAAGAGTTCAAGAAATGCTGCGGAAGAACAAGATTGCTTTTGAACAAGACTTCTGCGGAAGAACAAGAATTCTGTGGAAGAACAAAACATCTACGGAAGACAATATTTCTGCGGAGTCCAAACACTTGTATAATACAAGTGTTACGAGTCAACAAGTCAACAAGTCAACAAGGCGGTTATACGAATCCCGAGAAATCCGATGATTCCTTAACAGAAACAAATCAAATCCCGAGAGATCCGGTGTTTCCTATAACTGAAACACCTTTGTCTATAAATATGGATCCTAGGTTTCGATTCAAGGACGATTGAGTTAGACGATTGATTGATTGATGACAGCAATAGCAATACAACAATCATCAAAAGTCTTTCGATCAACAAAAACATACACAACATCATAGCATTCTTTGATATCGTACATTCAATTCTTTTGTAATCACCAACACATTATAATAAAATATTGATTAATCATTAATTGTGTTTTGGTTCGTGTGTTCTTGATATTTCATTGATATATAAAGTTGCTTAAACACAATTAAACCAAATCAACGTTAATTCCGCTAACGTTGACTTGACATCGATTCACACTGATAATTCCTGTTGACGATCCTTGGATTCACATATATATATATGGATCAATTGCATATATGCCCTTCTAAATATCCCTTAAATGCATATATACCCAAACAAAAACTTTAATTGCATATATACCCAATTTATTGTAATGACAATATTACCCTTCCAAAAAATTAATAAGAACTTACACATGGGTATATATATACTATTAAAGAGTTTTATAAGGGGAAATATGCTTTTAATCTATTTGTTATTTATAAGGTTGGTAAGAGAAAATTTACCAATTATAAAGTTTTAGTAAAAAGTAAGGATAGATTAATCATTATATAAACTACTTTTAATGAAAATGGGTAAATTTGCTAATTATGAGGTTTTGTAAGGGGATATATGCATTTAAAATTTTTGCTTGGGTATATATGCAATTAAAGAATTTTAAAGGGGGAAATATGCTTATATATATATATATATATAGTCACTAAATGATAAGTTTTACTTTTAACACACTCTCACAATACATATAAGTATGCTATAATTACTCTACATATACAATATATATTTTATATAATCACACATGCATAGCACATAATGTATAACACACATTCCATGCATAATTATATAATATATGTATTCCACACATCAACCCATGCAATATATATATACATTACGTAAAACACACACATACATATAATACATATGTCATTTATAGCATACACCAAAACCCACACACATGAAGAAAACATATATACACAGAACACCCATGTCACACACATATGCATCGAGTTACACACCCAAACCACCCTGTACACCTAAAGTAACATATACACACACATATACGCAAAAATCATGAACACACACAATAAGCATACCGAACAAACACACTAGGAATAAGCAAACCGAACCCAATTGAAGCTAGTCGTCAAGAACTAGTAACATAAACGAAACCAAAACACAGCTCCAAGAGTACCGAGAAGAAAAACGTACCGAACCGCTTACGAGGGAGCGATGGAACCACGTGAGTCATCGGAGTTGTGATCACCGAGCAAGGTGCTACAGTCGAAGGAGGGCTGTTGATGGTGAGAAAAGGGGCTGCCGAGATCTCGCGCACGGTGAGGAGATCGACGTTTGCAAGAATCCTCGATCATGGAAGATGGCAAACGGCAGCAGCGGTAGGGTTAGGGATTTGTGTAGAGTTACGGGGGTGAGGAAGTTGGTTATTTAAGATGAGTTCCAGTTTGCAAGTTGCCCGATTTAGTCCTTCAAGTTAACCTAAATTGTACTTAAGTTAATTTATTTTAATTAACTTAGTGTTTACCACTAATAATAAGTATCAAAATAATCATTATCATTTAATAGTAACTAAATTGGTTTATTTATTAAAAAATATCAAGGAGAGAGAGAGAGAGAGGTTAGATATCGGTAACGGTAGTAACATGAAAGACATGAATTGTCACAATTTCCACGTGTTGCTTGGCTAACCAATCCATGCCGGTAATAACTTCAAAGCTTCCCAGTAGCATAGGAATAAGGTAGATGAGGAACTCGTGCTCGTTGAGACTCAAGGTACAATCGCGTATTACGACGTCAACGACGATCGATTTTCCATCGGTGACTTCGACCGTAAAGGGTCTTTCTAGATTAGCACGCGTCTTAGAAAGAATGGGCTCGAACCCCAAAGACACGAAACTCTTATCGGCACCCGAATCAAACAATACAGAAGCATAACGGCTATTTACAAGATACATACCTGTTCAGTAATGACCTATTATTGATATAATGAACACAGGTAGGGGTTTTTACAAGACAAAGGACGATTAAAAGAAATTAACGACGTACCATTCACCACGTCGTTGTTGGCTTGAGCTTGGTTGACGTTGATGTTGAAAGCCCCTCCACGAGCCGGTGGCACAGTTCCCGTATTGCGAGGACATTGTGGACGAATATGTCCAGGTTCGCCACAGTTGTAGCAGGCTCGATTAGCAAGCATCGTAGTATTGTTCAGAGCATGAAGAAAAGTGGCCACCAAATGCCCATACTTCCCGCACAACGAGCAAACTCGGCATGGAGTGTTACTCGTGTGATGGTACTTGCAAGTATTGCACATCGGGTACGGCCTAGAATAAGCTCTCGCCACGGGAGCTTGATTTGCAACAACAACTTGCCTTTGAGGAGCATTTGGTGCTGTCACCGCATAATTGTTGGTCGGTGTGAACTTGCACTTCTTGTTTTGGAAAGAGGACTCGGCCTTCATCTCCTTTGTAGCCTCGGGTGTCACCTTTGCAGCAGTTTTGGCACTTTTCACTGACAAAGTGCCAGCCCTAATATGATTTTCAGTGAGCTGGGCGGTGATAGTAATCACCTCCTCCAAGGTTGTAGGCCTACTACCCACCACGACATCTTGAATTTGAGGTGGTACCCCCTTAATAAACTTCTCGATGTTACGGGGCATGGTATCCACCATGTGGGGTAGGAGCATGCTCAACTCATGATGTTGGGTGGAATAAGCCAAATGGTTTCCATCATCTTGCTTGAGATTCCAAAATTCTTCCTCCAGCTTCTGCAATTCACTCCTCGGGCAGAACGTTTGGATCATTATGTCCTTAAATTCTTCCCAAGATAATGCCAAGGCAACTTCAGTCCCTCGGTTCCTTTTCTCACTGTTCCACCACGTGAGCACCCGTTGTTGAAGAACGCTCGCAGCATAGCGGACCTTGAATTCATCAGGACACTCGCTCACGATGAACGTGTTTTCCATACTCTGGAACCACTCGAGAAGTCCAGTGGCTCCTTCTTTTCCACTAAAGCTAGTGGGTTTACACGAGTTGAAATGCTTAAAGGTGCAGGTGCGATTGTTTCCATTTTGATTGTTGCTATTATCCCCATGGGCATTGTTGTCACCACCACTATTGTTTCCATTGGTGTTGTTGTTGTTATTCGCCATTAAGGTGCTGCTAAGTTCAGCAACCATTGACGGGAGCACAACAGCCATTTGCTGGGCGATCATTGCAGCGAGTTTACGATCAGAACTTCCGCGCTTTCTATGGTGACAAGACATGCTGGATATACAAAATGAGTTAGACACGGAAATGAGAATAATAAAGGATAGTAATTTAAACAAGAATAAGTCAAAGGTTGTAAGGCACATGGAATGGTTCCATTTGGTAACGCATTACCATTTGGAAATGTTGACACATTAAGGTAAATTGACCCATTTGTCTTAGAAACTTGTGTATGTTGACCATAGTTTATCACTCATCCTAGAAATCCCCCGGTAAGCATAACTTGTCCCGTAGGATTTATGTGAAATGCTTACCTTAGCCCGAAGGCCTTTTGCCAGGAAATCCAAAATACAGGTGTCTATGTGTCACATAATATTTATTAGGTTCATGGAATCAAAACCTTGATGAGATTTGTATAGATTAGACATAAAGTCTAAAGATTTAAACCATAGATATAAAGCGTACGAACCCACGTGTCGTCGAGATTAAGTTTAAGAAGTTTCATTCGTCGGGGAGAATTAAAGAATCAAGAATAAGTCTAGGGGAGACAAGTAACAATGTTTAAGCATTTACAAGACAATCCTATGCTAAGGCATCAAGTTGCATATAAGAAGGCATAGCATTATGTGGAATGCAAACAATATATTTTTAACCAGAATATAAATATTATTCTATAAGGTTCATGCAAAAACTATAATCTAGGTCACCATTTCTAATAACCTAAATCCCTATAGTTATGGGCTCTGATACCAATCTGTCACACCCCAACCTTGACGGCGGAATCGTCGAGATGTGAAGGTTAAGATTGTTCACAACCACATAACGCTATTAATTATTCCAAATATTATAATCATAAGTTTCAAATGTAAAATTACAAACATAAATCTCAAATATGAAAATAGACATAACGTAAGATATAAATAATCCAAGACATTTCGTTTATTAAACTAGGTCCAATACTATATGTGAATAAACTTCAAATATAGCATCAAACTTGGGCGTTTCTTGAAACATGTTAAAAATACAAGGTCAACATAACGTTGGTGAGATTTCCATAGTTTTCATACATTGTAAGGATTCCTTTAAGTCTGATGCAAACCAAAACATCCAAATGTCTCTCTACAAGTAATGCACCAAGTACTGAAGAAGAAATGTTTCGGAAGTTTTTACACCATACACTAGAAATATTCTAAGTGTAAAATCTTCCGAAGCCAAGACCAATATCTTCCAAAGCCAAACATGAAGTCTTCCGAAGCCTCAGAGACAAAGTCTTCTGAAGCTTCATCCTATGAAGATAGATTTCTTCCGAAGACTTTTAGTAACATGCTTTATCTGATGTACTGTTCCATAAAGCTGGACACCTTTCCGCTGCATCTCTGTAAAGTCACCAACTTACATGAGTTGGTGAAAAGGTCCATGCTTTTGGTAACTGTACATTGAGGTCTTGAGTCTGTAACTTTCTACTTTATGTACTTTACCCTTTTTGTAATAGATAAGGATGTGAGCTATGGCATGTCATAGTCACAAGGTCAAAAGGAAGATATGCCTTTTGATTCTACAATTGATTTTGTTTGTGTCTAGTCAATTGTATCCAGCTGGCTTTCAAAGTATAGTCGGCTGTAGGTTGTAGTATAAGTATTCCAAGTTCTAGTATCTTTCTTTATGCTTTGTAACACTTGTAATAGAACTTGAGAAAGCAATATACTGCCTCCTTGAAACCCAAATCTCTTGTTCTGTCTCTTTATCATTACTTGTGTTCTTTGTATCAATATCTTGGTTAATCCAGTTTACTGTTTGATCAAGTTTAGTTAATCTCCTCTTTGTGTTGTTGTGTTGTAATTGCTAAGCCCTTAACCGGTCCTGCATACATACATATATAAAAGATGGCAATTCATGTCATAAGTTAGTGAGCAAAGTAACTAGGGATGTATGATAGATGTAACAATCAAACCTTGACAGTTTATAAGATTACACGTTTACAAGATTATATGATTAGCTAAGTGTACCTGGATTAACCAAGCAGGCTTGTCAGGCCCCATAGATCTATGACATCGACAGGCTAGCAATAGTTAATGAATGCACATATAATAGTCAATACATGGTAATTAGTAAAGTTCAACTAACCACAACAAAAAAGTGAATTGCCCAAGTGTTTACAAGAATCAAACGAGCTTACAAGTGCAATATTATAAGGTAACATGTTTCACCCCAAAGTGTAAAAATAAGCAAAAGGTGTTAGGACCGTGTACGGACGGAGTACTAACTGATTTACGTGTATACCAACTCAAATAGTGCGGAATCCTATTTGATTGGCGATCCATTCAGTGAGAACGCACGTAGAATCAATCTTAGAAAGAATCTAAACGTTAAGAACGATTGCAATATGATTTCGTGCGATCTATGAACTTGGAATAGGTTCTCTAAGGTCTCTGGACGGCTAGGGTACGATTTAGTACATAGGGATTCGAATTGTTACGTTTTTCCATGAATTAAGTGGTATTTATAGGTTAGGGTTTCTCAATCGTGCGACTGAACCATTAGTATGGTTCAGTCGTGCGACTGAGTCATACGATTGTTCCATCCGCACGATTGAGGCTTCAGTCTTGCTACTGAGTCAATCTCATGTCACAATCGTGCGATTGATCCAGTCTCCTGGTTCAGTCGTGCGACTGGTTCATTAGCATGAAGTTGTTCATGCGTATGGTCCATTAGAATGGGCCATTTGCATAAGAACTTCACATGACTAAGTTTAAACATATTTCTCGACCATTCTTGACTAAGATCTATGTAAACAACCACAAACCTATATAGTTAGTTCAACCATGCGTTATTACATAATAAGCAATGAAGTATTTAATATTATAAGCACAATCACACATTGTATTTCATTCAGTACCCATTCTATTACATATATGTAAGAAATGAAAGACATTTTACATTTGAGCTCCTAAACTAGGTACACATGTATCTACAAACTCCCCCTTGGACCTAGTTTACTCTATTGTCTAACATTCTTCATCAGTTCTTCAAACTTCTTGTACTTCTCCTCTCTTGTAGCTCCAGCATGTATCTCAAATGCAAAACAGAGCCTTATAACATTTTGAAACTGGAGGGCTTGTACAATGTGTTGCGCGTCATAGAACAGTGGCCACTTGTATAAGGTGTAAACATCATTAGCCGACAAGTTAGTGAGCCACATTGGGTCAAACACCCTGATTGTTTCCATATTTCCAGCTCTGTTCAAAACTATGACTGCCTCACCTGTTCTCCAATCGTAGTACCACCATTTAAAGTGTGGAGTGAAGTCCTGAGGCATTTCCCTTAGAGGGATTCTCGACATTGTGCGCGGAGGACTCCACTTCAGCACAATCTTTGGCTTCCCAGTAATGGCATCAACTTCAGATCTTCTGATATACCTCGTTGGTTGTTGAGGTTTGAAGTTGACCCACCTGGTGTGGTACTCCTTCTTCAAAGCTGCTTATAACCAGTTTGGCCAGCTGGTTAAGCTCAAAACCGGGTAGAGTCTTCAGATCGTGTGGGAATCTGAAGTACTCGATTCCCTTCTCTCTCTTGATAGCACAAACATTTAGACCATCAAAATATGCCCACGCTATAATCTTTCCTGACACCTTCAGATGCTTCTTCACTTTATAGAGCTTGGTGTAGGTACTAGGCTTTGGAGCACTGCGTTGGGCTTTGATCTCTGCAAAACATGCCGCCAATTCAGCCTTTTTGATGTTGACATCGGCGTCTGAGGCTTGGGCTTGATCTTCCTTCTTTTCCGACTCCTGCTCCATCTTATCCAGTGTTTCAAATGTATCACTGACAAGAGTGTCACCTAGATTGGGGACTACATTTCCCTCGTTGTCAACATACTCTGGATAATATTGTGTCGTGACGTCTTCAATCTTAATCTCATCCACATCGTGAAGCTCATCGTCACTATCCATGTCAACTGTACGAGCATCCTTCACGATCTCATTTGGATTCAGTCAGAACATTTCAGCCAGTTGCTCATCAGTAAGATCGTGAATTATTTCTCCTTCTTCAGGAGTGTACCTCACAGACCTCCTGACGATCCCTTGTAGATCATGTATCATTGTGAGTTGAGACTTGATCTGCTGAAGGGGAGCAACATCATATTCATCTCACTGATATTGTGGATCTGCTTGACTTAAATATGTAAATACATCAATAATTAGTCAATAATCAAGACAGTTAAACATTAAATATATATAAACATTAAGTACACATTTTGATACATGATTCAATCACAAAAGCTTTTAAGTACTACAAAATCTAATCATAACTTTTGTCTTGATCTGTTGATTCTTTAGGTTGAGTCAGATGTGCAAATACCCCAATCGTTAATCAATTTCTCAAAAGATATTAAATCAGGCTGAAATTTTCACACTGCCGATGTGCCAGAAACTTAGTTTCAACTTCATGGTCATCACCTTCTTCTAGGATCTTTAGTACTTCTTCAGCAAGCTTTTGGCTCTGTTGTGGATCAACCTTGTTAGTTTCTTGAGAGTCTTTGTCATCCATACCACCGCTCATTTGCATAGCATTATTCCCATCTCTGTCCAAAACATCATCTTCTTCCTCTCCATCAAGCAGGAGAGGATCATGTGAGAGCACGTGGACAGATGGTTTAACATTAGTGCTAAGTATGCATTCTGGATTTGATCGGACATCTCATCAATTCCTCCTCCCCTTGACACTATACACTTATGGATGTCATGAGCTAAGCACTTGACCTGAGGGCAGAAGTTTCTCTTGTTGAGCAAACATGCGTTGATGTCTCCAGTATACTTCATCCTCAGAAAAGCATCTGCATATGTACATATGTTGTGCTTGATGTTCATTATCCATTGTTCACCCATAGATCTGCAACACAATACACATATACGTTAGAATTTGTGTAACAGGATGACATTTGAATTTTAATGAACTTGATTCATTTAGTACAATCATGCGAATGGACAATGTGACTGAGGCTTAGTCGTGCGATTGGGCTCAGTCGTACGATTGAGCTTTCGACTGAGCTTAGTCGTATACTGTACCATGAGATTGGACCAGTCATGCGACAGAACCCATAAGCATGGTTCATACGTGCGATTGAGTCATTCGGCTAACTCAATCGTACGACTGGAGTTTATCAGCGTGTCCATTCGCATACCTCACTTTTAAACACAAAAGATTTTACCCTTTATCAAGACATGACATTTCACTTTGTGTTTACAATCATTTTGACCGCAGAGACTCAAATTAGCACTTAGATTCATTTAAGCCAACAAGTGTGACCACTTAAGTGTTCTATTCTTAAGAGGAGTCTCGGTTACGGGTTTTTGTGATTTCAGCACTTAAAACCTGCACTTAAGACATTCATTTTGACCAATTTTAGTTGAAGTGTACCTGTAGATGGGTAGAGTAATTGTTAGAATCACAAACACAGTGCTACAGCAATGAAACACAATTTTGGCAGAGTACCAACGCTCTCGTGCGACTTTAGGACGATATTGGGAGTGATGAGTGACTGCGTCCGACTCCCCCTCTATTTATACTTGGGTTTCTTTCAGTCGTGCGACTGAGCCCAGTCGCATAATTGATTCGTACGACTGAAGATCAGTCGTGCGATTGGCACAGTCGGTCACCTTCAGTCGTGCGACTAGAATTCAGTCGTGCGACTGTGTCATTCGGTTACCTTCATTCATACGATTGGTTCACTTTTATGATCCAATCGTGTGATTTTACTCATGCTTATGGTCCAATCGCACGTCTGGCCCATACGTGTGGGTTAATCGTGCGATTGGGCTCATACATACGGGCCAATCGTACGACTGGTCCATACTCATGGTCCAGTCGTGCGAATGGATCATACACATGATTTTGACTTTATGACCAGTTGATACTTAACCCCCTTTAACTTTTGATTAAACATTTTGAGCATTCGATCATCTCAGACATGATCATTTTAGCTTAGAAAACCTTTGATCACCTCAGTCGTGATCCTTTTAAACAAAACATTTTGTCACCTCAGATGTGACCCTTTTACCATTTGAAAACCAGTTTGGTCACCTCAAACGTGACCCTTTTACCATTTGAAAACCAGTTTGGTCACCTCATACGTGACCCTTTTAAGTGAGTGAATCCTAGGTTGACTTCCGATGCGTAGTCCGATATTTAACTACTAAATTGACTGAAATTACCTAAAATAAGCAACTAGAAATAAAACAAAACTAAAACATAATTTTGTATTTTTGTGTGAGGTTGAAATCCTAAGTATCTACCAGATTTTTCTTTCTAGACAGTATAGCATCAATTTACAGTGTTCATGACTGGATCAATTCATTATGGAATCATACAGGTAATCAAATCATTCAAGACGTGTTACCAAAATCTTTTGATGCTAGATTCTTGTTTTCATCGAGATTCATTAGCAAGCTTAGGAAATCATATTGGTACTATAAGATGCACACATTGATTTGAACTTTCAAGAATTGCCGCCACGATGATTGTCAATATACTTGTCCACTTAAATCCATACACAGATTTTTGACACAGATTGGTGATACATTAGGTTTAATTATTTCAACCAGAATTTGTGGATCCCATGCTTATATGGTAATCAACATTCCTCAGGAGATTTTTGAGCGGTCTACGGGAATTATGACAAGAAGAAACTATTCTCAGAGCTTTCAAAGAGAAGCCAAGCCTCAGGTCAGTGCTACCGCACAACAGAGAGGCGGTAAACAACAATGAACTCTAGAATATCTAGGTTATGCTTATCCTCAGGTCAGTACCACCGCACAGCAGAGAGGCACATAACCTATCTTCTTGTGAGAGCATTTTTCTTTTCTTTTTGCACGTAACGCACCAACAACATTTGTTATTAGCTTGATAGCGCTTACACATTTTTTTCTCGTGCTTTGCTCTTTTTATGGTCATCTGCACACATTTGTGGCGTTTATTTTGCTCGTCACCCCTTATTGGAACTTCATTGATTGTGTTAAGCAGTGATAAGATGGGAACCCACAGCAAGTTGAACAATTTAGTTTGAATTTAAGTCACCAATGAGGTCTACTCACCTATTGTGTTGAATCTACCAACACATCATATAATGAACATGCAACCTCTGGGTCTACTTTCTTTATGTTACCTTATTAGCATCCAGTTTTACTATCATTTTTCCTGTTATATTGCTCAGACTTCTCAGACTTATACTTTGAATTTCGCATCTAATTCAATTTACTCTTTTAAAGTCCCAAATGCTTTGTTCCTGTGTACTATCATTTTCCACAGTCATTGAATCTGTTTCACAGATACGATCTCATTTCTATCAGCTAGCATGTCCTCCTCCCTTGTTTTTTTTATTACTAACTTAACCTATTCTACCCCTAAAATTCTAAAATCGAAACTAATTTTGTTTTTAGAATTTTAATAGGTGAACAATAAAAATACTAAAATTAACTATATAAAATAAAATAAAAATATAAGAAAAATGGACTCGACGCATCGGACTAAACATGTTCATCTTCTGGAATGACATCACTATTGTTTTTAACGCCGTTGACCTCTAACAAATATAGAAAACGTGGTTTATCAAAGGCTTTTGTGTAGAGGTCAGCGCGTTGAAAATCCGTATTTATTTTAACAACATCGATTAGATTCTTTTCAAAGAAATCACGTATAAAGTGATATTTGATACTGATGTGTTTGGTCTTAGGATGTTGGACTGGATTTTTTGTAACGGCTATTGCAGCAGAATTATCAACAAATATAGGAGTGTTAGAAAATTTCAAACCGTCGTCCCGCATCTACTATTGAATCCAGATGATTTGAGAACAGCAGCTTGCCACAGCAACATATTCAGCTTCACAAGTTGACAAAGCCACTGATGTCTGCTTCTTACATTGCCACGTGACTAATTGTCACACCCCAACCTTGACGGCGGAAACGTCGAGATGTGAGGGTTAAGATCGTTCACAGCCACATAACGCTATTATTAAGTCCAAATATTATAATCATAAGTTTCCAATGTAACATTACAAGCATAAGTCTCAAACATGAAAGTAACATAACATAAGATGTAAATTTATTCATGAAAATCCATTTATTTAACTAGGTCCAATCCAAGATGTGTATAAGCTTCAAAAGTGCATCAAACTTGGGCGTTTCCTGAAACATGTTAAAAATAAAAGGTCAACAATAATGTTGGTGAGATTTCCATAGTTTTCAATACATAAGTATATTAAAGATGGCAATTTATGTTATAAGTTAGAGAGCAAAGTAACTAGGGATGTAAGACAGAATGCACAATCAAACCTTGAGAAAGTTTTACAAGTCTCAAACGTTTACAAGTATATACGATTAGCTAAGTGTACTTGGATCAACCAAGCAGGCTTGTCAGGCCCATAGATCTATGACGTCGCCAGGCTAGCAATAGTTAATGATTGTACATATATTCGACATTACATGGTAGCTACAAAGATCAACTAACCATAACATACAAGTGAGTTGCCATAAGTTTACAAGCATCAAACGTGTTTACAAGTGCAATGTTTATAAGGTAACATGTTTCACCCCAAAGTGTAAAAATGTGAAAAAAGGGGTATAGAAATACTCACATGATCGAATAGTATATAAATGATGATTAATAAGAGTAATAATAGGCGTCGTTCCAAACGTAAACCGTCATGAAACACCTAATTATATAATTACAAGATTTACGTATTAATAATAAGTTTAACAAATTAATGAGAATTAGGGTTTCAACTTGGTGTTTGTGCCTTTGTCTTATAATTATATTTAACAATTGGAAATCAATTATATTTTCTTGGAAAACTATATTTATATATTTTATATAAAGATATGAAATAAGAAAACATTTATAATAATTCGTAAGATTTATATATATAAAGTTTAAATAAAGTTTCATAACTAAATAAAATAAGCACGATTTACACAATAATTTAGAAGAAACATTTTAAATAATAATTTTTGTGAAAAGTATTATTTAAAGTCTAATTATAACATTAGCTTTAGAATACTAAATAAAAAATATGAAGGCATTTGTTTTAGTAAATAAATTACTGAAAAATAATTAAGTGATTTTAAAATATACAAAGTTTATAAAATAAGTTTTTATATTTTTTAGAAATTTTTAAAATTTAATCTGAAGGCGAAAAGCCCTTAAAAAAAATATATGAGGTTCCCCGGGTTCGAACCGGGGACCTCTGGTTTGGAAAGCATGTATCTTACCAGTGAACTAAGGGCCTTAACCGCATTAAAGATTTGTTTTAAGAACTTAAAAACACCATTTGTTGAATATCCCCAATTCGCATGAACCCTAGTTTGTTCAATCCCCGAAGATCGATTCGATGTTATCACTCAAATTAACCATGGGGCTTTTGTTCCCCATGTTAAGACGAGTGTGTAGATGTGTTCCACTTACCCGTTTATGTGCGAATTGATACGGTTTGCTATGGTTCAACTTCGGTTCTTCGCGAATGAACAGAGGAGTATGAACTCGATGTTTGTGATGTTTCAGAGAAATTGATATTGCAGAGAGTTGGAAAGGGTCGAAAGAAAGCTTTCCCCTCTATTTAATGGGTTCAATTTATACGTTAAAGTATCGAACGGGTCTCGCCTTTGATTTGATTGTTTCGGTTATGGTTGGACGATTAATTTGTTGTTAAACTCAAATTTAATCTCACATTCAAGTTTGCAATGATTGTTAGAACGTTTTTAATCAATTAAACGACTCAATTCAACGGGTTTTAGATGTAATTGCTTGGTGGCTTTCGGTTTCATGTGATTTCTTAATGAAACCATCATTTCGATCGAATTATACATTCGATTCGTGTCCACGTTCGCAGTGTTGGCTTTAATTCGGTCGAACCATTTGTTTGTTGGGCGTTTTGCCCTCACCGGAGCTCGGCCGGAGGTGGCCGGAGCTATCACCGGTTTTACGGGGTGAGAGAAAGAGCGGGGGAGTTGGGTTTTGGATTTTGACACATTTAGTCCCTGCGGTTTTATGGTTAACATTTTATGTTTAAAACATTCTTTTAAAGTTTCAAAATTAACAATAAAGCCCCCTAAACTTCTTTTAAACCCTTTTTAAGTTTAATATATTCTACAAGTTGTTATTATTGATAATAATATTATTATTTTTCTTAGTTATTATTAGTGTTATATTATTATTTATTATTATTATTATTATTATTATTATTATTATTATTATTATTATTATTATTATTATTATTATTATTATTATTTTATTATTAGTATTATTATTATTATTATTATTATTATTATTATTATTATTATTATTATTATTATTATTATACACTTTAATATTTTAATTATTAACTTCATAACTCAAAAGTTAATGAAAATCAAGAATGACATAAATAACTCATCGATTTCATAGATGTCAACAATGGCCCTTACAAGAATTAACAATGTTAACTTTTATTTAACTCAAAAATACATAATGTTACAGTCTCCCCAACTTAAAAGAATTTCGTCCCGAAATTAAGAATGAACTAAACGAACAAATGTGGGTATCTCTTCTTCATATGATCCTCACGCTCCCAAGTGAACTCAGCTCCATGTTTGTTTTCCCAACGGACTTTGACGATAGGTGTGGTAGTTGTTCGGGTCTTCTTCAGGATTCGATCCATAATCTCAACAGGCTTCTCAACGAAATGCAATGACTCATCTATTTGAATTTCCTCTAGTGGAACATGCAAATTTTCATCAGCCAGACATTTCCACAAGTTTGAGACATGAAAGACAGGATGAATTCCGCTAAGTTCAGAAGGTAGCTCCAGTTTGTAAGCCACTTTCCCAATTCTTTTCAGAATTTTGAAAGGTCCTACAAATCTTGGAGCTAGTTTACCCTTCTTCCCAAAGCGAACAACACCATTCCACGGTGAAACCTTAAGAAGAACCATGTCGCCAACTTGGAACTCCAGTGGCTTACGACGCTTATCGGCGTAACTCTTTTGTCGACTTCTAGCCACTTCAAGGTTCTTGCGGATTGTAGAGACTTTATCGGTCGTTTCTTGTATGAGTTCAGGACCAGTGATGAAGTTTTCACCAACGTCGGTCCAGCAGATCGGTGATCGGCATTTACGACCATAGAGTGCTTCAAATGGTGCCATCTTGATACTTGAGTGATAACTATTGTTATACGAAAATTCCGCGAGCGGTAAATGCGTATCCCAATCACCGCCAAAGTCAAGGACACAAAGACGCAGCAGATCCTCAAGGGTTTGGATTGTTCGTTCGGTTTCACCATCGGTTTGAGGATGGTAAGCCGTACTTAAATCCAATTGAGTACCCAAGAGTTCTTGCATCGAAGTCCAAAAGTGTGAAGTGAAGCGAGCATCTCGATCGGAAATAATGTGTAAAGGCACACCATGACGACTCACAATTTCGTCAATGTAGATTCGAGCCAGCCTTGAAACCTTGTACGTATCTCGTATGGGTATGAAATATGCTGTCTTGGTCAAACGGTCAACAATGACCCATATACTATCATGACCACGAGGTGTACGAGGTAACTTGGTTATGAAATCCATGGATATATGTTCCCATTTCCACATTGGGATTTCAGGTTGCTCAAGTAAACCACTTGGTCGTTGATGCTCGGCTTTGACCCTTGCACACGTGAGACACTTGGAAACATAAGACGCGATATTTTCTTCATTCCAGGCCACCAATATTGACCACGCAGGTCCATATACATCTTATCGGAGCCAGGATGAATAGAATATCGAGTTTGATGAGCTTCGTTCATAATGAAGTGTCGAAGATTATCACGATTTGGGATCCAAAGTCGATTCAAGAAATACCACATGCCGTTTGGTTTTGTCTTCAGTTGTGACCGAACATTAGACATCAAGTCTTCATCCTTCCCTTCGTCAGTTAGTGCCGCTTGTTGAGCCTCGCGAATGCATAACTCGAGGTCACTATCGATTCTTATGTTTTGGAGCATGATAGTAGCCTCGTTGATATCCACATGAATCTCGGTATCAAATTCTCCTAGCGTATCAAACCATTGCCTTCGATCTCGGATTTCTTGGAGCGAGACAGTCTTGTTGTGGACCTTGCGACTTAGCGCGTCGGCTACAACATTCGCCTTTCCAGGATGGTAGCGAATGTCGCAGTCGTAGTCGCTAATTAACTCGATCCAACGCCTTTGTCTCATGTTGAGATCCTTTTGGTTGAACACGTGTTGGAGACTCTTATGATCGGTGTAGACTATGCATTGCGTCCCATATAAATAGTGTCGCCAAATTTTCAATGCAAAAACCACAGCACCAAGTTCAAGATCGTGAGTCGTGTAGTTCACTTCATGAACCTTCAATTGCCTCGACGCGTATGCTATAACTTTGCCTCGTTGCATGAGTACACAACCAAGACCTTGATTTGAAGCATCGCAATACACAGTGAAGTCATCATTTCCATCGGGAAGTGTGAGAATAGGAGCGTTACACAACTTGCGTTTCAATGTCTCAAAAGCCTCTTCTTGCTCGGGTCCCCATTCAAAGAGTCGATTCTTTTGGGTTAGCGTTGTTAATGGTTTAGCAATCTTCGAGAAATTCGCTATGAACCTACGGTAATATCCAGCTAAGCCCAGAAAAGAACGAACCTCGGTTGGGGTTGTGGGAACACACCAATTCTTCACGGCTTCAATTTTAGCAGGATCAATGTGAATTCCTTGGCTATTCACCACATGCCCTAAGAATTGAACCTCCTCCAACCAAAATTCACACTTGGAAAACTTGGCGTATAATTGCTCCTTCTTCAAAAGTCCAAGAACTTGTCGCAAGTGCGTCTCGTGATCGATTTTTGTCTTGGAATAAATAAGAATGTCATCAATGAACACGATCACGAACTTATCCAAATACGGTTTACATACTCGATTCATGAGATCCATGAACACGGCAGGCGCATTGGTCAAGCCAAAAGGCATGACCATGAACTCGTAGTGTCCATATCGAGTACGAAAAGCGGTCTTTGGAATGTCATCATCGTGGACACGTAGTTGATGATACCCAGAACGTAAATCGA
This sequence comes from Flaveria ramosissima, assembly GCA_025215565.1. NCBI lineage: Eukaryota > Viridiplantae > Streptophyta > Magnoliopsida > Asterales > Asteraceae > Flaveria > Flaveria ramosissima. The sequence goes on along the minus strand of CM046037.1, from coordinate 71,370,082 downwards.
TTTTTGAGAATTGAGTTTCTCCTTGAAGTTGGTCGAAGAGATCATCAATTCGAGGAAGAGGGTATCGGTTTTTGATAGTAAGCTTGTTGAGTTCCCGGTAATCGATGCACATATGAAATGAACCATCCTTCTTCTTCACAAATAGTACACGTGCACCCCACGGTGATGAACTAGGGCGAATGAAACCCTTATCGATCAACTCTTGCAGTTGACTAGCGAGTTCTTGCATTTCAGACGGTGCAAGACGATAAGGCAATTTAGCCACAGGGTTTGCACCAGGGATTAAGTCAATCTTGAACTCAACTTCTCGCACGGGAGGTAACCCTTTAAGATCCTCAGGAAAAACCTCAGGAAAGTCCCGCACAACAGGAATGTCTTTCAACTCCTTACCCTTGGCTTTCATATTAACTACATATGCCATGAAAGCCATGTAGTTTTTACTTAAGCACTTGCGGGCCTTGATGCAAGACATGAGTTTGGGTCTTTGGGATGATTTCTCCCCAAAGACCTTCAAAGTATCACCAGTCGGTAAAGGAATTCGGACACACTTTTCGAAGCATAGAATTTCCGCACGATGCTTAGCTAACCAATCCATACCAATGATAACATCAAAGCTTCCCAATTGCATAGGAATAAGGTCGATGAAAAACTCGTGTTCGTTAAGGCTTAAGGTGCAGTCACGTATTACGACGACAACGACGATAGATTTTCCATTGGCGACCTCGACCGTGAAAGACCTTTCTAGGTTGACGCGTGGTTTAGAAAGTAAAGGCTCGAATTCCAGAGACACGAAACTCCTATCGGCACCCGAATCAAACAATACAGATGCATAATGATTATTTACAAGATACATACCTGTTTGGTAATAACCCATTATTGGTATGATGAACACAGATAGGAATTCCTATAAGAAAAGAAACGATTAAAAGAATTTCAACGACATACCGTTCACCACATCGTTGTTGGCTTGAGCTTGATTGGCGTTGATGTTGAAAGCCCTTCCACGAGCCGGTGGCACAGTTCCCGCATTGCGAGGACATTGCGGACGAATATGGCCAGGCTCGCCACAGTTATAGCAGGTTCGGTTGGTAAGCATGGCAGTGTTGTTTGGCGCACGAAGACAAGTAGCCACCAAATGACCATACTTCCCACACAACGAGCAGAATCGGCATGGAATGTTGCTCGCATGATGGTACTTGCACGTGTTACACATGGGATATGGACCAGCATAAGCTCTAGCCACAGGGGCTTGATTTGCAACCACCATTTGTTTTTTAGGAGCATTGGGTGCGGTCACAGCGTAGTTGCGCGTCGGGGTGAACTTACGCTTTTTGTTTTGACAAGATGACTCGGCCTTTACCTCCTTTGTTGCCTCGGGTGTCACCTTCGTAGTAGACTTGGAACCCTTTGCCGACATAGTGCCAGCTCTTATATGATTCTCGGTGAGCTGTGCAGTGATGGTAATTGCCTCCTCCAAAGTTGTGGGCCTACTACCCACCACGGCATCTTGAATTTGAGGTGGCACCCCCTTGATAAATTTCTCAATGTTACGGGGCACGGTGTCCACCATGTGTGGTAGGAGCATACTCAACTCATGATGCCGGGTGGAATAAGCCAAGTGATTCCCACCATCTTGTTTGAGGTTCCAGAACTCCTCCTCTAGCTTTTGCAACTCGCTACTCGGACAAAACTTTTGAATCATGATCTCCTTAAATTCCTCCCAGGGCAATGCCAAAGCAACCTCAGTTCCACAGTTTCTCTTTTCACTATTCCACCATGTTAGTGCCCGTTGTTGAAGAACACTTGTGGCATAGCGAACCTTGAACTCGTTGGGGCAATCGCTAACAATGAACGTATTCTCCATACTTTCAAACCACTCAAGAAGTCCAGTGGCTCCTTCTTTTCCACTAAAGCTAGTGGGTTTGCATGAGTTGAAGTGTTTGAAAGTGCAAGTACGATTGTTCCCTTGTTGATTGTTCCTGTTTTGGTTGTTGCTATTGTCTCCATTAGCACCGCTATTGTTCCCATTGGTGTTGTTGTTGCTATTAGCCATTAGAGTGCTATTAAGTTCAGCAACCATAGTCGGGATGACGGCAGCCATTTGTCGGGCAATCATGGCGGCTAGCTTACGGTCGGAACTTCCACGCTTTCCATGGTGACGAGAAATGCTGTATATACAAAAATGAGTTAGTTACGGGAGTGAGGATAACAAAGGATAGTAGTTTAACAAAGATAAGCTAAGGGTTATAAGGTACACGGAATGATTCCATTTGGTAACGCATTACCATTTGGAAACGTTGACACGTCAAGGTGAATTGACCCATTTACCTTAGAAACTTGTGTCTATTGACCATAGTTTATCACTCATCCCAGAAATCCCCAGGTAAGCATAACTAGTCCCGTAGGATTTATGTGATATGCTTGCCTTAGCCCGAGGGCCTTTTGCCAGGAAAACCAGGATACAGGTGTCTATGTGTCACACAATATTTCTTAGGTTCATAGAATCAAAACCTTGATGGGATTTATATAGATTAGACATAACGTCTAAAGATCCAAGTCATAACATAAGCATAAGATTCCACGTGTCGTCGAGAATAAGGTTAAGAGAGTTCATGTTTGGGGAGAGTCAAAGTGTCAAATTGCACATAAGAGGGCATAGCATTATGTAGCATGCAAAGTATATAATTTACAAGATAGAATTATAATTCTATAAGGTTAATGCATACTATAGTCTAGGTCACCATTTCTAATAACCTAGATCCCTATAGTTATGGGCTCTGATACCAATCAGTCACACCCCAACCTTGACGGCGGAAACGTCAAGATGTGAGGGTTAAGATCGTTCACAGCCACATAACGCTATTATTAAGTCCAAATATTATAATCATAAGTTTCCAATGTAACATTACAAGCATAAGTCTCAAACATGAAAGTAACATAACATAAGATGTAAAATTATTCAAGGAAATCCATTTATTTAACTAGGTCCAATCCTAGATGTGTATAAGCTTCAAAAGTGCATCAAACTTGGGCGTTTCCTGAAACATGTTAAAAATAAAAGGTCAACAATAATGTTGGTGAGATTTCCATAGTTTTCAATACATAAGTATATAAAAGATGGCAATTCATGTTATAAGTTAGAGAGCAAAGTAACTAGGGATGTAAGACAGAATGCACAATCAAACCTTGACAAAGTTTTACAAGTCTCAAACGTTTATGCAGGACCGTTTAAGGGCTTTAACACAATTACAACACAACAACACAATGAGGAGATTAACTAAACTTTAATCAAACAGTGAACTGGGTTAACCAAAGTGATACAAAGAACACAAGTAAAGCAAGAGACAGAACAAGAGAGTATGGGTTTCAAGGAGGCAGTATATTGCTTTCTCAAGTTCTTTTACAAGTGTTACAAAGCATGAAGAAAGATACAAGAACTTGAAATACTTATACTACAACCTACAGCCGGCTATACTTTGAAAGCCAGCTGGATACAATTGACTAGACACTAACAAAATCAATTGTAGGATCAAAAGGCATATCTGCCTTTTGACCTTGTGACTATGACATGCCATAGCTCACATCCTTATACATTACAAAAAGGATAAAGTACATAAAGTGGAAAGTTACAGACTCAAGACCTCAATGTACAGTTACCAAAAGCATGGACCTTTTCACCAACTCATGTAAGTTGGTGACTTTACAGAGATGCGGCGGAAAAGGTGCTTTATGGAACAGTACATCAGATAAAGCATGTGTACTAAAAGTCATCGGAAGAAATCTGTCTTCATAGGTTGAAGCTTCGGAAGACTTTTTCTCTGAGGCTTCGGAAGACTTCATGTTTGGCTTCAGAAGATATTGGTCTTGGCTTCGGAAGATTTTACACTTAGAGTATGTTCTAATGCATTGTGTAAAACTTCCGAAGCATTCTTCACTTCAGTACTTAGTGCATGTTGCTGAGACACTTTGGATGTTTTGGGTTGCATCAGACTTAAGGAATCCTTACAAACTCCCCCTGAGCTGATGCTACCAAAACACTTAGAAGATCTTCAGATGTTGGTAGTCTTCAGTACAATCAAGACCATTCCTTTCTTCATTAGATGGTAAGGATCATCAAGACTCTCATAGTATCTTCTCATCTCAAAGAGATCATGCAGAGGTAAGTTGATTATGTCTTTCCAGGAGTAGACATTCTCAACACCTTGATCTCTGATAACATGCCATCTTTCTGGATTGGTAGAGTAAGTCCAGGACAAGATGGGTGTCTCAGTTGTTAGAGGAGCCACTTGAATAGGAGTTGATTGGGCTGCCTCATCATGCACTTCCTCAGGTTGATCTGATTCAGCCTGAGGTGTAGAGGTAGATGACTTTGGCTTCTTCTTCTTAGTCTTTGGTTTAGAAGCCATTCTCTTCTTCCTCTTAGATAACTTTAACTGAGAAGACTGGTCTGCAGCACCATGTTAATCATCAGTGTCTTTCTCAGTTGGGTGTTCCTCCCTCACAGGTTCAGAAGGAGAGGGAGTTTGACCCTGCCTTGGATCAGAAGATGAAGCTTGCTGAGGCTCAGCTGGAGGTTCTGGTTGAGGTGTCTCTGCTTGTTCAAACTTGACCTCCACTTCAGGTGGGACTTGACTTGGAAGAGAGTGCAAGTCAATCAGTTCTCCACTCTTAATCTTCTGCTTGATCACCCTTATATGCTCATCCATAGTGGATAGAGACATGGGGCCAAGTCTCCTTCCGGAGAATCCATATAGCTTCAAGAAGCTCATCATTCTTTGTCTGTCAGCAGACTTCTTTGCATTCTTTTGAATGATGGCTCTTGACTTTGCAGCTTCTTCCCTTAGCTTCCTTTTGGTTGTCTTTCTTTCTTTGACTAGCTCAAGCTTAAGTTGCTTTAGGTACTCAAACTCAATGAAGTCATAGGACAGGGGAAGAAGTGCATCTGCCTGATAGAAGCCTGTGGCACTCAGGTAGTTGATCATCTTGATCCTATCTTCTTCTTTATCTACCTGAGGTTCTTGTGGAGCCACATCTTCCTGTGCAGGACTTTCTTGAACTGGAGAGAGAGTGGGAGCATGCTTGTAAAGTCTTTTCTGTCTCTTCTCCTCTTTGAATTGAAGAAGTAGCCTTACATCCTCTTTCTCCTTCATCTCTCTTGACACTTCCTTGTCAGCCAGTTCATTTAACTCTTCTAAGGGGAGGGAGATGATTTCATCAATATCATAGTTCCTGGTCTGTAAGTAGGTAATTCTGACTGCCCTTAACTCATCATCCTGAGTATTTGGTCTGGGAGCAGCCCTGATTGCAGCTTGCATGAAGCTAGATGACCCAGAAGAACTTTCTCCCCTTAGTCTCCTTTTCCTCTATCTCTTTTCCTCCTCAATTTCCTCAGGAGTCATTATCCTTTTCCCTTTATCACCAACAGACCTTTGTGACTCAGGGTGGATTGAGGCTTGGCCTTCATTGCTTGGTGTAGCTTCCATGCTCTGGCCAGAGAGAGGCTGAGAAACACCTTCACCAGCAGGTGTCTCGGATGGAGTTTGGACCTCTGCAGCAGTTGTTGATGATGAGACAGGGGTCTCAGGTTCTGCCACTGGGCCTTCAGTCAAGGTTTCCCCTATGAAACTAATCTTAGGGTCCATGCCTGATTGCCTAAGTCTTCTTCTTAGAGAGAACTCTGCAAGGATCCTGTCTTGGATTCTTTGAGCCAGCCTGTTAGCTTGTCTTGAATTGCTTGGATTGACAAGTGGCATGTTGACTAAATCCAGTCTTTCATAGAAGCTCAGGCTTTGGAAATGAAAAACTTCTTGATGGCCTTGAACTCTGTGAAGTATAAGGGCTCTTCTGTCATCATCATACCTCCACCTTATGATGTAGTTGCCAGTTCCTTGTGCTGGAGATGAGACAGCCCTTGGTATACCTTCCTCAAAGAGACTCCTGATGATTGAGTCTATAGAGTCCACATTAATGTGAACTTGAGGAAGTTGCTGAGAATGCACAACAGCAAGTGAGGATGGTGAGTCCTCTATGTCCATTCTCTGTGAAGAACTCCCAGGTTCTGTGGTTGTAATAACTTTCTCCCCCTTTTTGGTAGCATCACCCACTTGCATAGGTGAGCTGGAGGATAAGTCAATCACTTCCACAGGTTCTTGTGTTCCTGGTTGAGCTCTCCTTAAAGGTCTCCCAGCTAGTTTTTCCTTTAGATTTGAAATCTGAAGTTGCTGATCATTGACCCTGTTTTGTAAGGTAGTCACCTGAGATTCCAAGTGACTAACCTTAGAGACTAAATAGGTGCATGTTTTTGACAATTTCTGCACCTTTAGTCTCAAATTCCCCTCATCTTCATCAGAAGAATTATTGGGGGATGAGATGATTGGACCAAAGTCCTCTCTCTTACCACCAGCTTGAGGTTCTTGGCTGCTGGTTTTCCTCTGCTCACTGGCAGCCTCAGTTGAGATGCCAGTGGGCTGAGTTGCCATGGTTGAGGAGAAGAGAGTCAGAGGTACTCATCTCTCTTTGAGTAGGGGAGGAGAAGAGAGACTCATGGTACTCACTGAATCCTAAGTCTTCATCAGTATAGAAGGATAGGTTGGGAATTGGTTGGTTGAGATCCAAAGGCTGGGATGGTAGCTGTCCCCTGAAGGTTGTTCACTTGAGTGTTGAGACCAGAGTGAAGGCTTAAGGCTGTTGGGCTAGTGAGCTCATCAGGGTGAGCATGAGGAACCTCAGCCCTGATAGGTGAAGTAATGGGAGTGGTTTGCTCCTCAGGAGAAGTGGGAGCTCTAGTATCCACTTCTTCCTGTAAGGTTGAGTATATGGGGGCCTGCACAGACTCAATAGCCTGAGCAGGGGTTCGTTTGGATTTTCTTTGGTAGGTGAGGGTGATTTCTGGTCTTTTTAGAGGTAAGGATAAAAGAGGTGTGGGTTCAACACTAGCTTGTGTTGCTAGGTTGTCACCTTGAGCAATGAGCTCTAACATTTTTGAGACTAGGGCTGTTTCTACCCCTGAGAAGCCTACAGTTGGCTTCTTCATTATTTTAAAGATGTCGGGCTTCATCTGTCCCAATTTAAGAATATTACTTGTTTCCCTCAACTGTGAGCCCAGTTCACAGTTGAGAATGTGTTGAACATATCTAGGAAACATTAATACTCTAAGGAGTCTAAGTTTGAAAGTAAATTAGTATAAACAAATTGTGAATACCTGAACTTGATCCCCTGAACCATCCCATGAACTATAAAGGAGAGATCCTCAGGAATCTGGTCCCATCCACCATGCTTGTTTGATAAGCTGTGGATAACCACATGGAGCAGGTATTTCCACTAGGATGAGACCTTCCCTTTCCTGAAGGTCTTTACAGAGAAATCTCCCTCATAGCCCATCTGCTCAAAGGAATGATTAACAGCTTCCTTTGGGAAGGACACCTCACCTTCTTCATCATCCAGCTGCAAATGTTGGTTAATGATGGCCGGAGTGATGAAGATTGTCCTCCCTTGCACTGTGGCAGACAGTGCCTTCTCCCCATCCATGATGACCTCTTGGCAGGTCTTCCAGAATTCAAGCAAGTGATCCTCATATAGAGTAGGATCAATGGTCAGGGAGGTGAAATAGTTGGATAGAGTCAAGAATTGGCAAATCTCTGAGAAACTTGCATCTTTCTCAGAGCTTAACAGAGCAACTTGATTATGTTGCCTGTGAAGTTGCATGGAGAAATCTGGTTGTTTCTGCGGTTAAGGTTGGCCATTTCAGAAGCTTAAGGGTGAAGAAAGGTAGAAAGCAAAGGCGGTTTAGAGAATTAGGTTAGAGGAATAGTAGAAATGAGGAAGATAGTGGGAAAGAGGGGGAACCGTTGGGTATTTATGTGAAAAGGGATTTGAACCAAAGTTAATGAAAGAGGATAAACTTTGAAATCCGGAAGTCGGTCCCACCTCTGAAAAGGTAGTTTACTTTTGCTCAAAAAGTAGTTTTCTTGGAATTCGAAAAGCTTCCGAAGGTAATTTGTCTTCGGAAGTTTTGATTGAAAAAGCTTCCGAAGCTAAAATGGCTTCGGAAGATTTTCCTGAGAGTCTTGAAAATTTATGCTTCGGAAGAGAAATAAACCCTTGGATGCTTTGTATAGGAATAAACAAAGCTTCCGAAGGTTAATTTTGCTTCGGAAGGAAAAAGTCCTTAAAAATAATAAGTGTCTGAGATAAGAATTTTAAGCTTCGGAAGATGAATTTTGACTTCTTCCGAAGGTAAAATCTCTTAGACAGTTATTTATTTTGAAGACATGTTTTGCTTCCGAAGATAAAATTTTATCTTCCGAAGTATCAGAAAATTTTCAAGAATCTAAGGAAAGTCTTCAAAAAGAATTTTACATCCAAAGAAAACATGAGCTTATGAAAGTGATGAACTAGACAACTTAGGACACACATATTTTAAGAAGAAATAATTAGAATTAGTTTTAAGAAAAAGTCTACTCAAAGTTAATCATCCCAATAGCTGATATTAGATACTTAAATCTCTGTTCATCAAGAGCTTTTGTAAACAGATCAGCATATTGTTCATCTGTATGAACTTTGACTAGTTTAATTAATCCCTTTTCATAGTTATCTCTTATTAAATGATACCTGATGTTGATGTGTTTGGTCCTTGAGTGCTGCACAGGGTTCTCAGTGATAGAGATAGCACTATTGTTGTCTATGTGGATAGGAGTCTCTTTGAAGTTAAATCCATAGTCCAGCATCTGATTTTGAATCCAAAGCACTTGAGCACAGCAGCTTGCAGCAGCAATGTATTCAGCCTCAGCAGTTGATGCAGACACACAGGATTGTTTCTTGCATTGCCATGAGACAACCCTTCCACCAAGGAATTGACATCCCCCAGATGTAGACTTTGCAGTCATGTTGCAACCACCATAATCACTATCTGTATAGGCATACAGATTGAAATTAGGATTCTTTGGATACCATAGACCAAGTGTTGAAGCACCTTTGAGGTATCTTAAAATCCTTTTCACAGTGATTAAGTGAGACATCTTAGGGTTGGCTTGATATCTTGCACAAATACATGTAGCAAACATGATATCAGGCCTGCTAGCTGTAAGATACATAAGAGACCCAATCATAGCCCTGTATAAGTGTTCATCTACACACTCCCCCTCAAGATCTGGACCAAGGGAGTGGTTTCTGGCTATGGGTGTCTTAGCAATCTTACAATCAGTCATGTTGAACCTCTTGAGTATGTCTTGAACATACTTTGACTGACTTATGAAGATGCCATCTTCAACCTGCTTCACTTGAATTCCCAGAAAGAAGTTGAGTTCTCCCATTGAACTCATTTCAAATCTGTCTTTCATCAGCTTCTCAAAGTCTTTGCAGAGCTTTGGATTAGTTGAACCAAAGATGATGTCATCTACATATACTTGAACCAGCAATAAGTCATTTCCCTGTCCTTTGATGAAGAGAGTTGCATCTATAGTACCTCTTCTGTATCCATGTTTACAAAGTTACTCAGATAGTGTCTCATACCACTTCCTGGGTGCCTAATGCAGCCCATAAAGAGCTTTGTCAAGCTTGCAGACATAATCAGGATGATCAGGGTCTACAAAACCAGGTGGCTGTTTGACATAAACCTCTTCATCAATCACTCCATATAAGAAAGCACACTTTACATCAAGTTGATAGACCTTAAAGTTCTTGGATGCAGCAAATGCCAGGAATATCCTAACAGCTTCTAGTCTTGCTACAGGAGCAAAGACATCAGTGTAGTCAATCCCTTCTTCTTGTGTGTATCCTTAAACAACTAGTCTTGCCTTGTTCTTGATGATGATTCCTCTATCATCCTTTTTATTCCTAAAAACCCATTTGGTTCCAATTGTAGTCTTCCCATGAGGAAGAGGACAAAGGTTCCAAACTTTATGCCTTTTGAATTGAAGCAGCTCTTGTTGCATAGCTTCAACCCAACTTTCATCCTTTAGAGCTTCATCAACTTTCTTTGGCTCTATCTGAGATAAGAAACAAGAGTGAAGACAAACATTTGCTTCATGGGTTTGTCCTCTTGTTCTTACCCCTGTGACAACATCTCCAATGATGTTTGTGGTGGGGTGAGACTTGTGGATCCTTAGCTGAGGGATCACAGCAAGTTGCTGAGAAAGATCCAAATTTGAGAAATTTAGATCTGTTCTGGAAGATTCACCCTCCACATTATCACACTTATCAAGATTAACTTGATCCAATGAGTGTGTGACATCATTGATGTTGTCATCTATGGTATGGTTATTAGCATCAGGAAATTCCTGATCACTATCACCATCACCATTGTTGTCTTCTACAATTGAGGTGTCTTTGTCTGGTTGAGAAGCCTCTGAGCTGGAATTTGAAGGCATACCAGATGTATCAGCTGAATTTGTCATGTTGTGCTGATAGAAACCTCATTTGCTGAAGTAGTTCCAACTGGAGCTGAAGATGTATGAGTTGAGGGTCTTCCTAGCTCAAATCTTGGATCAGGATCACCTGTATTTAAATTTTCTGCAGATCCTGAAACATGCTCACAAGATTTGTTAAAACAGTTGGTAACTAAATCAAGATCAAACAGCCAATCCGGACCAGAACCAGCAACACAGGGTGTGTGCTCATTGAAAGTCACATTGGCTGACTCCTCAAAATTCTAGTTCTGAGATTGTATACTCTATAAGCTTTAGCTTGGGAAGAGTATCCAATGAAGTGTCCATCATCTGATTTCTCAGCAAACTTGGCAATTTGATCTTTGGTATTCAAGATGGTGCAGGGACATCCAAATGACCTGAGAAAACCAATGAAAGGTTTCCTCTTGTGCCAAAGTTCATAAGGAGTCTTACCATGTGTCTTAACTACTAAAACTCTGTTTTGCACATAGCAAGCAGTATTAACTGCCTCTGCCCAGAAGGTGATAGGCAGTTTAGAGTCAGACAACATAGTTCTTGCAGCTTCAATAAGTGTCCTGTTTCTCCTTTCAGCAACTCCGTTTTGCTGAGGAGTCCTGGGAGCACTATATTGTCTTGTAATACCTTTTTCATCACAAAATGTATCAAGGATTTGGTTCTTGAATTCAGTTCCTTGATCACATCTTATGGTTTTGACCTTGTGATCACATTGATTCTCAACTTTTAAGATGAAATTCTTCAGAATCTCAGGGGTTTCATCCTTAGTTCTAAGGAAGAAGACCCAAGTGAATCTTGTAAAATCATCTGTGATCACCAAACAGTAAGAGGTCCTTCCTAGACTCATTACACTGGTGGGGCCAAAGAGATCCATATGTAACAAGTGTAGGGGAGTAGTGATGGAGTTCTTTTCCTTAGGCTTGTGAGATACCTTGTGTTGCTTCCCTTTCAGGCATGCAACACAATGATCATCACTTGTAAACTCTTTCTTTGGCATTCCAGTTACCAGATCATGTTTAATTAATTTATTCATGTTCTTAAAGTTTACATGGCACATTCTTTTATGCCATAGGAAAGACTCATCACTATTTGCTTTAGATAGAAAGCATGAAACTTCTCCAGAGGGAGATGTTTCTTGCAAATCCATCTTGTACATGTTCCCTTTCCTGGGGGCTCTGAGCAGGATATGCTCATGAGGAATGACCACACCAGGCTTGAGAACAATGCACTCATGCTCAGTAAAGAGCATGTTATGACTCTGATCACAAAATTGGGATACACTCAGAAGATTGTACCCAAGCTCCTTAACAAAGTTTACCTTCTCAATGCTGAGCTTTCCATTTGTGACCTTGCCCCTTTCAAAAATGTAACCACCTTCATCTCCTCCAAAAGCAACTGGTCCTCCATCAATTCTCTCAAAATTATGGAGTAGAGACCTATTGCCTGTCATGTGCCTGGAACAGCCACTATCAATTATCCAGACATTCCTGTTTGTCTTGAGCTGTTCCTGCACAAAGAAGATGATTAGTTACATTTGGAAACCCAAGCCTTACTTGTCTTGGGCTCACTAAGTGTAATAGAAGGTAATGCAACAGTAATAGATCCTATGGTTGTACTATGGGGATCTTCAGCTGTTGTTGATGGAGAAACTTCAGTCATTTGGTCTTTCTTAGACTTCCACACCACCTTTGGAGTCTTGGACTTGACCTTCAAAACCTTAGAAGCTTTTAGGACTTCACAAGTTTTGATGACTGAACCTTCGGAAGAGTCTACAGTCACTGCAGCAGACTTCAGTGCTTCGGAAGAACTCCTTTCTTCCGAGACCAATTTTGCTTCCGAAGGTAATTTTCCATTTACCTTCTTCTTTGATTTGGAGCTTCCGAAGGAAACAGACTTTCCTTTCGAAGCTTGAGACTTCTTGAGACCCTTTGAAGTCTTTGTATTGGTCATATGGACAGTACTTTTAGGATTGTATGGGCAATCCTTAGCAATGTGAGAAGTACTTTCACACATGACACATAACATTTTCTTCTTCAAACAAGTCTCCTTTTGAGAGCAAGACTGGCTTTGGTCACATCCCTTCTCCACCTTCATCTTGGTAGATGCTGAGACAGTTCTTTTGGGCTGTGAACTGTTCTTTGAGTTTGATGGTCCAGGCTGTGTAGCAGTGGTACACAGCAGCTCAGTCTTCTTCTTTGCACTGAGATGATTTGAACAAGAACCAGGACTCTTAGCTGAGGAGTCTTGGTTGATGTCTTCAGTCCTTACTACTTTGAAACCTGCAGAGATAAAGACTTGTTTTTGCTTAGCATCAAAAGTAGCCTTGATTTTTGAGCCTTCTTTGCTTTCCTTTTGCTCTTCCTGATCAAGTTCTTTCTCTTGGACTTGGTCATCACAGTTGATTTCTTCTCCTCAGAAGGATAGCGGCCCTTGGAAGAATACTCTTCTTCACTCTTCTCAGAGGAATTCTTCACTATCACTTCTTCATCATCCTCACTTATAGGATCTATGAGAGGAAGCTCATCTTCACAAGTTCCACACCTAGAAGATCTTACAGACAAGATTGTGTGTGGAGGAGCTATCTCATTTGATCCCAGTCCCTGTCTATTTTGATAACAGACTTTGTTGTGCAGGGATGAGGATATCATATTCTTGAAGGTCTCTTCTTCAAGAACACTCTTCTCTGCCTTGGCTTTGCTGATCACAAGCTCAGCCTGGCACTCAGTCAACTTAGTTATGAGATCTTGGATCTGAGTTCTAAAATTTGTATGTTCATGTTTTAGTACTGAAATGGTTTTCTCCAAGTCCTCTATCTTTAACTTGTAATCATTTTCAGACTTTCTAAAATCAGTTTTTAATATGTTTAATGACTCAAGATCAGATCTCATCTCTAAGTTGTAGGACCTGTATCTATTTACTTTAGCAATGTATTCAGGAGTACAGAGATGTTCCAATACCTTGGCTTCATCATGGTCAGCCATCAGTGCTTGGTTTGGAGAAGCATCTTCCACCTGAAAGCTCCAGTCAAAGCCTCCCTCTTCAACAGCAACAACAACATGTTGCTTTGGCTTCTCAGTCTGAGGGGCTTTGTCAGTGTAGTTTGGTCTGGGTTGTGTTTGGCCCTCATTTGCTTTAGGTGCCTTATACTCCCTAGCAAAGTGACCCATAAGGTTACAGTTGTAACACTTAACTTTGCTTTTATCCAGCCCAAACTTTCCACTGGTAGCATTGCTTGGAAATCTTCTTCCTGTCCTCTTGTAGAACTTCTTGGCTCTGTGAGTGAGGAGAGCCATCTGCTGAACTATCTCCATGTATTCCAGGTCATCTGGATGGATACAGTCCAGGTCTTCAAGAGTGAAGAGATAATTCCCACAGCTTTCATCAGTAGACACAAAGGCTTGAGAAGAACTTGTCTCTTGGAATGGGCTTCCTTGAGTAAAGTTCTCCCTTGGTGTCTCCGGGAAGGTGATGAAAGGACCCTTTTGTGAGTTGTCAGGGTAGCATATGAGATGATGTTGGGGTTCTATGTTGTCCCTTTCAACCACATGAAGGGCTGAACCCATTTGATTGTTGGAGTTGCCAGATGAACCTTGCATGTTCATCTCCATCTGGTATCCACTGAGAATCCCATACAACTCTGTGAGGACATGAACTTCCTTACATTGTCCCTGTTCTCAAGAGGAACTCCTCCATCCACTAGGGTATCCACAATCTCAACATACCTGAAGTATTGTTGGGTCATGGTTTCACCTGCTTTGAAGGTGAAGTTTTCAAACTGCTACTTCAGAAGATCTTTCTTGTTCTCCTTGGCTTCAGAGGAGCCTTCATACATCAGCTTCAGTGCATCCCACAGCTGTTTGGCTGTCTTGCACTTCTTAAAACCTCTGTATACAGAGTTTGGGAGAGCAGTCTGAAGAGCAGTCATGGCCTTCCTATCAATCTCTACTCTTTTTCTATCTTCATCTGAGTAGTTGGCCACATCTTTTGGAATCATACCAGCACCAGTAGCAGAGGGGGTGCTGGGTATGAAAGGTCCATTCTCAACAGATTCCCACATTCTTGAATCAAGAGACCTGATGAAGCCTTCCATTCTCATGCACCAGGTGTCAAAATCATCAAGATTGATCAGTGGGGATTTGTTCATGGTTCCAGTCTCCATATCAGTCTTTGAGATGGAAGCCATTTGAAAAGTCTAGTTTTTGTGTGTGTGAGGGATCTTAAGATGGTTAGATCTTATATCAAGAGCCTGGAAAGCTCTCATACCAATTGCAGGACGGTTTAAGGGCTTTAACACAATTACAACACAACAACACAATGAGGAGATTAACTAAACTTTAATCAAACAGTGAACTGGGTTAACCAAAGTGATACAAAGAACACAAGTAAAGCAAGAGACGAACAAGAGAGTATGGGTTTCAAGGAGGCAGTATATTGCTTTCTCAAGCTCTTTTACAAGTGTTACAAAGCATGAAGAAAGATACAAAAACTTGAAATACTTATACTACAACCTACAGCCGGCTATACTTTGAAAGCCAGCTGGATACAATTGACTAGACACTAACAAAATCAATTGTAGGATCAAAAGGCATATCTGCCTTTTGACCTTGTGACTATGACATGCCATAGCTCACATCCTTATACATTACAAAAAGGATAAAGTACATAAAGTGGAAAGTTACAGACTCAAGACCTCAATGTACAGTTACCAAAAGCATGGACCTTTTCACCAACTCATGTAAGTTGGTGACTTTACAGAGATGCAGCGGAAAAGGTGCTTTATGGAACAGTACATCAGATAAAGCATGTGTACTAAAAGTCTTCGGAAGAAATCTGTCTTCATAGGTTGAAGCTTCGGAAGACTTTGTCTCTGAGGCTTCGGAAGACTTCATGTTTGGCTTCGGAAGATATTGGTCTTGGCTTCGGAAGATTTTACACTTAGAGTATTTTCTAATGCATTGTGTAAAACTTCCGAAGCATTCTTCACTTCAGTACTTAGTGCATGTTGCTGAGACACTTTGGATGTTTTGGGTTGCATCAGACTTAAGGAATCCTTACAGTTTACAAGTATATACGATTAGCTAAGTGTACTTGGATCAACCAAGCACGCTTGCCAGGCCCATAGATCTATGACGTCGCCAGGCTAGCAATGGTTAATGATTGTACATATATTCGAGATTACATGGTAGCTACAAAGATCAACTAACCATAACATACAAGTGAGTTGCCATAAGTTTAAAAGCATCAAACGTGTTTACAAGTTCAATGTTTATAAGGTAACATGTTTCACCACAAAGTGTTAAAATGTGCAAAAAGGGGTATAGAAATACTCACATGATCGAATAGTATATAAATGATGATTAATAAGAGTAATAATAGGCGTCGTTCCAAACGTAAACCATCACGAAACACCTAATTATATAATTACAAGATTTACGTATTAATAATAAGTTTAACAAATTAACGAGAATTAGGGTTTCAACTTGGTGTTTGTGGCTTTGTCTTATAATTATATTTAACAATTGGAAATCAATTGTATTTTCTTGGAAAACTATATTTATATATTTTATATAAAGATATGAAATAAGAAAACATTTATAATAATTCGTAAGATTTATATATATAAAGTTTAAATAAAGTTTTATAACTAAATAAAATAAGCACGATTTACACAATAATTTAGAAGAAACATTTGAAATAATAACTTTTGTGAATTAAAGTATTATTTAATTTCTAATTATAACATTAGCTTTAGAATACTAAATAAAAAATATGAAGGCATTTTCTTTAGTAAATAAATTACTGAAAAATAATTAAGTGATTTTAAAATATACAAAGTTTATAAAATAAGTTTTTATATTTTTTAGAAATTTTTAAAATTTAATCTGAAGGCCAAAAGCCCTTAAAAAATATATGATGTTCCCCGGGTTCGAACCGGGGACCTCTGGTTTGGAAAGCATGTATCTTACCAGTGAACTAAGGGCCTTAGCCGCATTAAAGATTTGTTTTAAGAACTTAAAAACACCATTTGTTGAATATCCCCAATTCGCATGAACCCTAGTTTGTTCAATCCCCGAAGATCGATTCGATGTTATCACTCAAATTAACCATGGGGCTTTTGTTCCCCATGTTAAGACGAGTGTGTAGATGTGTTCCACTTACCCGATTATGTGCGAATACAATTTGCTATGGTTCAACTTCGGTTCTTCGCGAATGAACAGAGGAGTATGAACTCGATGTTTGTGATGTTTCAGAGAAATTGATATTGCAGAGAGTTGGAAAGGGTCGAAAGAAAGCTTTCCCCTCTATTTAATGGGTTCAATTTGTACGTTAAAGTATCGAACGGGTCTCGCCTTTGATTCGATTGTTTCGGTTATGGTTGGACGATTAATTTGTTGTTAAACTCAAATTTAATCTCACATTCAAGTTTGCAATGATTGTTAGAACGTTTTTAATCAATTAAACGACTCAATTCAACGGGTTTTAGATGTAATTGCTTGGTGGCTTTCGGTTTCATGTGATTTCTTAATGAAACCATCATTTCGATCGAATTAACACCTGTTATACATTCGATTCGTGTCCACGTTCGCAGTATTGGCTTTAATTCGGTCGAACCGTTTGTTTATTGGGCGTTTTCCCTCACCGGAGCTCGGCCGGAGGTGGCCGGAGCTATCACCGGTTTTACGGGGTGAGAGAAAGAGTGGGGGAGTTGGGTTTTGGATTTTGACACATTTAGTCCCTGTGGTTTTATGGTTAACATTTTATTCTTAAAACATTCTTTTAAAGTTTCAAAATTGACAATAAAGCCCCCTAAACTTCTTTTAAACCCTTTTTAAGTTTAATATATTCTACAAGTTGTTATTATTGATAATAATATTATTATTTTTCTTAGTTATTATTAGTGTTATTATTATTTTATAATTATTATTAGTATTATTATTATTTTATTATTATTATTATTTATTATATTATTATTATTATTATTATTATTATTATTATTGTTATTATTATTATTATTATACACTTTAATATTTTATTTATTAACTTCATAACTCAAAAGTTAATGAAAATCAAGAATGACATAAATAACTCATCGATTTCATAGATGTCAACAATGGCCCTTACAAGAATTAACAATGTTAACTTTTATTTAACTCAAAAATACATAATGTTACACTAATCTTCGCCCAAAGAATTGACAACCTGCTGAGGTGGATTTATAGTTCATTTTGCAGCCACCATAATCCGAGTCAGTGTACGCGGTAAGCTCAAAATCATCGTCATGAGGATACCACAACCCAAGTTCTAGTGTACCCTTCAGATAGCGAAATATCCTCTTGACCCCTATAAGATGGTTAACTTTTGGTTTCGCCTGATATCTTGAACACAGACACGTCGCATACATGATATCAAGTCTTGAGGCAGTGAGGTACATGAGGGATCCAATTATTCCTTGGTACATGGTCGCATCAACCAGATCACCATTCTCGTCGGGTGCTACATCATGGTTTGTAGCAAGTGGAGTCCCAGCTGCGGAAGCATTGTCCATGTCAAACTGACTGAGAATATCCCCTACATACTTGGTCTGATGTAGAAATATCCCCTTTGGTGTTTGATCCACCTGTAACGCGAGAAAGAACTTCATCTCTCCCATGGCACTCATTTCAAATTCTGCCTTCATTACTACTTCAAATTCTTTACATAAGTCTTCGTTCTTGGAACCGAAGATTATGTCATCAACATAAATCTAAACAAGCAGTAGATCACCATCCTTTTCTTTGATGAACAGTGTACAGTCAATTACACCTCTGCGAAATCCGTGTTTCATAAGGTGAGTTGAGAGTTTTTCATACCATGCTCTCGGGGCTTGGTGAAGCCCGTAGAGAGCCTTATCCAGTTTATAAACTCTGTTCCGATGATATGGATCCTCAAATCCTTCGGGTTGACTGACATACACTGTTTCCCGGATTTCACCATGAAGAAATGCACTCTTTACTTCTAGTTGATAGACTTTAATCTTCATGTAAGAGGTATAGGCTAGGAAGATATGGAAGGCTTCCATTCTCGCCACAGGTGCAAATACTTCATTGTAATCAATTCCCTCGACTTGTCGAAATCATTGAACTACAAGTCGAGCCTTGTTCCTGATTATGAACCCTTGGTCATCTTTCTTGCATTTCAAGACCCATTTGGTGCCAATGACCTTAGCACCTTTAGGTCTATCCACCAGTGTCCATACACCTAACTTCTTGAACTGAAGAAGTTCTTCTTGCATTGCACTCACCCATGCCTCATCATTTAGAGCTTCACTGACGTATTTTGGTTCAAACTGAGACACAAAACAACGTTATGCACCATCGTGAAGGTATCCCTTTTCCATTACCGAGGCATAATCAGCTGAATATAGCTGATTTCTTGTCTGAACTCCTGATCTTACATCCCCAATGACATTGTCCAAAGGATGATAGACATTAAGGCCTGATCCAGGAGTGGTGAAAACAACTACCTCTGAATCAAGATTATGAACGTTTGGTTCCAGATTTGAGGTAGTAAGAGTGTGAGGTTCCGAAGAATCAGAGGCATCAACGTCAGATGCTTGTGGACTTGCAGTATTAGGAACCTGTTCCTCCTGATTGTTCTGATCATTCTCCACAGCTTCATCGTCAGAGGAGGAGTCACTTACCTCGAGTGCTCCCCCTGAATGGTTAGATGATTCACCTTGTGAACCAGATGATGTGGAGTCTTGTGATGGTGTGTTTAAGACATCATACATCATTTTGGTTGCTAACTCATCGTCAGAAGTGGAGAGAGGGATGTTGAAGGACTTGAAGAATCCATCATAATCAAAAAAGAATGCGGGTCCTTTTCCAGCATAATGGGTGGTGTATCTCTGAACGTCAACGTTACACCACACTTCTACCTGACCTGTTGAGTTGTTGTAAACTCTCTTATTCGGTATGTTGTATCCTAGAAAGATTCCCTCTTCAGCCTTCTTGCTGAACTTGCCTTCCTGAGTTTTCTTCAATAGGGTGCAAGGTGCGCCAAACGGTTCGAGATACTGTAGATTTGGTTTACGTCGTTGAAGTAACTCGTAACACGTCTTGTCATGACGTTTTACCACCAGAACTCGATTTGACGTGTAACACGCATAGGCAACTGCCTCATTCCAGAATTGGTTGGGCAGTTTCGAGTCTGCTAGCATCGTCCGTGCTGTCTCTATCAAACTTTGATTCTCTCTCTCAGCAACGCCGTTCATCAAAGGAGTGTAGGCGGAAGTGAACTGGTGCACAATTCCCTTTTCTTTGCAGAAAGCCTCCATCCATTGGTTCTTGAACTCGGTTTCGTTGTCTGAGCATACTTGTCTGACCTTCAGCTTGTAGAGTGACTCCAGTGTAGTTACTAACTCTTTGAATGACTCAAATGTTTCTTATTTTGATTTCAGAAACATCACTCAAGAGAATCTTGAGTAGTCATCTGTAACTACATAGCAGTACAAGTCACCTTCGATGCTTCTTGTACTGATTGGACCAAACAGATCCATGTGAAGAAGCTCAAGAGGCAGTTCAATGGAATGAACTATCTTTTCTTTATGAGACTTCTTCGTCTGTTTGCCTTTTATGCAGGCAACACAAAAATCCGGGAGTTGGGAGTTTTTGACGTTTACTCCTCGCACTAGATCATTCTGGATCAAGTGATTCATCTTCCGTGGATTGATGTGTCCCATTCTCCTATGCCAGGGGATAGAATCCTTCTCAGTAGCCTTTGACAAGAAGCACTGAACTTGATGATTCGTTGTGGAGGCCTTTGATAGATCCAAGACATAAAGGTCATTATATCTTGACGCAGACATTAAGACTTGGTCCTCCGGATCACATAGTCCTTTTTCAGGACATAGCACTTCTTGTTGTCGAATACAACCTTAAATCCTTTGTCACATATTTGGGATACAGAAAGTAAGTTGTTTTGAAGTTGTTGAACGTAGTTTACCTTATCAAACTTCCCTTTCTGATTCCCCACTTCCCCTTGAGCTGTGAAGTAACCTCCTTTATTTCCCGCAAAAGAAACATGACCTCCTTTAATTTGTTTGGCGTTTGACAGGAGTGCGCGGTTTCCAGTCATGTGCCTTGATGCTCCGCTATCTACGATCCAAGTGTTAGTTTCAGCACTATAGCGAACACCCTACACATTCAATAGAAATCATTAGTTGAGGTTAGGGACCCAAGCCTTAACTGGCTTGGGTGACCTAGAAGAATCACACATCATAAATTCCACCCACTGTCCTCTTGAGGGTGAGTAAATATCATTCATCTTCTTGTTCTCATTTTCAGATCCAAGGATGGACTTTTCTTTCCATAAACTAGTTTTATGTAAGGCCTGTTTGTGGTAGACAAACGACTGGTTGATGGGTTGAACTTCAGGTTCACTGACTCTTTTTGGTGGAGTCATAGAGATTCTTTTGGAAGAGCTTGCTTTAGTGTCATAAAGTTCAACCTTTTTCTTTGGTGTCTGATAATAAGGATAGTAAGAAGCAATGTGTCCATACTTTCCACAGTTGTAGCATGATCTACTTTCTACATGGTGATTTAACTGTTTCTGTGGAGAAGTGTGTGACACACGTGTGACTTTATTCTGTTTGTGTTTTGACACTTCTTGTTTAGATGTTTTATCTTGTTTAACAAAATTAATTGTTTGAACATTTTTAACATCTTTTCCCTTTTGTTTATCTGGACTTAGACATGTTGCATGTGGTGGTTAACATGTTTGGTCTTTTTAGGTTCAGAATCAAACGTGGTTGAACCAGCCTTTACCTTAACCTTCTCAAGTTGTTCATCCAGATTAACAAAAGGCATTTTACCTTTTGATTTTGAAGTGGCCTCCTTTTGTTTAGTGCCAGATTCATTTGGTTTACCTGTGGAATCTGAATCACTTACAAGAGTAGTGGACACCACATGATCCTTGATTGGGTTATTATTTATTGGTTTACATTTGGCATTCATCAAGGTCTCATGTGGTGGTGGAACCACCTTATAACCCAAACCCTCCCCATTGTTGCGTTCTCTTACTAAGTGTTGGACAATGTGAGAAGAACTTGTCCGGCTATGCAGTTTTTGTTTCAATGAATTTACTTCAACTTCCAAAACTGCTTTTTGTTTCTTAGTGTCTTCTAGGGAGTTTAAGTAGAACTTGATGTCATTTGCCTGGTTAAAAGCTACAGCTTTGGTTTCCCTAAGTTGTTTATTCAAAAGTTCTATCTTTGCTTCATAACTGTGCTCATTTTGCTTTAAAACACGATTTGCTTCTGTGCACAATTGCAAGTCCTTTACTAAGCTATCGTTATGATCTAATGACCTAGCAAATTTCAAATCAATGCTTTCCCTAAATTTATTACATTCAACACAAGCATGATTATCAAACAATTGGTCTTTAGAACTTACCTGAGAAGATTCAGTTTGAATCCGCCATCAGTGCAGAGATTGTCTCTTCAGCTGCTGGAGATTCTGAACATGTAGTTTTGTCATCTTCTTCAATCACAGGCTTGACCACTTTCGCAGCTTCTTCAGTTTCTGACATGGCTATTTCAACTGCGATATCGTCTTCACTTTCAGTATCGTCATCCAACACCTCGACATTTGCAATGTTGGATTCTCTCGGAGGCACGAATTTGAAGGTCCAGTCTTGCCCTTCATCATCTTGAGCAGTCAAGGCCTTTGTCTCGATACTAGACGATGTAGCTCCCCCAGTTGGTTTATCCCGACGGTTGAATGTCGAGAACAGGTTCCCGATGCCAGTCTTCTTGGGCTTTACACATTCACGTTTAAAGTGCCCCTTCTCTCCACAGTTGAAACAGGTCATTTTGGACTTGTCAAACCCAAACGTAGTGTCTTTGGTAGCTATCAAGTTCTTTCCCGTCTTTTTAACAAACTTCTTAGCCCTCCGGACAGCACTTGCTAACGCCCACATTATGTCCATATGTTTAAGCTCGTTCTCGTCTACCTGGCTTGTAGTCCTCATCTGCCAGATGGCAGTTCCCAATTTTCCCAGCAACTAGTCCGTCATAGGAGTGAACGACAGCTGCTAAGAGATCCATATGCTCCTTTGCTACCTCTACTGTCACATTCCTGAGATTCTCGATCTTCAGTTTTGTAGCATTGGCTTCAGGTGCTATGTATTGGGTACAAGACGACCCTGACGTGTCAGATCCTGAAGTAGTAGCTTGAGATGGAGCAGCTGAACTCGACACAAATGCCGTTTGAAGTTGTGCTCTAGACGTTTTGGCTTGTGGAGTTGAGTTGTACAGTGATGGATTCTGATCATATGAAGACTTTTGGGCCTTGTACTTCATCCTCAACTCTTCCTCTCTCAGCTTCAGAATGAAATTATTGATATCTAACTTTGCCAGCATATCATTCTGTCTAAGGTTGGATACAAAGGAAACCCACTTCTCTGGCAACCCATCTGCAAAGTTCGACACCTTGTCCTCCATAGACGTTGTAACTCCATGAGTGTGCAGCTCACTCATCAAGTGGTAGAACCGATCGATGACATCATCCAAGCTCTCCTTACCCATTGACGAGAAGTTATCGAACTCCTTCTTCAACGCTTTAGCCTTTAGAGCTTTCAATGACGCATTCCGTCATACCGTTTTTCCAATTCATCCCACAGCTTCTTTGCTTGCTTGTTCTCAGAAAATTGATGGAAGATGTCCTTAGTGTTGATACATATGTACCTAGATGTGGATCTTAATGTAATATGTCTTGAATGTCTTACACTTATGTAATGCTTGGGTTATTAATGAAATGAGAATGTTTGGTTGTGATTTATAATGTTTAATATTTCATTAATGAGTTGATATTGACTTGATTATATAGGTTTGTGATTGTTTGAATTGATACACATAATGTTATATTAATGAATTCATTCAAACTTGGTTAAGTGAAGTTCACATGCGTCCGACTGGACCATGCGCCCCAACAGTGGTCATGCGTCCGAATGGCCATGCGACTGAGTGTCCATGCGCCTAAACAGTCCATACGCCTGAACAACTTCATGCGACTGACTCAGCCGCACGACTGAACACTCAGTCGTGCGAATGGATCAACCGCATGGCTCAATTGCACGAATGAACCATGCTAATGGTTCAGTCGCACGAATGAGCAACCCTTACCTATAAATACCAACTAATTCGTGGAAAAACGGAACACTGGATATTACTTCGACTCCAAACGTACCCTAGCCGTCCAGAAACCTCCAAGAACGTGTTCCAAGTTCACAGATCGTATTAGATCGATTCTAGATCGTTCTTAACGTTTAGATTCAATTGATAATTGATTCGACGTGCGTTCTCACTGATTGGATCGCCAATCAAATAAGATTCCGCACTATTTGAGTTGGTATACACGTTAATCAGTTAGTATTTCGTGCAATACACGATCCTAACAAGTGGTATCAGAGCTTTGGCTCTTGATTACGTGTGATTCAATCGTTTTTTATACAAAAGTTGTGTTTTTTCACTAAAAACGCAATCTTTTCGTGTCAAACGGTGTCTTGGACGTCCCCTGCTCATAAAGTTTTGGTTTTCCCGGCATACGGCGATTAGGGTTGGTGAAAATTCGAGTTTTTACGGCCAAAACACCTTAAACCTAGAAATTTTCGAAATCCAGAAGCTTCATTCGCACGATTGACTCAATCGCACGACTGGACTTCATTCGCATCCCTCAGACATACGATTGGACTCAGTCGTACCTTCATTCGTACGACTAAGCAGACAGTTCGCATTGTTGTACCGCATCAGTTCATTCGCACGACTGGACCAATCGCATTAGTTCAGCCGCACGATTGAACCAGTCGCATCGTTCAATCGCACGGGTAGCCCAACCGCACAGCTCTATTCGAACTAGTAAAACAGGTTGTTTAAGAGACTAAAGTTAATAGAAATGGAGGACGACTATTCAGCTTTTACCGCCGGGAAGGACTCACGTATTCAGAACTTACTACTACTGGAGAGTGAAGTGGGGAATCACAATAAACCCCCTAAGCTTATAACATTAGATGAATTCCCACACTAGAAACAACGTTTTGAGATCTACTTAAATGGAGTAGATCCTAATATGTGGGAAGCTATTGAGACGGGGTACAATATGTCGGTAGGTGCTGATGGGGTGAAACTTACATTAGGTGGCATGACGGATGCACAGAAAGTCAAATATAATGCTGAAAAGAGAGTGTATGCGTTGCTTACTCAGTCTATCCCTAAGGATATTTTCTGTAACACCCGCTTATTTATTATTTTGAAGCCGACGAAGGAAGAAAAAGAAATAAAGTCCAAAGTCGAGGGACCAAACTCGCCAACAAAAGAAAGTCGGGCGAGTGGGGGTATATAAGGGAGAGAGCAGCCCTTACCCTCTCCCCCACACTCACAAATCAGCCATCTAGAGAGGAGAAGAGGGAAAGAAGAAGAAAAGAGGAAAAAGGGGGCGGTTCGGGTGGCCAAACTCGTTGTGTAGCAAGCCAAATCGAAGCCCTTGTCGTTGTGCTCTTTTGTGTGAGTTCTAGGACCCCACTTTTACTTGTTTATAACTGATTTTGGGGCTGGAAAGCATCAAAAACCCGTTTTTGTATGTGTATGTGCTTGACCCATTTGGGTGTGATGTGTGTGATGCGTTTCGTGTATGTTTCCGTGCTTGTGTGTGCTTGTATGGTGTTGTGGTATGCATTCCTAAGGTCTAGGATGGTTAATTTAGGCTTAGATTGGGTTTGGATGAGCTTGGAGGCCGAAAATGACAGATTGGGTTCGGGATGAACTCCATTCTGCATCAACTAGGGCTATGCGACCGAATGAAGGCCATACGGCCAATTGAGAGGCGATTGAGGTTCATTCGCACGATTGGGATTCATACGCATGATTGAGGGTTCATTCGCACGACTAAGGTTCCATTCGCACGATTGGGAGTCCAGTCGCATGGGGAGTCATGCGACTGAGGGTCCAGTCGTAGGTGCTTAGTCGCATGAGTCCATTCGCATGAGGTCAGTCGCATAGGTGCTCATTAGTATGACGTGCAACTTTGTGTTGCAAGAGACTCGGATGACGTGCAATCATTGAGATTGCCCATGGGGTGAGCAACCTTGTTGTTGCAAGAGACTCGAATAGCGTGCTATCGTGATGTTGCCATGAGGTGAGAAACCATGTTGTTGCAAGAAACTCGGATAGCGTGCTATCATTGAGATTGGCAATGAGGTGAGCAACCCTATGGTTGCAACAGACTCGGATAGCGTGCAATCGTTGAGATTGCTATTGAGGTGAGCGACTCTGTCGTCGCAACAAACTCGGAAGAATGAACGTATGAAAAGAACGAAAGTTAACGAATGTAATGAAAGATAATAATGTTATTATCTGTGTACGTATGATGAATGATCGCATGAGAAAAGGGATAGTTTTTAATGAAAGTAAAGTATGTTTTATTATAAAACTAGAACTCACTCAGCAACACTGACGTTTCATATGTTTTCCAGTTGGCAGGTAATGGTTGCTGAGGATGGCACGAGGTGGCTACTCAGCTCTTTTAGGATGGCATCCATTTATAATGCTTTTGTGATATAATGCGAACATGTATTTTGTAATCGGATAATGATGTATTATTTGGAAAAAGTGTTTATAATGAAATGAGATGTCATTTTTGAATGTTTCCGCTGCAATATTTTCATGAGGCAAATGTAATTATATGTTTTATGTGCGATGAATGACCAACTGTAGGCGTCCCGGAAACGAGGCCTTACAAGTTGGTATCAGAGCCAAAGTTTAAGTGAAATGGGTAAAATTTTCAAATAAACCTTAACTTAAACTGAAAATGGGACGAAAAGGGGATGGGATGCCAATCTGAGTAGCTGCGTGCCATCAGGTATTTTCTTAAAGTTAACCGGTTTTATGTGCGCATGGTATGTGGTTATGTGTTGTATGTAGATTTAAATACTGATGTAGTCAGGACATGTAATACTTGGGGTATGAAGAGTAAAGTAAGTGGCTAATCACAACTGGCCACTGTAATTAAGGACTTACTATACTTGACAAAAACTGAGTTGTTTCCTTGAATGACCGTGTTGGTGTTTGAATCTTTCAGTGTGATAGAGAATGGCTGGAGGTAGATCTTCTAGAGCTTCTAGGGGTGGAGGCCGTGGTGGTCCTGATGCGCAACTGCGACCTAAAAGAGGAAGGCCTAAAGCTGAGAAGGAGGTTCCTGAAGAACTTGAGACCCCTCATCCGGAGGCTGGGGATGAGAGTGCAAACCTGAGGGCCTCGGTAAAGGATGCTGTTGTGGAAGAAGTACACCAGGTCATGCAGACAATCTTATCGTCTGTGGTGACCGAAGTTATCAAGGCGGTGAAAGAGGGAGAAAGAAAGGAGAGAAACAGGGCCTCGGGGGAGCGAGAGCAACCGGAGCCTGAAACGATTTTCTCTGATAATGAGGAAGAGGAAGAAGATGAGCCCGTGCAAGAGGTGGTACGAGGCTGTAACTACGGGGCATTTATGCGATGCAAGCCCCTAACTTTTGATGGAAACGGGACTGCTGTTGCTGCTCACCGGTGGGTGAGGAAATGGAGGCTGTTCTTGATATCAGCAAATGCCGGGAAGACCAGAAGGTGTAGTTCGCTACCCACTCTTTTGTGGATTCGGCTCTGTGTTGGTGGGACAACATTGTCCAAGCCGAGGGTAGCAGGGCCATTGGGAGGATGAGATGGTCTGAGCTGAAAAAGTTGGTGATTGAGGAGTTTTGTCCTCATCGGGAAATGGACAAGGTCGAAAGGGAGTTCTTGCAACTGGAGGCGGGAACCATGACACACCAACAGTACACCACAAAATTTAACGAGATGGCACGTCTGGTGCCGGATCAGGTGACACCTCTGTCCCGAAAGATCAAGGGGTATATTCAGGGTTTGCCAGCGGATATTCGCAGGCACATGATCGCTGCCCGGCCGAGCACGTTTAGGTCGGCGGTGGATTTGGCGGGAAGACTGTATGATGAGAGAACGGTGGTGGTGACTGAAGGTGGCAAGAAGAGCGGTGGTGATCGAAACTGGCAGGGGAAGAGGTTTGGTCGGGGTGATGCCTCGACGGGTAATAAGAGGGCACGAGTGGATGACCGCCGTGTGGTCACGTCGAGTGCGGGATCGAGAAGGTGTGGCAAGTGTGGAAGGGAGCATAGTGGGGAGTGCAGGTTTGGGTCGAACTTGTGCTTCAAGTGTGGAAAGGCGGGGCACATGGCAAAGGACTGTCGAACAGACCCTGATGTCGTGTCCGGTACGTTTCTGGTGAACCAAACTTAGCTTCTGTGTTATTTGATTCGGGTGCCAGTAAAAGTTTTATTTCTGCTGCATTCTGTGCTAAGCTGCCTGTTAGTAGTAGACGTGTTGATGCGCCCTTTGATGTAGAAACTACCATAGGTAAGTCTACCAGGATATCTGAGATGATAGAGAACTGTGATGTGGAACTTGAGGGTCATAAGTTTCCTGTTAGACCATTCGTGATGACCTTAGGTGGTTTTGATTTGGTTCTTGGGATGGATTGGTTAGCGGACTTCGAGGCGAACATTGTGTGTCGCAAGAAGATGATTCGGTTGTCGACGCCTGACGGTAGTTCAGTGACAGTTTATGGTGATCGGATTACTACGATTCCGAAGGTGATCTCGATGGCGGTGGCGGGAAAGTGTATGTGGCGTGGATGTAGTGGCTACTTAGCCTACGTAAAGGATGTGGATGCGCGAACACCACAACTAGCCGATGTACCGGTTGTGTGTGATTTTCCAGATGTGTTCCCAGAAGATTTATCAGGAGTGCCACCTGACAAAGAGATCAAGTTTCAGATTGATCTGATATCGGGTGCCCAACCTGTTGCCAAGGCACCGTATCGGTTGGCTCTGACAGAGATGAAAGAGTTAATGGAGCAGTTGCAAGAGCTGCTTGATAAGGGGTTCATTAGACCGAGTATCTCTCCTTGGGGTGCTCCGGTCCTGTTTGTAAAGAAGAAGGACGGTAGTATGAGGATGTGCATTGACTACCGCGAGCTGAACAAGTTGACGGTGAAGAACCGATACCCCTTACCGAGGATAGATGATTTGTTTGATCAACTTCAGGGTGCCAGTTGGTTTTCAAGGATAGATCTTCGATCTGGTTACCATCAGCTGAAAGTGAAAGAACAGGATATCCCTAAAACAGCTTTCCGTACGCGCTATGGTCACTACGAGTTTCTTGTCATGTCTTTTGATTTGACCAACGCGCCAGCTGCTTTTATGGATTTGATGAACCGTGTGTGTCGGCCGATGCTGGATAAATTGGTGATTGTGTTTATCAATGATATCTTGATTTATTCGAGAAGCGAGATTGAGCATGCCGGTCACATTCGGGAGGTTCTAGAGACGCTGAGGAGGGAGAGGTTGTATGCTAAATTCTCCAAGTGCGCGTTTTGGTTGCGTGAAGTTCAGTTCTTGGGTCATGTGGTGAATCTCGACGGGATTATGGTGGACCCGGCGAAAGTGGAGGCGGTTATGCAATGGAAGTCGCCGAAGACGCCATCCGAGATTCGTAGCTTCTTGGGTTTGGCGGGCTACTATAGAAGATTTATCCAAGACTTCTCTAAGATTGCTTCTCCACTGACTAAGTTGACCCGAAAAGATGTGAAGTTCGTATGGGGTCAAGCTCAAGAGAAGGCGTTCGAGGAACTGAAGGCGAGGTTGACTCAAGCTCCAGTTCTGTCCTTACCCGATGGAAGTGAAGATCCGGTGGTTTATTTTGATGCTTCCTACTCGGGGTTGGGGTGCGTGTTAATGCAAAGAGGAAAGGTTATAGCCTATGCATCCTGACAGTTGAAGGTTAATGAGGTCAATTATCCTACTCATGACTTGGAGCTGGCAGCCGTGGTCTTTGCGTTAAAGATTTGGAGGCACTATCTTTACGGGACAAAGTGCACCATATTCACTGACCACAAGAGCTTGAAGTACTTCTTCGAGCAGAAGGATCTGAACATGAGGTAGAGACAGTGGGTGGAACTTAGAAAGGATTATGATTGTGAGATCCACTACCATCCGGGCAAGGCCAATGTGGTGGCTGATGCCCTTAGCCGGAAAGAGAGGCCCGAGCCGATTCGGGTGAAAGCATATCAACTAATCATGACCTCTGATATAATGAAGCAAGTCAAAGAGTTTCAAGATGAGGCATTGAAAGAAGATCATCTTAACTCTGAAAGAATGAGAGGTCTGGTCGCGGAATTGGGTGAAAACACACTCGGTGTTAGAACCCGTTTCGATCGTGTGTCGATTCCTCGTTTTGGGGATCTACGGATGAAGATCATGGATGAAGCTCACAAGAATCGATACTCCATTCATCCTGGTGCTACGAAAATGTACCACGATGTGAAGAAAGATTATTGGTGGCCGGGTATGAAGCGCGATGTGGTGGAGTATGTGAGTAAGTGCCTTACTTTCTTACAAGTGAAGGCCGAGCATCAAAAGCCGTATGGGAAGATCCAACCTTTGGATATACCGGAATGGAAGTGGGAGCACATCACCATGGATTTCATTACGAAGCTGTCGCGTACCCCGAAAGGGTACGATGCCATATGGGTGATAGTTGACCGTTTGACGAAGAGTGCTCACTTCCTACCGATCCGTGAGACATATTCATCTGAGAGGTTGGCTGATCTGTTCATCAAGGATATTGTAACTCGTCATGGTGTGCCGGTGTCTATTGTGTCGGATCGCGACACCCGGTTTACATCTAAATTTTGGAAGAAATTCCACGACGCTATGGGGACGAGGTTACATATCAACACGCCTTATCATCCCCAGACTGATGGTCAGTCAGAAAGGACCATTCAGACACTGGAAGACATGCTTCGGGCATGTGTGATTGATTTTGGTGGGAGTTGGGATGACCACCTACCGTTAGCCGAATTCTCATACAACAACAGCTATCATGCCAGCATTGGTATGCCTCCATATGAGATGCTATACGGTAGGAGATGCAGAACCCCCGTTTGTTGGGGTGATATTGGTCAGAAGGAATTGGGGAGCGTCGAGGTAATCGAGGCTACGACTGAGAAGCTTGAGAAGATTAAAGCCTTCATGAAGGCAGCCAAAGACAGACAGAAGTCCTACGCTGATAAACGACGCAGGCCGATTGAGTTCCAGGTGGGCGACCGGGTTATGTTGAAGGTCTCACCTTGGAAGGGTATCATTCGCTTCCGAAAGCGGGGCAAGTTGAGCCAAAGGTATAGAGGCCCTTTCTGAATCATCGCTCGAGTAGGAGAGGTGGCCTATAGACTAGAGTTACCGGATGAGTTAAGTGAAATTCACCCGACATTCCATGAATCTCATCTGAGAAAGTGCTTAGCTGATGAAGACATGATTGTCCCACTGGAGGATATCGAAGTAGACGAACGGCTCAATTATGTGGAGCAACCAGTGGCAATCATCGACCGAAAGGAGAAAAGGCTGAGAAATAAAGTGGTTCCTCTTGTGCGTGTACAGTGGAAGCACAGGAAGGGATCCGAGTCGACGTGGGAGACTGAGGAAGAAATGAGACAACATTATCCACGTTTGTTCGAAGAATAACAGGTTTCGGGGACGAAACCTATTTAAGGGGGGTGGACTTGTAACACCCGCTTATTTATTATTTTGAAGCCGACGAAGGAAGAAAAAGAAATAAAGTCCAAAGTCGAGGGACCAAACTCGCCAACAAAAGAAAGTCGGGCGAGTGGGGGTATATAAGGGAGAGAGCAGCCCTTACCCTCTCCCCCACACTCACAAATCAGCCATCTAGAGAGGAGAAGAGGGAAAGAAGAAGAAAAGAGGAAAAAGGGGGCGGTTCGGGTGGCCAAACTCGTTGTGTAGCAAGCCAAATCGAAGCCCTTGTCGTTGTGCTAGTTTGTGTGAGTTCTAGGACCCCACTTTTACTTTTTTTTAACTGATTTTGGGGCTGGAAAGCATCAAAAACCCGTTTTTGTGTGTGTATGCATTTGACCCATTTGGGTGTGATGTGTGTGATGCGTTTCGTTTATGTTTCCGGGCTTATGTGTGCTTGTATGGTGTTGTGGTATGCATTCCTAAGGTCTAGGATGGTTAATCTAGGCTTAGATTGGGTTTGGATGAGCTTAGAGGCCGAAAATGGCAGATTGGGTTCGGGATGAACTCCATTCTGCATCAGCTAGGGCTATGCGACCGAATGAAGGCCATACGGCCGATTGAGAGGCGATTGAGGTTCATTCGCACGATTGGGATTCATACGCACGATTGAGGGTTCATTCGCACGACTAAGGTTCCATCGCACGATTGGGAGTCCAGTCGCATGGGGAGTCATGCGACTGAGGGTCCAGTCGCATAGGTGCTTAGTCGCATGAGTCCATTCGCATGAGGTCAGTCGCATAGGTGCTCATTCGTATTAGTTCCATCCGCATAAGGTTCATACGCACGATTGGGTGTTCATTCGCATAGATGTTCATCCGCATGAGTCCAATCGCATGATGTTCAGTCGCATGGAGGCCATGCGACTGAAGGTGTCCATACACACGATTAGGGCTGTTGCACCCGAAGGAAAGTGTAGTTAGACTTCTGACTTTCGGGGGAAAGTGCAGATGTAAGTTTTGACGTAAGGGTTCCCGTAAGAACATGTAAGATAACTGTTATGGCCTTAGGGAGCATGTTGGACATGATGATGATGATGATGTTGCATGTTTATGCATGTTATGTATGTATGATGTTGCTCTGTATGATGATGATGAATGCATATGATATGTTCCTTATTATGATGTATGTTTATCTTTCTTGTGGCTTTACGTATTGTGTTAATGAATGAATGAAGTATTATGTAACGTAAAGTGAAAGATAATGAAAGAGGAACATGAAGTAAGAATGCATGCATTAATGAATGATGAATAAACAAAGGAAAGGCTTGCAAGCACATATATGGGGTGAGCAACTTTGTGTTGCAAGAGACTCGGATGACGTGCAATCATTGAGATTGCCCATGGGGTGAGCAACCTTGTTGTTGCAAGAGACTCGAATAGCGTGCTATCGTGATGTTGCCATGAGGTGAGCAACCATGTTGTTGCAAGAGACTCGGATAGCGTGCTATCATTGAGATTGGCAATGAGGTGAGCAACCCTATGGTTGCAACAGACTCGGATAGCGTGCAATCGTTGAGATTGCTATTGAGGTGAGCGACTCTGTCGTCGCAACAGACTCGGAAGAATGAACGTATGAAAAGAACGAAAGTTAACGAATGTAATGAAAGATAATAATGTTTTTATTTGTATACGTATGATGAATGATCGCATGAGAAAGGGATAGTTTTTAATGAAAGTAAAGTATGTTTTATTATAAAACTAGAACTCACTCAGCAACGCTGAATTTTCATATGTTTTCCAGTTGGCAGGTAATGGTTGCTGAGGATGGCACGAGATGGCTACTCAGCTCTTTTGGGATGGCATCCATTTATAATGCTTTTGTGATATAATGCGAACATGTATTTTGTAATCGGGTAATGATTTATTATTTGGCAAAAGTGTTTATAATGAAATGAGATGTCATTTTTGAATGTTTCCGCTGCAATATTTTCATGAGGCAAATGTAATTATATGTTTTATGTGCGATGAATGACCAACTGTAGGCGTCCCGGAAACGGGGCCTTACATTTTCCATCAATTCTTTGAGAATAAGCAAGCCAAGAAGTTATGGGATGAGCTGGAGAAAAGGTATGACGGGAATGCGTCATTGAAGGCTATTAAAGCTAAAGAGTTGAAGAAAGAGTTTGACAACTTCTCATCGATGGGTAATGAGAGTTTAGACGATGTCATTGATAGATTCTACCATTTGATGAGCGAGCTGCACAC
Organism: Flaveria ramosissima; assembly: GCA_025215565.1. Taxonomy (NCBI): domain Eukaryota; kingdom Viridiplantae; phylum Streptophyta; class Magnoliopsida; order Asterales; family Asteraceae; genus Flaveria; species Flaveria ramosissima. The sequence continues at coordinate 71,336,809 of CM046037.1, read as the reverse complement.
ACATGGTGTCACAACTACCATGGAAGACAAAGTGTCGAATTTTGCAGACGGGTTGCCAGAAAAATGGGCTTCTTTTGTTTCAAATCTCAGACAGAATGGAATGCTAGCAAAGTTGGACATCAATGATTTCATTCTAAAGCTGCAAGAAGAAGCACTAAGGATGAAGTACCGAGCTCAAAAGTCTTCGTATACTCAGAATCCAGCTCTGTACAATGCTACTCCACAAGTTAAGACATCTGGATGGTCCTTCACAAGCCTCTACTTCAGGATCATAAACGTCAGGGTTTTCTAGTACCCAATACATTGGATCTGAAGCAAATGCTACAAGACTGAAGACCGAGAATCTCGGAAACGTGACGGTAGAAGTAGCAAGAGAGCACATGGATCTCTTAGCAGCAGTAGTCCACTCCTATGATGGACTTGTTGCTGGGAAAATTGAAAACTGCCATCTGGCAGACGAGGACTACGAGCAGGTAGATGAGACAGAGCTGGAGAGGATGGATATAATGTGGGCCTTAGCAAGTGCTGTCCGGAGAGCTAAGAAATTTGTGAAGAAGACCGGACAAAACTTGGTTGCTACTAAGGACACTACTTTTGGTTTTGATAAGAGCAAGGTGACCTGTTTCAATTGTGGAGAAAAGGGGCACTTCAAACGAGAGTGTCTGAAGCCAAAGAAGACTGGAAACGGGAATCCATTCTCGTCCTTCAATCGTCAAGATAAGCCAGCTAGCAGTCCTACTTCATCAAGCAAGGATCCAAAAGCCTTGACTGCTCATGATGATGAAGGACAGGACTGGAGTTTTCGGTTTCTCTCCGGGAGAATCAAATATTGCTAGTATGGAAGACTTAGATGATGATTCCGCGAGTGAAGGAGATATTGCAGTGGAACTCGCGATGTCAAACATTGAAGAGACTGCAACTGAGGTCAACTACAAGCTTGAAGAAGGGACAACTACAACAAAGACAGAATCACCAGAACCAGAAACATCAGATGCTGCATTGATGGCTGATTCATCAGAACCTCCTCAGGTAAGTACCACTGACCAACTTTTCAAAAATCATGCTTGTTCTGATTGTAATAAATTTAGTGTGAATCCTAGGATCGTCGACAGGAATTATCAGTGTGAATTGATGTCAAGTCAACATTAGCGGAATTAACGTTGATTTGGTTTAATTGTATTTAAGCAACTTTCAATGTCAATGAAATATCAAGAACACACGACACAAAACACAATTAAAGATTAATTAATGTTTTATTATAATGTGTTGGAGATTACAAAAGAATGAAACAATGAAAGCTATGATGTTGTATATGTTTTGATGATCGAAAGACTTTTGATGATCGTTGTAATGCTATTGCTGTTCTCAATCAATCAATCGTCTGTTTTCAATCGTTCTTGAATCGAAACCTAGGATCCGTATTTATAGACAAAGATGTTTCAGTTATAGGAAACATCGGATCTCTTGGGATTTGATTTGTTTCTGATAAGGAATCATCGGATTTCTCGGGATTCGTATAACCGCCTTGTTGACTTGTTGACTTGTTGACTTGTAGCACTTGTATTTTGCAAGTGTTTGGACTCCGCAGAAATATTGTCTTCCGCAGATGTTTTGTTCTTCCGTAGATGTTTTGTTCTTCCGCAGCATGTCTTGAATACTTGGAACTCCAGTTGATTTTGTTTATCCGTAGGTGATCTTCGGATGTTTTGTTACTTGTAAGATATATATCCACGGAGGAACGATATGTTCATCCGTAGATGTTTCTTACACTTGGTCAATTTCAATAATTGATCAAGTATTATGTTTGTACCTGCAGCCATACATACATCAACACATATATAAATGGGTTAACCTATATATTTAATGCATACATAATAATGAAATACAAAAGTTCATTACAAATATTAATTCAAGTACTAAGCCTATACATAATGACTAGATCTACTGATTCTAGACCTAACAATACTCCCCCTTAGGCTTAGCTACTTGCAATCAGTCCTTCAAAACTGCAAGATCTTTGATTCTAGCGATCATCTTGTTGTAGAAGTAGGAGACAGCAGTCTTCTGATCATCATACTTATAGTTGATCTTCACCTTGCTCATCATCTTCAAAGTCTCATAACTAATTCCCAGAACATCTTCTTCTGTAGTGAGTGTGTCTAACACCTTGTTGTTATTCACCACTTCTAGCTCATCTTGTTCTGTTATTCTTAGTTCTGTTACTTCATCAAATGTTGTTCCCTTCAGTAGTCCAGCATTAAATCTTCTTCTTTTATATGCTTTGGCATGAAGTTTGTCTACTACTTGAATCACATGAACATGTAGGAATAGATCATTTTGTGCTTGTTCATCAGACAGCTTGGGAAAGAATTTATCATTTAGGTATGAGGTGTAGCTGGGATGGAGCAGTTTGATTTCCACAGGATCAAAGATTCTGATCTTTTCAGCTTTCTTGTTCTCAGCATTTCTCAGTAGGACCAACTCTTTTGTCTTCTCTACATATCCCCATTCAGTGATTGGGTATGTGAATTGAGTCCCTTCAATGCATTTAAGTGCTGCTTTGTTTCTGTTGTTGTAGCCAATCCTCTTCAAGAATTCATCAACTACATGTTCTGAGGCATTGGACTTGTATCTTTTGAGCCCTTTGATTCTCTTCTGATGTTCTATATCTTCTCTTTTAGCTTCTATCAGCACATCATCTTTAAATTTTGTCTTTAACTTTCCTACTAGAGTTGAGAAGTCTCTTCCTCTAGGGTGAATTGGATAATTGCTGATGATTAAACTTTGAAGATCTCTGATGTCATTCTCTGGCAGGCTCACCACTGAGAGTACATCATGGAAGTATTCAACTCTTCCAGATGTTCTTTTAATAACAGCACAATCCCAGTCTGGATCATATTTCCAGGCCATGATCTTGTTTTCTTCCGCAGAGCTGGGAGTTGTGAGATGATCTATCAGTTGTATTAGAGTGGACTTTTGCTCAGTTATTTCTCTAACTGCAGTCCCAAGTGGCCATACTTTTCCGGGGATGACTTCCCTTGGCTCTCTAATCAATTTCTCTTTTCCTTTATGCTGATCTTTAGGTTCAACAGTTATGGGTTCAGCAGGAAGTTTGCTTTGTTGTTCATAAGATGGATGTGGAGCTTCAGTTCTGAATTTTACCCCAGTATCTAGCTCAACCTTCATTACATGCTCCATCATCCTTCTGAGTTCTCCTACTGTTCTTCCTTTAAGCTCATGAGGCTTGTAGTTATGTCCTTGTAACCAGCAAGTCATGTTGTATTTGCTCAGCTTGGCTGTGTCACAGTGTCCCAACTCCTTCTTTATGTTTTGAATTGATTGAAAGGTGCTGAATGCTTCATAATCACAGTTTGGAATCATGAAGCTGGCAAGCTCAAACTCTTTTAACAAGTTCTTCATCTCTGTCATGTTTAGTCTTTCAACCATGTCATAAGGGAAACCATGGTTTATAAGTGTCATGAACATGGTTGATTCAGGCCTCTCTTCAAGTATGTCACTTGTAGTCAGAAGATCATCAGCCTTTGAGACTTCTTGTTTTGGAGGAGAGTCTTCTTTGATTAATTCTTCCCACTCTTTATCACTTTCATCTTTCTGTTCAGAGATGGGCTTCTCAGCAGATAAGTCTATTAAGGGGGTGTGTTCAGGAGAAGTCAGCATTTGTTTCTTTGAAATACTTTCATAAGTGGTCGGCTTCTTCTCAGCAGTACCAAGGTACTTTCTTTTCCTTGAGTACAAGATCAATTCTTTAGATCCCTCAGGACTTTGTTTTGTTTGAGCAGTTGAGGCCTTAGCATGAGATTCCAATGAACTGATTTTCAGTTTAAGTTGCTCAATTTCTTCCTCTTTTCTCTTTATGATGTTTGACTGAGCTGTCATAGTGCCAGATGCTTGTTCAAGTCTCTTCATGACCTTTTCTTTCTCTTTCTTCTCAGACTCTGCTGATTCTTTAAGCTCAGCTTCCTTGTCTAGCAGAGCATCAATGACTTCTTTACCACTTTGAGCATCTTCTCTCAGTCTCTTTATTCTTGCTTGCTGACTTATCAATTCTTCATCCTTTTCTTTTATTATGCCCTTCAGCTCTTGTATTCTTGCCTTTCTTTTATTTGATTTGACCACAAGTTTGTTGTACTCAGCCACCAGATAACTTTTGCTCACAGGAATGTCATTATCACTCAGATCAGCTTCATTATAAGCGATCACATCAACCTGATCTGCTTTTGTATCTCTTTCCTGATGCTGAGACTCAACCTCATCTTCTTTTACTTCTTCATGATCAACACTTGCTGAACTTGACTTTGGTTCAGTGGCTTGATCTTCATGCTCTTGAAGAGTTTGTTGTTGTTGTTGATCAATCACTGGAGAAACTTGTTCAGTTTCATTTGAATGCGCAGGGGATTCAGTCTTAGATAATGACAGTTTGACTGTACTTGCTTCTGAGACTAATTCTGTCTCTCCAGTGTAGATACTCTCAGTATCTGAATTTGGAAGTTGTTGGTAGAGTTGACTCTGAGGTTGAATTGGTGATTGGGGTTGAATGGGAGATATTGGTTCAGTATTTTGACTGGTAGGAGATTGAGCTTGGGGTGTTTGTTGTTGTTGTGGTGATAGATTGAGGATTGGCGAGATAGGTTCTGTAGTTTGGCTGGCTGGTGATTGTGTTTGGAGTGTTTGCTGTTGTTGTGGTGATACTTCTGGTGATGGAGTGTCTTGAGCAGAGCTGGTAGCAGAGCTCTCTTCCTCATCTTCCCAAACTAGCTCTTGAGGTATGTCTGCATTAGCATCAATCACATGAGCAAACATGTCTGTCTTCTCCTTCATATCTCCCTGAGATTTTGTTCAGCACAGATCTGCCAAGGTGTGCTTGGATAAACACACCACCCTCCACGGTTGTTCCAGGCAGGTCTGCATTAATGATGAGCTGAATGAACCTTGGAAACATATACATCTTATCAGCCTTCTGTACTCTAATGTGATCACACAAACAGTTAAAGATGTACTTTGAGTAGTTGTAGGTCCTTCCCTCAAAGATGCCAATAATACCAGATGATATATGTCTAGAAAATCTGTCAAGCCCAGATTTTCTGTTTGACATACACTTCAGATAAGTGTGACACAAAAATCTGTATGGTTTGCAGAGTCTTCCCTTCTTGATTTCTCCCTTTTCAAAGTCTCCATCATACCCCATTAGAAGAAAAACCTTTTCTATGTATTCATTATCAAATACATCAGGGTGTCCTGCTTCAACATCTCCCAGTTCTAGTACCCTTCTTATTGTTTGTTCGTCTATTCTCAGCCTTCGATTCCTTACTTCTGCAATAATTCCTTCATCATCTTCTTCTATACGCGCAGAATTCCAGAAATCACTGATATGTGACCGATAAATCGTTGGCTCTGCAGATAATGCATAGAAAACCCTTGATCTTCTCAAATATCTCATAATTTCTTGACATCCTTCTGACACAGGATCATCAGGGTTCAAGAAAGCACACACATTATGCTCTTTTGCAAATCGTTGATCCATCTGTTCATAAGAAACGACTTCGTTAGAATCACATTATTGATATAAGAATACGAATAGTTGAGAGATAAAACAGGAATCAACTTGTTCATTTTTGATGATTACGACATGTTTTACCTTAATAAACACTGATTAAGAACACAGATATATGTTTGCTTAAGGTTTGATTTGGTAAATTTGAATGTTGAGAAAGTGGGAAAAATTTGTTGAGCGAGATTTTCTAGGTCTGAAAAAGTGAGCTGAAAAAGTGAATAATGCATTTGACAAGTCAAATCTCTTTATTTATACCCTCAGACATATTAATTTTCTCGGATTTATTCAGTGGGTCCCACATTGTACTCTTCCGTAGAAGTAATTTCACATTAATTGTGATCCACAATTTACTCTTCCGTAGTATATCTACGGATCAACAACTTCTACTGATTGAGTTTTGTTTATCCGTAGTTTACCAATCTACGGATAAACATTAATATACTAATATTGATTTACACACAGTTGTATGTATGGTCCAACTCCATTGGTTGAACCAATTATTGCTATAGGACCTCGTTGGCTTTGTATAAATGACAATTTAGTACAAGAAAATTTAAATGTCATGTAACCAACAGCTAAGGTGATGCTCAGGTTTCAATTTCTTCAAATTGATAAAGATATAGACATTGCTGCTGCTGATATAGATGCTTTTTCATGAATACTACTCCCCCTAAATTTGTGATTAATGATGAATTTAAGCATTTATCATAAATTTCTTTAAGAGGAATAACATAAACTCTAAATATATGATAATGATCGGATGCACTTAAGATGGGATCATACTATAATGCTAAGCCTCTTCCTGATTAGTTATGTTGTATAGTTGATGCTAGAACAAGTTCTGATTGCAAGTATATTGTCCTTATAAATCCATACAAGAGCTCATGTATCAACTAGGCTTGCTGTTTATCATGTTTTATTGATTTAGAAATAACTGTCATGGACTTCACATTTGATTCACAAAGGTGTTGTCCTCCCTTTGTAAGTCAAATCATCATTCTTTCACTCTTGAGACTATGTACTTTAAATTATAATAGCTATCTTGAGATGTGTTTGGCATCTCATTGATGCGATGTTGATAAAGCTCAGGATAATATACAGTTGATCACTTAGGATTCTTTTGAGAGCTTTAGACATGATCATCATCAGGTCACCAGGTCTTTACTCACGTAAAACAGAGGTGCCTTTAACCCAGGTCTTTGTTCACACAAAACAGAGGGATGATGATGAGCATGATCTTTTCACCTTTGATACTGATATTCAGTATGGTGATCATACACCCAGGTCTTTGTTCACACAAAACAGAGGGAGTATGATTAGCAAAGATAGATAGTATAAAGTGTTTTACATAGTGTGTTCAGATGAATGATTTGATCACATTAGGATAAGACTCACTTTGTTTTTCTCAATATGAAGTTTCCCACAGACAATTATGATAATATTATGTTTTGCAAGCACTAGGATTTGTTTCCACTCAAGTTGAACCTACTCACATATCAAGAGACTTGTTGAGATATATTGTTATTTGTTTATGCAGGAATAGGCAAAGCTATAGTTTACTATCATTTCCCATGCATAAGGCATACTGATGCAGTATTGCACACAGCATGTTGTTTGTTTGAACTTTATTTAATCTAAGTTAATCATACCTAGAGACTCAATCAGAAAATTAAATCTGACTGAATCAAAGGCTTTAGTGAATAAATCAGCAAGCTGATTTGATGTATCCACTTTGACTAACTTGATCAATCCTTTTTCTGAGCAATCTCTCAGAAAATGATACCTAATCTCTATATGTTTAGTTTTACTATGTTGCACAGGATTAGCAGTTATAAACATAGCAACAGAATTGTCTATATAGATTGAAGTTTGAAGAAAGTTGTAACCATAGTCAAGCAATTGGTTTTGTAACCAAAGCACTTGAGAGCACCCGGCTGAAGCAGCAATGTACTCAGCCTCAGCTGTGGATACAGAAACATTTGTTTGTTTCTTGCACTGCCATGACACTAGCCTGGGTCCAATGAATTGACATCCACCGGTTGTTGATTTTCTATTGCTGTTACATCCACCATAGTCACTGTCTGAGTATGAGTAGAGTGTAAAGTCTCCATCCTTGGGATACCATAGACCAAGTCCTGGTTTTCCCTTGAGGTATCTGAAAATTCTTTTGACAGCATTCAGATGTGACTCCTTTGGATCAGATTGGTACCTAGCACATACACACACAGCAAACATAATATCAGGTCTACTGGCAGTTAAGTACATAAGTGAACCTATCATGGATCTAAATAATTTTTGATCAATAGATTTTCCAGTAGGATCAGGGGCAATCTTATCAATTGTTGATGCTGGTGTTTTGCATGAGGATACTTCAGCAAGATTGTATTTCTTCAGTATTTGATGTATGTATTTTTCTTGATTGATGAATATTCCATCTTCTTTTTGATGAACTTGAAGGCCAAGGAAGAATGTTAATTTACCCATTGAGCTCATCTGAAATTCAGATTTCATCAGCTCTTCAAAATTCACGCACAGTCTCTTATTAGTTGATCCAAATATAATGTCATCAACATATACTTGAACTACTAAGAGATCTTGATGTTCTTGTTTGAGAAAGAGTGTCTGATCAATTGTTCCTCTTTTGTAGCCATGCTTGAGTAAGAAGGATGATAGTGTTTCATACCATTTTTTTGGTGCTTGATGAAGACCATACAAGGCTTTATCTAGTTTGTATACCCTGTGAGGATAATGAGGATCTTCAAATCCGGGGGGTTGAGACACATAAACTTCCTCATCTATTTTTCCATATAAGAAAGCACACTTGACATCCATTTGATACACAGTGAATTTCTTGTATGATGCATATGCCAAGAACACTCTTATTGCCTCAATTCTTGCAACTGGTGCAAAAACTTCATCATAATCTATGCCTTCTTCTTGAGTGTATCCTTGTGCTATTAACCTTGCTTTGTTTCGGACAATAATACCTCTATCATCCAGTTTGTTTTTGTATAGCCATCTAGTTCCAATAGGATGTTGACCTTCAGGTAAATCAACAAGACACCATACTTTTTGCTTTCTGAACTGTTGAAGCTCTTCTTGCATAGCTTCAATCCAGCTATTGTCTTTTAAAGCAGCTGTAATGTTTGGAGGCACCACTTGAGAAAGAAAACAGTTGAAGAGACAAAGGTTGGTTGTACCACTTTGGCTCCTTGTAGTTCTCTTTTCAGGATTTCCAATGATATTGTTAAGTGGATGAGACTTATGAATTCTCATTGAGGGAGTTGACTCAACTGGAATGGATGATTCCAGATTAGTCATTTCCATTGCCTCTGACTGATTCATCTCAATTTGAGAATTCAAGAAATAATCAAATTGAGTCTCTGTTGATTGCGCTACATAAGTATCCGCAGTTGGATTTTGCTCTTCCGCAGGAACTTCTGCGGAAGTAATTTGTTCTTCCGTAGGAGCTGCTCCGGATACATTTTGGTCTTCCGAAGGAAGTTCTCCTGATGCATGCTGTTCTTCCGAAGGAGCTTCTCCTGATGCATGCTGTTCTTCCGAAGGAGCTTCTCCTGATGCATTTTGTTCTTCCGAAGGAGCTTCTCCTGATGCATTTTGTTCTTCCGAAGGAGCTTCTCCTGATGCATTTTGTTCTTCCGAAGGAACTCCTGATGCATTTTGTTCTTCCGAAGGAGCTGCTGATGCATTTTGTTCTTCCGAAGGACTTTCTCTGGATATATTTTGGTCAGTTCCACATGTAGTATCTGCTTCTGTTGAAGTGTTGTCACTTGTAGATGGATGTATCCTTGGGGGATCAGCAGATAAAGGTACTTCAGTCATAATAGGTGGAACAAATGGATAGCATACTTCATCAGAACCTGTATTTGTCAAATGATCATAGTTAAAAGATTTAGACAAGGCATCTATGTCAAATAACCATGATGATCCTTTAACTGACTTAGTGAATACATTTTCATCAAAAGATACATTAGGGGTCTCTTCCACAATGTTATGCTGTGGTATATACACTCTATATGATTTTGATGTTGAAGAATATCCAACAAAGAAACCATCATATGCTTTTTCTGAAAATTTTCCTAATGACTCTTTTATGTTCAAAACAGTTACTTGACACCCAAATACTCTTAGATATCCTATGTAAGGTTTTCTTTTAAATAGGAGCTCATAAGGAGTTTTGTTATGTTCTTTGACAATTAATGTTCTATTTTGAACATTGCATGCAGTATTCACACCCTCAGCCCAAAAGGTAATAGGTAGTTGTGAATCAGCTAGCATTGTTCTTGCTGCTTCAATGAGAGTTCTGTTTCTTTGTTCAGCAACTCCATTTTGTTGTGGAGTCCTTGGTGCACTGAATTGTCTTGCAATTCCTTTGCTCCTGCAAAAAGAATCTAGTTCAAAGTTAACAAATTCAGTACCATTATCACTCCTGAAAATTTTGACTTTTGTATCAAGTTGATTCTCAATCTTGATGACAAAGTCCATTAATGTTTCTGATGTTTCACTCTTTTGTTTTAAGAAAAAGACCCATGTAAATCTAGTGAAATCATCAACTATCACCAAACAATATTGCCTTTTTCCAATGCTCATTACATTGGTTGGACCAAAAAGATCCATGTGAAGTAATTTGAGTGGTGTAGTATTTGTATTGATTGTTTTTGGTTTATGTGACACTCTGTGTTGTTTTCCTTTGTAACAAGAAGAGCAATGAGTTGAGCAATGGAACTCTTTATTTGGTAAGCCAATGACCAGGTCATGTTTCACCAATTTATTCATATTTTTCATGTTAGAATGAACAAGTCTTCTATGCCATAATTGTGACAAATCTTCTGAAAGTTTAGATATAAGACAAGTTTCATATTTTGTGAGAGAAGTGTTGTTCATATCCAACACATAAGTGTTTCCTTTTCTTGCTGCTTTGAGGAGAATCCAATCTTCTGGGACAATAAATCCTGGCTTAAGAATGTAACAGTTAGTGTCATCAAACAATGTAGTGTAGTTTTGATCACATATTTGAGATACACTAAGTAAATTATACTGTAAGTTTTTACAGTAATTTACTTTATCGAATTTAAGTACACCATTGGTTATCATTCCTTCACCAACAATTTTACCTCCCTTTTTATCCCCACCAAATGCCACATAAGAAGCATTTTTATGTTTGAAATCATGGAGAAGAGAACAGTTTCCTGTCATATGCCTGGAACAACCACTGTCAACATACCACATGTTGTCAGCTCTCCAATATTGTTCAAAAGAATGAAACAATGAAAGCTATGATGTTGTATATGTTTTGATGATCGAAAGACTTTTGATGATCGTTGTAATGCTATTGCTGTTCTCAATCAATCAATCGTCTGTTTTCAATCGTTCTTGAATCGAAACCTAGGATCCGTATTTATAGACAAAGATGTTTCAGTTATAGGAAACATCGGATCTCTTGGGATTTGATTTGTTTCTGATAAGGAATCATCGGATTTCTCGGGATTCGTATAACCGCCTTGTTGACTTGTTGACTTGTTGACTTGTAGCACTTGTATTTTGCAAGTGTTTGGACTCCACAGAAATATTTTCTTCCGCAGATGTTTTGTTCTTCCGTAGATGTTTTGTTCTTCCGCAGCATGTCTTGAATACTTGGAACTCCAGTTGATTTTGTTTATCCGTAGGTGATCTTCGGATGTTTTGTTACTTGTAAGATATATATCCACGGAGGAACGATATGTTCATCCGTAGATGTTTCTTACACTTGGTCAATTTCAATAATTGATCAAGTATTATGTTTGTACCTGCAGCCATACATACATCAACACATATATAAATGGGTTAACCTATATATTTAATGCATACATAATAATGAAATACAAAAGTTCATTACAAATATTAATTCAAGTACTAAGCCTATACATAATGACTAGATCTACTGATTCTAGACCTAACATTTAGGGAAAGCATAGATCTGAAATTTGCTAGGTTATTAGATCATAACGATAGCTTAGTAAAAGATTTGAAACTGTGCACTGAGGCAAACAGAGTTTTAAAACAAAATAAGCATAGTTACAAAGAAAAGATAGACCTTTTAAATAAACAGCTTAGGGAAACAGAAGTAGTAGCATTTAACCAAGCAAATGACATTAGGTACTATCTTAACTCCCTAGAAGACACTAAGAAACAAAAAGCTATTTTAGAAGTAGAAGTAAATTCATTAAAGCAAAAACTGCACAGTTGGACAGATTCCACATGTACTTCAAATGAATCTGGAACAAAACAAAAGGAGGCAACTTCAAAGGCAAAGGGTAAAATGCCTTGTGTTAATCTGGAAAAAGAGTTTGAAATGGTTAATATAAAGTTAGGGTCAAACAAAGTCAAATCTGAACCTAAAAAGACTATTAATGTTAACCTATCACGAGTTTCATGTCAAAGTCCAGTTAACCAAAATGGAAAAGATGTTAAGTATGTTAAAACAATTAAGTTTGTTAAACAAGATAAAACATCAAAAGAAGTAGAGTCAAAGCCCAAACATAATGATGTCACTAGGATGTCACACACGTCTACACATAGACAGTACAATCGTAAAGTTGATAGCAGGTCATGATACAACTGTGGAGAGTGTGGACACATTGCGTCTTATTGTCCTTACTATCAGACACCTAGGAAGAAAGTTGAACTTCAGGAATCAAAACCTAGGTTTTCTAAGAGGAGCTCATTGACTCCACCTAGAAGAACTAGTGAACCCAAAGTTCAACCCATTAGCCAGTCGTCTGTTTATCACAAACAAGCCTTACACAAATTTGGCTTATGGAAAGAAAAGTCAGCCTCTGTGTCTGATAATAAGGACAAGAAGTCACCTGAGCTACCCTCACCTTCTAAGGGTCAATGGGTTGAATTCATGATGTGTGATGCCTCTGGGAAACCCAAGCCAGTAAAGGCTTGGGTTCCTAACCTAAACTAATGCTTTAAATTGAATGTGAAGGGTGTTCGCTACAGTGCTGAAACCAACACGTGGATTGTGGATAGCGGAGCATCCAGGCACATGACAGGAAACAGGGCACTCTTATCAAACGTCAAACAAATAAAAGGAGGGCATGTTTCTTTTGCTGGTAACAAAGGAGGTTATATCACAGCTCAAGGGGAAGTTGGAAATCAGAAAGTTAAGTTTGATAAAGTGAACTACGTTCAACAACTTCAAAACAACTTACTTTCTGTTTCCCAAATACGTGACAAAGGATTTAAGGTTATATTTGACAACAAGAAGTGTTATGTCCTGAAGAAGGACTATGTGATTCCGGAGGACCAAGTTTTGATGACAGCTTCAAGATATAAAGATCTTTATGTTTTGGATCTCCCAACGGCTTCTACAACGGATCATGAAGTTCAGTGCTTCTTATCAAAGGCTACGGAGAAGGACTCCATTTCCTGGCATAGGAGGATGGGACACATTAATCAACGGAAGATGAATCACTTGATCCAGAATGATCTAGTGAGAGGAGTTAACGTCAAAAATTTCCAATTTCCGGATTTCTGTGTAGCATGCAAGAAAGGCAAACAGACGAAGAAGTCTCATAAGGAAAAGAAAGTTCATTCCATCGAGCTTCCTCTTGAACTTCTTCACATGGATCTGTTTGGTCTAGTCAGTACAAAAAGCATTGCAGGTGACTTGTACTGCTATGTGGTTACTGATGACTACTCAAGATTCTCTTGGGTAATGTTTCTAAAGTCCAAATCAGAAACATTTGAGTCTTTCAAGGAATTAGTAACTACTCTAGAATCTCTCTACAAGCTGAAGGTAAGACAGGTACGCTCAGACAACGGGACCGAGTTCAAGAATCAGTTCATGGAGGCTTACTGCAAGGAAAAGGGAATTGTGCACCAGTTCACTTCTGCCTACACGCCTCAGATGAATGGTGTTTCTGAGAGAAAGAATCGCAACTTGATAGAGACAGCACGGACAATGCTAGCAGACTCGAAACTGCCAATCCAATTCTGGAATGAGGCAGTAGCAAATGCATGTTACACATTAAATTGAGTTTTGGTAGTCAAACACCATGGCAAGACATGTTACGAGTTACTACAACAACGTAAACCTAATCTAGAGTATCTCGAACCATTTGGCGCACCGTGCACTCTACTGAAGAAGACTCAAGAAGGAAAATTCAGCGAGATGGCTGATGAAGGTATCTTCCTAGGATACAACATACCGAACAAGAGAGTTTACAACAACTCAACGGGTTTAGTAGAAGTGTGGTGTAATGTTAATGTTCAGAGATACACCATACCACCTACTGGAAAAGGACCCGCTTACTTCTTTTCGACTATGATGGATTCTTCAAGTCCTTCAACATACCTATCTCCACTTCTGACGAAGAGTTAGCTACAAGGATGATGTATGATATCTTGAACTCACCATCACTAGATTCAGCATCATCGGGTTCACAAGGTGACTCAACTCACCACTCAGAGGGAGAACTCGAAGCAAGTGACTCCTCCTCAGAAGATGAAGCTGAAGAAGATGACCACAACAATCAGGAGGAACAGGACCTGCAACTCCACAAGCATCTAACAGTGATGCCTCTTCGACTTCGGAACCTCAAACTCCTACTACCTCAGATGCGGAACCAAATGTTCATAATCTTAATTCTGATGTAGTTGTTCCCACCACTCCAGGATCACGTCTAAATGTCTATCATCCCCTAGACAATGTCATTGGGGATGTCAGATCAGGAGTGCAGACCAGAAATCAGCTGTACTCAGCTGATTATGCCTCAGTAATGGAAAAAGGATACATTCACGACGGTGCTTATCGTTGTTTTGTCTCGCAGGTTGAGCCAAAATACGTCAGTGAAGCACTGAATGATGAGGCATGGGTGAGTGCCATGCAAGAAGAACTTTTTCAGTTCAAGAAGTTAGGTGTATGGACTCTGGTAGAAAGACCTAAAGGTGCTAAGGTCATTTGCACCAAATGGGTCTTGAAATGCAAGAAGGATGACCAAGGCGTCATTATCAGGAACAAGGCTCGACTTGTAGTTCAAGGGTTTCGACAAGTCGAGGGAATTGATTACAATGAAGTGTTTGCACCCGTGGCAAGGATGGAAGCCATCCGCATCTTCCTTGCCTATGCATCGTATATGAAGATTATGTAGGATTCGATGTGCCCAAGACACTTAGAATATTGATGTGGTTAGTACGTTATGATCCAAGTCGGGTTATACCCAATAACAAGCTTAGCAAACACCAAATAATATTTATTGATGATATGATCATGCAATAAAATATTAACACCAATTTAGAAAATGGGTTTTCTAAATAAGTTGCATATGACATGGAACAATTTATTAGGATATATTGTTCAATAATATTATTTGTAATGTTATTTAGATGACATTACAAATTAATAATGGCTATATATGTTATACAATTAATGGGTTAGTTGTATACATTTTCTAAGAGGGACAAATTATAAGACCATTTAACATGTGATTGTGTCTAACAAAAAGGGGGGAAACCTCTTTTTTCATCCTATTTTCGGCCGCCCCCCCTTGTTGGTCATTGGACCAATTTTGTTGATTAGACACAACACATTAAGGGTCTTTGAATGCTTTCTTGGACTAGCAATCTTGACACACACATGCAACTAAACTCCAAGAAAAACTCTCTCTTCCATCTTCTCCAAACTCACGGTTTTGAAGGTGATATAGCAGCTTCTTCTTGAAGTTTTGGTGACCAAAATCCTAGCAACTAAGGTGTTTGCTTGAAGGCTTGTGGGTATAGACGTTTGAGGACTTCTAGCTTGAAGTCTTGGCCATTAATCAGCCCTCATTCAGCACTTTCTTGGACGTTTTTGAAGCTTACAACAGCCCTCTCCTTGGTCGTTTCTTGCTGCTCAAAGAGGTAGAATCATAGCTCATTGTGGCTGTGATTTTATGTAGTTTTAGTACATTTTCATAGCTTGATCATTCACATATTATGATCCTTTTCTTTGGGTTTGTTTTTCATCTAAAATGGTCACTAAGGAACATTATTTTCAGCTTATAAAATGGGTTTTATTAAGTTGTAACTCCGCTGCGTTTTTCAGAAAGTTTAAGTGGTTAAACATTGATTTTATGTTCTAGCAAACCCAACAATGGCATCAAGAGCCGGTTATGTGGATGACTTGCTTGATTTATCTTTTGAAATTGGTTTTAAAAGATGATATTAGACATGTTATAGGCTGATTTTGGGCTGTTATAGTTTATATGAATGATTCCCCAAACTTTCAAGGACATATCACACATGCTAGTGATTAGACCTTGAAAGAAACATATTATGAATGTTGGTTGTTTGGACAATGATTAAAACCCAAAATTTCAGTTTATGTTGGCTGAAATTTGGGGTTTTAAATGGGGTCTTCATTATATGAATAGATGATATGATCATTGGTTGTTTAGTGCATAACCTAGCTTGTGGCCTTGTGTTGTTTGGATGATTCTAGTGGTTGTATTATTCATTCAATTTGGTTGTAATATTTGTGTTTATTCCTTTGGGTTGTAATTATTCATTCATTTGGTTATGTAATAATAGATTAGGTTCATTTCCTTTACTAAAAAAAAATGTATTAGGATACAATTTTGTAAAAGGAAGATGTACAAGATCAAGACCCAAAGATGGACACAAAGACACAAGAAACATGGAGCATTTGGATGCGGTTTCTAGTGGGAGGTTCTTGGAACCTTTATGATATGTTTGACCCTTAGAAAGACCAAAGACAACACTTGTGATGGCAAACAAGTGTTGTCAACATAAGGGCTATGGTTATGCACATATGGTTGTTTATGTTTTATGCTTGGTTGATTGTTTATTGTTTGATTGTTTGGTTGATGTTTTGACATGCATTACAAACTCATTAATAATCATAACAATCTGAAAATTGATGGTTCTTAATAGTTAATAAAAGTTATTAAAATGGTTTAATGATTTTAAAGATTAAAATTGGTTTTAATCTAAGAACCATAGGGTACCTTGTATTTGAAAGCATACAAATACAAGTACATAGAGTTTTCTAAACTAGAATTAAGAAGTCTCTAAAATTTTAAAAACGAGATCAACACCGTCCTTTTACGCAACACTTGAGTCACTTGGGAACTCTTAGTGGGATAAAGGTCACCTAACCATTTTGAGGGAACTTGTGATTTGAGGTGAGAATGCCTTACTTATGGGATAAAGGTCACCTAACCATTTGTTTTGGCAAACTCACACGTGGGTGTAAGTAGGATGTCTTGATTTGCAAACCATGTTAAATGGATCACCTACAATGTGGTTTCCAAATGGTGTTGATGGGATTTACATGCCGACTTTACATATGATGTTCAAGAGTCGATCCCATACCTCTAGAAGTTGCAAATGGTTGCAACCGTCAATCGTTGACCACCTTATTAATTTAAATCGTGGGATAAAGGTCACCTAACCACAATTTAAATGTAATGTTGGGTTCTAGATTTTAATATATAATTGACCTTAATAGGCATTAATTATTAAAATTGATAATATCGAAAATACTAAATAAAACTTTGTTAAATTTTGTAGATGGCCTCTAATAATGATAATTCGGATAACTCATCCGCGTCCAACCAATCCCTACGAGCGATCCTCCAAAAGGAACGTCTAAACCATAACAACTTCATCGATTGGTATCGAAACTTGAGAATTGTTCTCAAGCAAGAGAGACGATCGTATGTTTTAGACGACCCTGTCCCCGATCAACCTAGCGAGGATGATGAGGAGGCCTTTAATGATTGGCTGAAATACACTGAGGACTCCGTCCAAGTGTCTTGTCTCATGCTAGCGAGCATGACTCCGGATCTCCAAAAGGAGTATGAACACCACGGGGCTTATGACATGATAACCCAGCTGAAGGAAACGTTCCAACAGCAAGCGAGGGTTGAGCGTTTCGAAACGGTTCGAGCACTCCATGCATGTTGTATGGACGACAATCAATCTGTTTCATCTTATGTACTTAAGATGAAAAGTCACATTGACCGCCTCGAGAGGCTTAATTGTCCCGTCTCGAAGGAATTGGCCACGGATTTGATCCTCAATGGCCTTACCAAGAGGTTCGAGACATTCGTGTTGAACTACAACATGAATGCATGGGACAAAAGCATTGGTGAACTTCACTCAATGCTCAAAACGGCCGAGGCGGCCATGGGTAAAAGGGTTTTACCCGTTCTCACCATCAATGAAGGTGGGAACAATAAAAGGCCTCGTCCCGCACCCAAGGCAAAGGTTGCCAAGGGTAAGGGACCTACTTGGGGAAAAGGGAAAGGGGTGGCAAGGGTGCCTCCCAAACCACAAGAGAAGAAGCAAAGGGTTGCTACTAATGACCCATGCTTCAAGTGTGGGGAGATTGGACATTGGGCAAGGAATTGTCCTGTCCATCTCCAAGAGTTGAAAGCGAAGAGGGATGCCGGGCAGACCTCAGGTACAATATACATGATTCATATTGATCTTAATGTTACATCTTCTAACACATGGGTATTGGATACCGGACGTGGAACTCACATTTGCAATTTGTTGCAGGGGTTCACAAGAAGTAGGGACTTCAAACAAGGGGATGTTAGCCTCTTCATGGGAAATGGAACTAAAGTCTTAGTTGAAGCTCGTGGAGACTACATCCTAAGACTTCCAAGTGGTTTGGAAGTTATTTTGAAGAATGTTTTGTATGCTCCTAGTTTGACTAGGAACATTATTTCTGTATCCCAATTAAGACATTATGATTATGTATTATCTTTTATTGAAAATGATATTCATGTTTCTTTAAATGGTATGTTCTATTTTAAAGCTATTCCAATTAATGGTATTTATGAATTGGTTCATGAAAATACTTTAAATAGTTCATTGTACCAAACTAACACCAAGAAACTCAAGTTGGACTTGAGTGATACCTATCTTTGGCATTGTCGTCTTGGTCATATAAACAAGAAACGTTTACAAACACTTCAAAAGAATGGTCTTTTAAAAACAAATGAATGTGATTCATTTGATGTTTGTGAATCTTGTTTACAAGGTAAGATGACTAAGGCACCCTTTAGTGGAACTACCGAAAGGGCAAAAGATTTATTAGGAATCATACATTCGGATGTATGTGGTCCTTTTAAGCCAATGACTAGGAATGGTGAAAGATACTTCATTACCTTTACCGACGACTATAGTCGCTATGGGTATGTGTACTTATTGAGGCACAAAGATGAAGCTTTTGAAATATTCAAAATTTTCAAGAATGAAGTAGAAAATCAACTCAATAAGTCAATTAAAATTCTCCGTACCGATAGAGGAGGTGAATACCTAAGTGAAGCTTTTCAAGATCATCTTAGGAGTTGTGGGATTGTCTCACAGCTCACTCCACCTGGAACACCACAACATAATGGTGTGTCTGAGAGGAGGAATCGAACCTTATTGGATATGGTCCGATCTATGATGGCTAGAAGCTCATTACCTCTATCATTTTGGGGTTTTCGCTTTGCTCTCCGCGGCCCGTATTCTAAACATGGCCCCAACCAAAAAGGTGGAAAGGACACCTTTTGAGATATGGCATGGAAGAGTTCCATCCCTATCGTACTTAAGGGTTTGGGGATGTGAGGCTTATATTAAGACTCCCACCCCAAACAAATTGGATGTCCGATCCACCAAGTGTATCTTTATTGGATATCCTAGAGATTCTATGGGATATTATTTCTATGATCCAATGGAACAAAAGGTGTTTGTTGCCAGAAAGGGTGAGTTCTTAGAAGCAAAGTTCCTTATGGAAGGAGCTAGCAGTAGAACAGTGGATCTTGAGGAAGATCAAGAACCACAGCCCGATGCACGTTTGGTTGAAACTAGCACTCAACATGAGGATGTTGAGGATGATCAAGTGGTTGATCAATACACACAACACGTTCGCAGAAGTGGTAGAACTAGTAATCCACCAGAAAAATATGGATTTTTCATGGATGGATGCTATGTGATAGATTCTGATGAACCAACCACATACCATGATGCAATGTCCAATTCGGATTGTGACAAATGGCTAGAAGCCATGAACGTTGAGATGCAATCCATGTATGACAACCAAGTTTGGGAACTTGTAGTACCACCTCTTAATTCCAAGGTAGTTGGAAGTAAGTAGGTTTTCAAGAGGAAAACCGATATGCATGGAAACTTGGATACTTATAAAGCTAGACTTGTAGCAAAGGGTTTCACTCAAACTCAAGGGGTTGATTATGATGAAACTTTCTCACCTGTTGCGATGCTAAAGTCTATAAGGATATTGTTTGCCATAGCTGCTCATTATGATTATGAGATTTGGCAAATGGATGTCAAAACCGCTTTCCTAAATGGATATCTTGAGGAAGATGTCTATATGGTTCAGCCTGAAGGTTTTGTTGATCCAAAACATCCTAACAAAGTATGCAAGTTAAAGAAATCAATCTATGGATTGAAACAAGCATCGAGAAGCTGGAATCATCGTTTTGATGAGGAGGTCAAGAAATTTGGCTTCATCAAAAACGCTGATGAGGCTTGTGTGTATAAGAAGGCTAGTGGGAGCACAATAACTTTCCTAGTATTGTATGTTGATGACATACTACTATTTGGAAATGACATTCCAACCTTGGAAGGTGTAAAAACCTGGCTTGGAAGTTGTTTTTCCATCAAGGATCTTGGTGAAGCCGCCTATATTCTGGGAATAAAGATCTATAGGGATAGATCAAGGCGGTTGATTGGTTTGAATCAAAGTGCATACATTGATAAAATCTTGAAAAGGTTCAAGATGGAAAACTCTAAGAAAGGTACCGTACCTATTCAAAGAGGAACGATATTGAGTACGACTCAATGTCCAAGCTCAAAAGATGACCAAGATAGCATGAAGGCAATCCCATACGCATCTGCTATAGGATCCATCATGTATGCAATGATATGCACTCGACCGGATGTGTCATACGCCTTAAGCATGACAAGCCGTTACCAGCAGAATCCTGGAAACAGTCATTGGATGGCTGTTAAGAACATACTTAAGTACCTAAGGAGGACAAGGGATATGTTCCTAATCTATGGATCTGGTGACGAGGAACTCGTTGTAAAAGGTTACACGGATGCGAGTTTCCAAACCGATCGTGATGATTCTCGGTCACAATCGGGATACATCTTCATCCTGAATGGAGGAGCGGTCTCTTGGAAGAGCTCCAAGCAGGATGTGGTGGCTCTATCAACTACAGAATCAGAATATGTCGCCGCCTCATTGGCAGCTCAAGAAGCTGCATGGTTGAAGAAATTCATTGCCGATCTAGGGGTTGTCCCTTCCATTCAGGACCCCCTAGAGATCTTTTGTGATAACGAGGGTGCGATTGCACAAATCAAGGAACCCCGTGCTCATCAAAAGACTAGGCACATTGAGCGGAGATTCAACTACATACGAGATGAAGTTGAAAAGGGAAAGATATGTATTCGCAAAGTTCACACAGATCAAAACGTTGCGGATCCCCTCACGAAGCTCCTTGAAAAGGCAAAGCATGAAGGTCATACTTATGCCATGGGACTTCGATATTCTAGTGAGTGGATTTGATCTGTAAATTTAGTATTTGGATATATGGAACTTTCTATTATTTGAATAAAATTATTTGGTTATAATGTTTCAAATAATATTCCAATTTAGCATGTTTAATCCATGAGTAAAATGTTTACTCTAAATGTCCGTAGTCGTTCATACTTGTGGGAACAAGTTTGAAGGTAAGACTATTATGAACTTGGATTGGTTGATATTCATAAGGATGAATATAGAGCAATGGGTTGCTACCAAGGTTCATAGATATTTGTGGGTTACAAATATTGGACTAACCCGCATCTCAAATTTTACTACATGGAATCTTATTGATTGATCATAAATAAATTTGAGTAAAGGCGAATATCATTTGGTATCCTCCGACCTGAGATACATATTGGGTTTTGATGTTCACCAAGTATTATACCTTGAGCATATTCTTCACTGTCCTGAAATAGTGGACAGTACATAAGGATATGTCCAGGTATAACACGAGGTGTTTGTGAGAAACGTATGTAGTCAAGATGGAATTTGTTCCTCTTATTCGTTGAGAGTTAGATGTCTAAGGCCTGATTAAGTTAAATCAACAAGGTATGATCATTCTGTGTCCTTGGATTTAACATGAGATCTGTAACAAAAGGATAAATGATTAATTCACCTAAATCATTTCAAGTAGGGCACTTGAAAGGGATGATGTTATTGAATGGCTATAAGTCATGCGTATTAAGGGTAGTAAACCGTTGTTAGGCGGTATTTACTGCTTGCATCAATCTTCCATGAATCTTGGGCAAGTGGGAGATTGTAGGATTCGATGTGCCCAAGACACTTAGAATATTGATGTGGTTAGTACGTTATGATCCAAGTCGGGTTATACCCAATAACAAGCTTAGCAAACACCAAATAATATTTATTGATGATATGATCATGCAATAAAATATTAACACCAATTTAGAAAATGGGTTTTCTAAATAAGTTGCATATGACATGGAACAATTTATTAGGATATATTGTTCAATAATATTATTTGTAATGTTATTTAGATGACATTACAAATTAATAATGACTATATATGTTATACAATTAATGGGTTAGTTGTATACATTTTCTAAGAGGGACAAATTATAAGACCATTTAACATGTGATTGTGTCTAACAAAAAGGGGGGAAACCTCTTTTTTCATCCTATTTTCGGCCGCCCCCCCCCTTGTTGGTCATTGGACCAATTTTGTTGATTAGACACAACACATTAAGGGTCTTTGAATGCTTTCTTGGACTAGCAATCTTGACACACACATGCAACTAAACTCCAAGAAAAACTCTCTCTTCCATCTTCTCCAAACTCACGGTTTTGAAGGTGATATAGCAGCTTCTTCTTGAAGTTTTGGTGACCAAAATCCTAGCAACTAAGGTGTTTGCTTGAAGGCTTGTGGGTATAGACGTTTGAGGACTTCTAGCTTGAAGTCTTGGCCATTAATCAGCCCTCATTCAGCACTTTCTTGGACGTTTTTGAAGCTTACAACAGCCCTCTCCTTGGTCGTTTCTTGCTGCTCAAAGAGGTAGAATCATAGCTCATTGTGGCTGTGATTTTATGTAGTTTTAGTACATTTTCATAGCTTGATCATTCACATATTATGATCCTTTTCTTTGGGTTTGTTTTTCATCTAAAATGGTCACTAAGGAACATTATTTTCAGCTTATAAAATGGGTTTTATTAAGTTGTAACTCCGCTGCGTTTTTCAGAAAGTTTAAGTTGTTAAACATTGATTTTATGTTCTAGCAAACCCAACAGATTAAAGTTTATCAATTAGATGTGAAGAGTGCATTCCTTCATGGTGAAATCCGAGAGACAGTGTATGTCAGTCAACCCACGGGATTTGAAGATCCTTATCATCGGGACAGAGTTTACAAACTCGACAAGGCTTTATACGGGCTTCATCAAGCTCAAAGGGCCTGGTATGAGAAACTCTCAACTCACCTTGTGAAACATGGATTTCGCAGAGGTGTTATTGATTGCACACTGTTTATCAAAGAGAAAGATGGTGATTTGCTGCTGGTTCAAATCTATGTTGATGATATCATCTTCGGATCAAAGAATGAAGAGTTATGTAAAGAGTTTGAAGCAATAATGAAGGCTGAATTTGAGATGAGTGCCATGGGAGAGATGAAATTCTTTCTCGGGTTACAGGTGGATCAGACACCAAAAGGAATTTTCCTACATCAGACCAAGTATGTAGGAGACATTCTCAGTCGGTTTGATATGGAGAATGCTTCTACAGCTGGGACTCCACTTGCTACAAACCATGATATAGCACCCGATGAAAATGGAGATCTGGTCGATGCAACCATGTACCGAGGAACGATTGGAGCTCTCATGTACCTCACTGCCTCAAGACCTGACATCATGTATGCTACATGTCTATGTTCTAGATATCAGGCTAAGCCAAAGGTTAACCATCTGATTGGGGTCAAAAGGATATTTTGGTATTTGAAGGGTACCCCAACACATGGGTTGTGGTATCCTCATGATGATGATTTTGAGCTGACGGCGTATAGTGACTCGGATTACGGTGGCTGCAAGATGAATTACAAGTCTACATCAGCAGGGTGTCAATTCTTTGGGAGGAGATTAGTGACATGGCAGTGTAAGAAGCAGACCTCGGTTGCATTGTCAACCTGTGAAGCCGAATACGTTGCTGCTGCAAGTTGCTGTTCAAAAATCATTTGGATTCAACAGCAAATGCGGGACTATGGTTTAAATTTCTCTTCTACTCTTATTTTTGTTGATAACTCTGTTGCAATTGCAGTAACTAAAAATCCGGTACAACATCCTAAGACCAAACACATCGGCATAAAATATCATTTTATACGGAACTGTTTTGAAAAAAATTTAATAGATGTGGTAAAAATAAACACTGATTTTCAATGCGCTGACCTCTATACAAAGGCTTTTGACAAACCACGTTTTCTATATCTGTTAGAGGTCAACGGCGTTAAAAAGAAAAGTGATGTCATTCCAGATGATGACCATGTGTAGTCCGATGCATTTAGTCTAATTTTTTATTTTTTCTTTTTATTTCCTTTATTTTTTCTATTTACTGTTTAAATTAAATATATGTTATTTAGCTGTCTATTAAAATCCTAAAAAAACACGTAAATCGGTTACGGTTTTAGAATTTTAGGGGGAGAATAGGTCAGCCAGTAACATTAATAAAAAAACGAGGGAGAAGGAGAGGCTAGCTGATAGAAAGTAGATCGTATCTGTGATACCGATTCACTTTGGAAAATGATAGTACACAGGAACAAAACAAGTGGGACTTTAAAAGTTTAAATTAGACAAGATGCAAAATTCTAAATATAAGTCTGTGTAGTCTGAGCAATATAAAAGGAAAAATGATTTAAAAAATGGTAACTACTAAGGTAACACAACGAAAGCGGACCTAGAGGTTGCTAGACCACAGATGATATGTCGGTAGATTCAACACAATAGATGATTAGACCTGACTGGTGATCTCAAGATCAAACTAAGTTGTTCAACTGACTGTGGGCTCCCATCTTATCACTGTTTAACACAATCAACAATATTCCAATAAGGGGTGACGAGCAAATAAACACCACAAATGTGAGCGGATGACCATAAATAGAGCAAAGCACGAAAAAATGAAAAGCAAATGCTATCAAGCTAATAACTTATGTTGTTGGTGCGTTATGTGCAAAAGAAAAATAGAGATGCTCTAACAAGAAGATAGGTTGTGTGCCTCTCTGCTGTGCGATGGCACTGACCTGAGGATAAGCATAACCTAGATATTCTAGAATTCATTGTTGTTTGCCACCTCTCTGCTGTGCGATGGCACTGACCTGAGGATTGGCTTCTCTTTGAAAGCTCTAAGAATAGTCTCTTCTTGTCAAAATACCCGTAGACCGCTCAAAAGCTCCTGAGGAATGTTGATTACCACATAAGCGTGGGATCCACAAATGTTGGTTGAAATAATTAAACCTTAAACTATCACCAATCTGTGTCAAAAGTCTGTGTATGGATTTAAGAGGACAAATATACTGACAATCATCGTGGCTACAATTCTTGAAAGTCCAAATCAATGTGGGAATCTAAAAGTACAAGTATGATTTCCTAAATTTGCTAACGACTCTGGATGAACACCAAGAAGTGAGCATCAAAAGGTTTTTGATAACATGTCCCAAATAATTTGACTTGCCTGTATGATTCCAAATTGAATCGGTCCAGTTATGGTCAAACTAAATTGAAGCTGCTGATTCCAGAACCGAATCCAGTAGATTTCTATCTTAGGATTTACACCTCACAAAAAGTCAAAAACAAGGTTATTTTTGTACTTCAGTTTAAGTTTTATTTATTTTAGTCAATTCAATTTGTTTAATATCGGACTACATCATGGAATTCGGTAAGGGAGTCAATCACCTAAAAGGGTCATGTCTGAGGTGACCACATGTGTTTTCAAAAGGTAAATTGGTCACGTCTGAGGTGACAAAGTGTTTAAAAGGATCACGTCTGAGGTGATCAAAAGTTTTTTAAGTTAAAATGATCATGTCTGAGATGATCAAATGTTCATAATGTTAATTCAACAGTTGAAAAAGGTTTAAATGTTAAATGGTCATAAAGGCAGAAAATTTCATAAGTATGACCCAGTCGCACGACTGGACCATGAGTATGGACCAATCGTACGAATGGACCATACTCATGCCTTTTATAGCCGAATGGACATGAGTATGGACCATTAAACCGAATGGCTTATACAAATGAACCAGTCGGATGATTGAGAGCGCGCGAATGAACAAGTCGCACGACCGACCTCTAGTCAGACGACTGAAGGGGAGCGACTGAACCAATCGCACGACTGAGGCCCATTCGCCCGAATGAAATGAGCGTATGAGTCCAGTCGTACGATTGAATTCAGGTTTAGTATAAATAGAGGGGGAGTCGGTCGCAGAGACTCATCACCCCCAGATTTGCCCTAATTCGCACGACTTAGCGTTACTCTGCCAAATTTTCGTTTGATCACTATAAATCATTGATTGTTGTGTACTGACTATCTGCACTGATTATACAGGTATATTGCGGTGCAAATCCATCAGTATTTCATTCAATTTGAGCCCAAATCTGGAAAATCAGACCCATTCGAAAAACCGAAACATGTTTGGACTAATCACCTAACGAAATTAAGTAAACTAATGAAATCAAAGTTGTTAGGTGATAAATTAAAGGATTGCGAGTCTAATGAACCAGAACACAACGTCTAAACTTAAAAAATTGGTCAAAATTGAATTTGAATTGAACAGTCAGAAAGTCATGCGAATGGACAGGTTGATGAACTTAAGTCGCACGACTGAGGTGTGCGAATAGCTAAACCGCACGACTGAACCATGCGTATGAGTTCAGTTGCACGACTGGTGTAAACGCATGAGTTTACATACGTATGAGTCTAGTCGCACACTCAGTCGTACGTATGAGGTCATTCGCACGACTAGATCTCAGTCGCACTGCTCATTCGCACGACTTGATCTCAGTCGCACAGCCTCATTCGCATGACAGAAAAGAATATTTTCAAGTCCAAGTGATTCAAGATATGTTTAGCCAACGGATAAATGTTTATATTTATTGTGTAATAGATGGCGAGTCGCTGGACTATGAGTACTAAGCACAACATTTGTGCTTATCTGGATCTGACATCCAGAAATGCTTCAGACTTTTCTGGCATTATCACATTTCTGAGGAGATCGAGGATCGCTCATGCTATATCTGCCTCATGTACACCGTATCGCTCTATTCAGCAGGCCTTCTGGGAAGGCGCAGTTGTTGACAGCTCTTCTGAGACTCATCGTATCAGTAGTACTATCTTTGGAGAGGCGATTGAGATCACGGAGGATGATCTCAGGATTGTGCTGCAGTTTGGGGACGATGCTGACTGTCCCACTAGACTACACCCCCTTACTGTCAGAGGATGTTTCTTACGAGCTAAGTACTTTGGGCACATCAACGCAGGGGTGCTCAACAAGAGCAACCTGTGCCCCTAGTTAAAGTACCTCGCTCATGTACTGCTAAAGTGCATAGCATCTAGGAAGGGAGGATTTGATGAGCTGTCGGATCAGATCCAGAACGCATATGCAGCGTTGGTGCTGAACCATCCGTTCAGCTTCTCCAGGATGATCTTCACCTACTTGGTGGAGAACATTGAGGGGAAAGGGAAGGAGGGCTTCTGCATGTACCCTCGATTCATGCAGATGATTATTGACCAGAAGCTCCCTTCCTTGCCGAAGGAGAAGGAAGATGACGTGGTGCTTGAGGTGATGGATGATACCCCCTTAGGCAGGATGAAGGTGTACAGGGGGAAGCAGGTGAAACCCCCTGTCAGGCGACTGTTTAGGCATCTGGCACATGAGGATTATGTGGCGCCAGCTCGGAGGAAGTGGCGCCACGATGACAGTGACTCGGACGTTGAGCAGATTGCTCTACCCTCCGATGACTCCGACGACGATGATCATGATGCTGATCAGGGAGGGGATGTTCAGGGTGGACCCGAATCAGCTCCTATTCACCCTGACTTCCAAATGGAAGAGGAGGAGGAGTCAGATGAATAACCTCTAGTGCGAACAGTGGGCAGCAAGGTGGTTGACACTGAGAGAGGTATTAGGGCGGTTGGTGGACGCCATGGGGAGTCCGGGGATGCTGCAGTTGCTGATACAGATCCATCATATACTCCGGACCCACCCAGCAGCCAAGGGGGAGCATCCTCCTCAAAGGGAACTAGGAAAAAGAGGATGGCTCAGCCTCATGGAATGAAGAGCAAGAGAAGAAGATTTACCTTGATCACCACCACAGCCACCACCACAGCCACCACCATAGCTACCACCACCACACCCTTTACCACTGTCACCACACCACCCACCACTACACACATTCCATCTACCACCATATCTACCACACCCACTCCACCACCACTATCATCTAGACCAACCCCAATCTTCACCACCACCACCACCACTAGCCACCAAGCCAGGCCATCATCACATCCCACCCATCCATCTGGATCACCTTTACCTCCCAGTGGGGTAGAGGAACAGCTCTCAGCACTAAACCGTATGGTGCTGAGGCTGATGGCAGCCGATGACGAGAAGACAGCTCAGATTCGTCAGTTGGTAGATCTTACGCTGCACAATCTCAGCAGATCTCTCAGCAGGCTCAGCTGATTGAGCAGCAGGCACAGCAGATGGCTGCTCAGAGCCAAGAGATTGCACAACTCCAGGAGCATAAAGTTCTATCAGGAAAGAAGATTGAGGAGTTGGAGGATGCCAAAAAGACTATCATGCTCAAGCTCAAAGGAACTAAAGATGAGCCTCTGAAGATAAAGGAAAGAGATGGTGATGACGATGGTGATGACGATGATGAGGATGAGGATGAGGATGAAGATGAAGATAGTGATGATGATGAAGCGAATGATGAAGAAAAGACAGAGGAAAGGCAGAATGATGATGATGATGATGAAGGAGGAGATGCAGCTGCATCTGCCTCAGCTCAGGGTCAAGAAAGACGTTGGAAGAGAAATCAAGACCAACGAGCTTCTTCTTCTGCCTCACCTACTGATGAGCCAGCTATTCAGGACAAAAGTAATGATTAGACGTTTATGTATTTGATAGCTTTTGTACTTGAATCATGTATTAAACTTATGTACTTAATGTTTATATAATGTTAATGTATTTCTGTTTTGATTATTAACTAATGTTTGATGTGTTACATGTTTAAATCAACCAGATCCAAACTTTCAAAGGGACGAATACGATGTTGCTCCTCTTCAGCAGGTCAAGACTCAACTTACTATGATTCTTGATCTGCAAGGGATCGTCAGTAGATCAGTGAGTTATACCCCTTAAGAAGGGGAAATAATTCATGATCTTACAAATGAGCAACTGGCTGAAATGTTCAAGCTGAATCCTGATGAGATTATCAAGGATGCTCTATCTTTTGAGTCAACCAGTGACGAAGAGCTGAACGACATTGATGAGATAGAAATAGATGATGTCACTGCAGAACATTATCCAGAGTATGCTGACCAGGAAGGAAATATGGTACCCAACCTGGGTGATTCGCTGGTCAGTGAAACATTTGAGATGCTGGATAAGATGGAGCAAGAGTCCGAGAAGAGTGAGGAACAAGCTCAAGCCTCAGACGCTGATGTTAACATCAAAAAGGCAGAATGGGCTGCATGTTTTGAGGAAATTCCAGCCCAACGCGCTGCTCCTAAACAGAATGTCTACACCAAGCTCTACAAAGTGAAGAAACATCACAAGGTGTCAGGCAAGATTATTGCGTGGGCACATTTTGAGGATCTTAACGTTTACGCCATATTGAGAGAGAAGGGTATTGAGTACTTTAGATTCCCACATGATCTAAAGACTCTACCTGGTTTTAAGCTCAACCAGCTGGCCAAGCTGAAGCTGTTATATGCTGACCCAAGGAAGATGTCAGGCTGGTTTGAGGCTGCATTAAAGAAGGAGTAACACACCAGATGGGTCAACTTCAAACCTCAATAACCTACGAGGTATATCCGAAGGTCTGAGGTTGACGCCATAACTGGAAAGCCGAGAATAGTGCTGAATTGGAGTCCTCCGCGCACCATGTCCAAGATCCAACTACGGGAAATGCCACAGGATTTCACTCCACACTTCAAATGGTGGTACTATGATTGGAGAACAGGGGAGGCGGTCATAGTTATGAACAAAGAGGGCAAAATGGATACTATCAGGGTATTTGACCCAATGTGGCTTACCAACTTGTCAGCTAATGATGTCTACACTCTATACAAGTGGCCACTGTTCTATGACTTGCAGGATATTGTACAAGCCCTCCAATTCCAAAACGTGATCAGACTCTGCTTTGCATTTGAAATACATGCAGGAGTTACAAGAGAGGAGAAGTACAAAAAGTATGAGGAGGTAATGAAGAAGAAAGACATTAGATAGATCTAGGTCCAAGGGGGAGTTTGTTGATACATATGTACCTAGATGTGGATCTTAATATAATATGTCTTGAATGTCTTACACTTATGTAATGCTTGGGTTATAAATGAAATGAGAATGTTTGGTTGTGATTTATAATGTTTAATATTTCATTAATGAGTTGATATTGACTTGATTATATAAGTTTGTGATTGTTTGAATTGATACACATAATGTTATATTAATGAATTCATTCAAACTTGGTTAAGTGAAGTTCACATGCGTCCGACTGGACCATGCGCCCCAACAGTGGTCATGTGTCCGAATGGCCATGCGACTGAGTGTCCATGCGCCTAAACAGTCCATACGCCTGAACAACTTCATGCGACTGACTCAGTCGCACGACTGAACACTCAGTCGTGCGAATGGATCAACCGCATGGCTCAATCGCACGAATGAACCATGCTAATGGTTCAGTCGCACGAATGAGCAACCCTAACCTATAAATACCACCTAATTCGTGGAAAAACGAAACAATGGATATTACTTCGACTCCAGACGTACCCTAGCCGTCCAGAAACCTCCAAGAACCTGTTCCAAGTTCACAGATCGCATTAGATCGAGTCTAGATCGTTCTTAACGTTTAGATTCAATTGATAATTGATTCGACGAGCGTTCTCACTGATTGGATCGCCAATCAAATAGGATTCCGCACTATTTGAGTTGGTATACATGTTAATCAGTTAGTATTTCGTGCAATACACGATCCTAACACTTAGGAATTGACTAAGTTAGCAATGCATATACTTTCTTCTCAGCATTGTACTTTACCTTTTGGCCATCAGTCATGCCGCCTAAGGTAAGTTTGACTCCATCTGCACCTACAAGCATGCTATACCCTGTCTCTATCGACTCCTACAGATTGGGATCTACTCCATTTAAAAAGATCTCGAATCTTTGCTTCCATTGTGGGTAATCATCTAACGTTATGAGCTTAGGGAGTTTATTGTGAAGTCGCTGGATCGGTAGACATCCGAGCATGTTCTTGATGGAAGGATAAGAAAAACCAAAACCAAGAGACAAACAATAACACGAACTATAATAGAATGGTTTCATTGATAAAACCCAATGATTACAAGCTCATTACAACATAAGAATCACGACTCTTGGCGAGGGGAGATCGAGCATGATCTCCCCTCTCATCCGGCAGCACCTAGGCCCCCGGGCAGACTCCTCTCAAAACCCTTATCTCTCTACACAATGAAACTGGTATTTATAGGCCTCAGCCCATATCAGATGCGACTAGGCCCATTCGTACGATTAGGCCATGCGTATGGTTCAATCGTACGACTGGACCATACTTATGGTTCAGTCTTACGAATGGCCCAATCGCATCTCTCAGTCGCACAACTGGTCCATTAGCATGGCTCAGTCGTATGACTGAGTCTCGTTCGCATATGCTCCTGTGAATGACCCAGTTTCATGCGTTTACAACATATCATGTGTATTACATTAAGCCTAGACTATTCGACAAGCGACGGACACACTATATATGACAATATATGCTCCAACAAATTCCCCCTTGGACATTGCTTGCGAATAGTAGATAACACCTCTTACAATCTTCAGTCAATCTTTGCTCTGGTTTCCAATAGAATCAAACGAAAAACCATATTAGCCAACGTTGCCGATCCCTCAGGTTGCTACAGTATTCCTGAAAATGAATTTAGGCACAATAGCTTTCGTTTACTTTGCAGAACACCATCATAGCAGCAAGATTCCCCATATGACTGATTTTGTGAGATAATGACATGAACAGTTTTCCATTGCTTCAATCTTCAGACTGGCTAACCTGATTAACATTAAAACCTGCAGAAATTCCCCCTCAAATTCAGCATATCCCAATATATAAACGTTGTGCTCTCCTAGCATCTTCATACGGTGTATTGGGCAAAAGTAGAAGGTTCCAATCCACAGCTTACAATCTCAAACAAATCAGCATGCACTCAGATTCATCATCAGAAACCAGCTCACATCATCACTTTCTGATTGCGTCTTCAATTTCTCTATACATGGATTCCCCCTAAGCATGACAATCCTCTCTGTGCGGATAAATATAACTTGATTGGCCCATAAATAGTCAGATGCTCTTGACTACCCCATAAAATCAGCACCAACTGCTGACATCTTCTCTTCTTTCTTTTGTGTTCTCTACATTCACCTATTCTTGAAGTCCAACGAATAAAGGGGTATCCATCAAACTTATTTGACAAAAGAACCTCAGGGTGAATGTGCTTTGCTCATCCTCAAATCTGTGCAAAAGGTAGTTCCAGACTCTTTTTTTTTTCTGGAACACCGTTCATTCGTATGACATGGAGTACAATTATCACATTCGTGTGAGTGGATAATACGAATGATATCTTCGGGAGACTGGTCCAGTAGCATGACCGGTCATAAGACTGGTCCAGTAGCATGACTGGATATAAGACTGGTCCAGCAGCATGACTGGTCATAAGACTGGTCCAGTCGTATTCCAGTCGTACGAATGGTCCAGTCGCATGGTCCAGTCGTACGAATGGTCCATTAGCATGGTCCAGTTGCACGAATGGTCCATTAGCATGGTCCAGTCGCACGAATGGTCTGTTAGCATGGTCCAGTCGCACGAATGGTCCGTTAGCATGGTCCAGTCGCATGAATGGTCCATTAGCATGGTCCAGTCGCACGAATGGTCCATTAGCATGGTCCAGTCGCACGAATGGTCCGTTAGCATGGTACAGTCGCACGAATGGTCCATTAGCATGGTCTAGTCGCACGAACGGGTCTGCACGCAGATTTTCAGATCTGCAGCCGCCATGGCTGCTAAAAACACTAATCTGATGAATTTCACATGAACCGAACCAAAATAGACATCATCAGATTCGCAAGGGTGATAAGAACTTGTTTCCGAGTTCGATTTTAACCAAGAACCGACACACCTAACAAGATCTGAGCAAAAAACGAAGAACACGAAGTGGGTTTAACGTCAAAGAAACTGAAATAGATCCAGAAATCAAGAGCTCGGGTTGCTAGAATGATTGTTAGATCATTGTAGTAGTAACCTGCTCTGATACCAATTGTGAAGTCGCTGGATCGGTAGACATCCGAGCATGTTCTTGACGGAAGGATAAGAAAAACCAAAACCAAGAGACAAACAATAACACAAACTATAATAAAATGGTTTCATTGATAAAACCTAATGATTACAAGCTCAGTACAACATAAGAATCACGACTCTTGACAAGGGGAGATCGAGCATGATCTCCCCTCTCATCCGGCAGCACCTAGGCCCCCGGGCAGACTCCTCTCAAAACCCTTCTCTCTACACAATGAAACTGGTATTTATAGGCCTCAGCCCATATGAGATGCGAATGGGCCCATTCGTATGATGGGCCATGCATATGGTTCAATCGTACGACTGGACCATACTTATGGTTCAGTCTTACGAATAGCCCAATCGCATCTCTCAGTCGCACAACTGGTCCATTAGCATGGCTCAGTCGTACGACTGAGTCTCATTCGCATATGCTCCTGCTAATGACCCAGTTTCATGTGTTTACAACATATTAGGTGTATTACATTAAGCCTAGACTATTCGACAAGCGACGGACACACTATATATGACAATATATGCTCCAACAAAAGGGGTATAGAAATACTCACTTATTCAATAAATATGTAATTGACGATTAATAAGAAATAATAGTCGTCGTTCCACGTAATCCGTCACAAAACATCTAAATGTAAGTATATTTACAAGATTAAAGCTTAAATAATAATAAGTTCCACGAATCAATAGAGTACTAGGGGTAAGTAGATTTCTGGGGTTGTTAAATAATTAAATTCATTCCTATTCTCTTAAAAAAATGTTTTTATTTTATACCATAAATGTAAAAAGAAAACCTATAATAATTTGAAAGTTCATAAATTTTGAATAAATTTTTATAACAAAAGAATCAAGCACTATTTAACAATATTAATTGGAAAAAAAAATATTTGAACGAATAATAATTTTTTTGTGATTTAAATCATTATTTAAAGTCTAGTTTTATGAAAATAAACTAAATACAATCTTTGTATTATAAAAATATTGGAATATTTAAAGAAATAGATTTACAGAAATGATTAAAATAATTTATAAATAAATAAAGCTTACAAAGCTAATTTTAATATTTTTTTAGAAATTATCTACATTTTTAAAAGCCTAAAAAACAAAAAGAATTGTTTGGGGGT
Source organism: Flaveria ramosissima (assembly GCA_025215565.1). Classification (NCBI taxonomy): domain Eukaryota; kingdom Viridiplantae; phylum Streptophyta; class Magnoliopsida; order Asterales; family Asteraceae; genus Flaveria; species Flaveria ramosissima. Next base: position 71,302,437 of record CM046037.1, on the reverse strand, counting down.
GCCCGGGTTCGAACCCGGGACCCCAATGTTTGAATGGGAGTGAGTAACCAAAAAAAGGGCCGCGGCCTTGGTTTACTTTGGTTCTAAATTCTTTTAAACCCAAATTAAAAGCTTCCCCCAAATCAGATAAACCCTAATTCCAATTCAATTCAAATTGAAGCATAAAACGTTAGTGATTACTGTAATAGGCATGGGGCTTTTGTTTCCCATGTCAAATCGAGTGTGTGTATGAGATTAATAACCCGAATGATGATGAATGGAGGACGAACAGAACGAAGAACAGATGCAACTTTGTCGAAGCCGGTTCAAGATGCAAACGTGGATAATAATCTAATTCGTTTTACAAGAATCTTCCAAGGATGATTAGAAACAATAACCCTCTATCAGTTTGAGTTTAAGATGTGTAAAAGATGATGAACACCTCGAGTGCAGGTTGCGTTGAAACGTGAGAGTAGTTTAGATTGTTTAGGAGTGATTCCGATGAAATTATGATTGTTAAGAGTTTAGGAATAGTTTAACATTTGATTTAGTTACAATTAATTTTATTATTTTTGTGTTTTAATGGTCGAACAGCTCTAAGATTAATAGCTTTGGTTACTCGATTTGTTTGGGATCCATAACCGTTGTTTAACTCCTTTAAAGATCATAATTGTGTTCGAACCAGGTTCACGAACCGGTTAGGGACGTTTGGGGTTCGATCATGAAGAAATGAATGGGTTTTGAAATGGCCGGAGGGCCGCCGGAAGGTGGCCGGGAAATAGGCCGGAAAAACGGGGTTTGGGGGAAAAATTGGGTTTTTATTAAATTTACACTTTCACCCCTTGTAGTTTGGTTTGTTTATTATTTTATGCAATTATTTTTTTTTAAGTTTCTAAAATGACAAAACAAACCCTTATACTTAATTAACTTAAGTTTTAATCATTTTTAAGTTTAATAATTTTTATAAATCATTATTATTATTATTTTTACCATTATCTTAGTTATTATTATTGTTATTATTATTGTTATTATTATTGTTATTATTATTATTATTATTATTATAATTTATTGTTATTTTTATTTTAAATAATTAAACCATTACCTTTCAAATTGAAGGGGCTAGAGACAAACTAAGAAGAAGGCATAAGTAATCCATAAGTTTCATAATTGACATAAATAGTCCTTACATGAATAAATGACGTTAACTTTTAATTTAACAAAAAAAATACGAGATGCTACATACATGGGCATGGAAAAGCACCATGTAGTATCTCAGAGGTTGCAGTGGAGTGTCAGAGGGACCATACTTATATCCACTGGTTCATAGTAGCCACTTATACTTCGGAAGAGGCTATTTCTTCCAAGGCTTGACTTGATCTTTAGGACATCATGCTTCGGAAGTTATTGTCTTGAATTCTTCTAAGTGTTGAACTTCGGAAGAAGGAAGACTTTGTCTTCGGAAGATAGAGTTTCTCTTTCGAAGCTCTGTAAGACTTTGCCTTCAGAAGTTCTGCATTTGTCTTTGGAAGTTCCCTTTTCAGTTGCACCAAAATTTTTTAAGCGTATGTTTTGGTTGCACCAGCCTTACATGATCCAACAAACTCCCCTGAGGTTGATGCTACCAAAACTTCACTTGTTTCTACTTCTCAAAACTTTCAGCACCAAGGAGAGAAAATACTTATTTGTCTCTTTGTTCTTTCCAGATTTGGTGCTGAGAAGTTTGTACAAATCATTCATAGACAGGACATCCAGTCTGTCACTTTGAATGATATGTACCCTTTGTTGTGGCCCTTTGAAGAGAGTTAGTTGACGGGAGTTGTAGTCATACTCCCATCTAACAATGGATTCCAGTTCAGGGCCTTCAACCATTTGTAAGAAAGCTTTACCCTTGATGGTTGACCCTTCCTTTTGTTCCTTCTATCTTAGCTTCAACCCTTCTTCAATCTTGGCCCTAGAAGTCAGTTCGGCTAGATGAAGACCCTTCCTTTTCTTCCTTCTGTCTCAGATGATTTCTGATATGAGCAGCTATCTCAGAGTTGGAGGGATTAGAGTATGGTTTCTTTGCTAACTCAGCAATGTGTAACACCCGGTTATTTTCTTTGAAGCCAACAAAAGAAAGAAAAGAAATAAAGTCCAAAGTCGAGGGACCAAACTTGCCAAAACGGGAGAAGGCTGGAAGAGTGGGGGATTAAGAGGGGAGGACAGCCCACTCTCCTCCCCCACACTTGTGAAAATTCAGCCAAGAGAAGAAAGGGAGAGAAAGGGGCAAAAAGCTTCGGTTTTATTGGTTTCGAGCGCCAAAGTTGAGGTGTAGCGGGTTGGATTAAAGCTCTACTCTAAGGGGTTGTTTGTGAGAGTTCTAGGACCCCTCTTTTACATGTTTTCAACTGATTTGGGGCTGGAACACATAGTAAAACCCGTTTTTGAAGTGTGTGTGTTGAACCCATGTGTATGTGTTTGTGTGTGATTCGAGTGGGGTTTGATTTCGGGCTTGTGTGTGCTTGAATGATGTTGTGGTAGGTGTTTCTAAGGTTTAGGATGGTTGATTTGAGTCTAGAACAGGTTTGGGAGAGCTTGGAGGCCGAAAATGGCAATTCGGGTTCGGGATGAACTGCATTCTGCATCAGTTAGGGCTAGGCGACCGAATGGCATGCGACTGGAGGCCATACGGCCGAAAGGCATGCGACTGAGGTCCATGCGCACGGATGCCATACGACTGAGGTCCATACGCATGGAAGTCATACGACTGAAGTTCATGCGCCTGTAAGGTATGCGATTGAAGGTTATACGACTGAGGTCCATGCTCCTGGAGGCCATGCGATTGAGGTTCATACGCACGAAAGGTATGCGACTGAAGCCCATGCGCCTTAAGTCATGCGACTGAAAGCCATACGCATGTAAGCTATGAGAGTGAGAGCCCATATGCATAGGTGTCCATTCGCCCATAGTATTCGTCCACATAGGTCCATCCGCATAGGGTTCATTCGCCTGATGTCCATTCGCCTAAGTGTTCAATCGCCTAGGAGGCTATGCGACTGAAGGGTGTTCATAGGCCCGAATAGGGTTCATGTGCCCGAAAGAACTTAGTTTATTATCTGATTCTCGGGAGAAAAGGGTAAAAGTAGGCTTTGACTTGGAAGATCCCCGGGGGTTTATGTAAGTTGACTTTTGAGGTCAAGATGATGGGATGGGCATGAATGATGTATGATGATGATGTTATGTATGATGTTATGTATGATGTTATGTATGATGTTATGCATGATGGTGCGTGTGATATATGTTATGTATGCATGCTGATATGTATGATGATTTGCATGATCCTGTTGATGTTCCTGTTTATGTATGTTTATCTTTCCGTGGCTTTGCGTTGAATGATAATGAATGAAATGATTAAGTATGATGTAACGTAAAGTGGAAGATAATGAAAAGAGGAACGAAATAATGAATGCATGCATTAATGAACGAATGAATGTATGAAAGGCTTGCAAGCAAATGAAAGGATATTCACAACTCATTGAGAGTTGTTAGCTCAACTGCGTGTGTCTACATCGTGTGATTTTGGCTAACTCATAAGGGTTCATACACACAGTAAGAGTTCAGTCTCGGTGACTGCTCCAATATGTGCGATTTCCTTATTATTGTGTGTTATACAGCGTGCGATCTTGGCGAACCCATAAGAGTTCACACACACAGGAGGACTCTGTCCTAGTGACCACTCCGTATGTGCAATATGGGGTCCTTGTCGCTTAACCCTAGATGAAATTGCTCGGTGCTCTAGAGGGAGGTTAAGTACATAACAGGACCTAGATAGAAGTGAAAGAAAATAAATGTACGAAAAGTGCAATAAGTACGAAATGTGCAAAACGTGCGAAATGTATGAAATGAACGATGATGAAGATAATAAATATTACCTATGTGTACGTACGATGTGTGATCACGTTCTAAAGGCTGATATGATTTGAAAGAAAGTAATGAACGGTTTTAACGAAAGATAAAGTATGTTTTATATTATAAAACTAGAACTCACTCAGCAACGCTAACATTTATGTGTTTTCAGTTGGCAGGTAATGATTGCTGAGGATGGCATGGGCGGCTACTCGGCTCCTTTTTGGATGGCATTCTTTTGATTAATGTTTTTGCATTGTAATACGAACAAACTACGTTTTGTAATGAATGTTGTATTAACTTGCAAAAGCATTTACATGGAAATGAAAAGTTATTTTAATGTTCCGCTGTGATGTTTTACGAAATATGAATGTAATTATATGTTTTATGCGCGATGATTAGCCAGCTGTAAGTGTCCCGGGAATGGGGCCTTACAAGTTGGTATCAGAGCCAAAGTTTAAGTGAAACGGGTAAATTTTCCAAATAAACCTTAACTTAAACTGAAAATGGGACGGAAAGGGAATGGGATGCCAATCTGAGTAGCTGCGTGCCATCAGGTATTTTCTTAATGATAATCGGTATTACGTGCACATGTTATGAGGTTTATGTGTTGTATGTAGATTTAGATACTGATGTAGTCAAGATAGGTAATGCTTGGGGTATGAAGAGTAAAGTAAGTGGCTAATCACAACTGGCCACTGTAATTAGGGACTTACTATACTTGACATGAACTGAGATGTTCCCTTGAATGACCGTGTTGGTGTTTGAATCTTTTAGTGTGTTAGAGAATGGCCGGTGGTAGATCATCTAAAGCTTCGCGTGGTGGAGGTCGTGGTGGAAGTGGTGCTGAACCGCGACCCAAAAGAGGAAGACCTAGAGTCGAAAAGGTGGTTCCTGAAGAACCCGAGACCTCTCATCCGGAGGGTGGAGATGAGAGCGCCAATTTGAGAGCCTTAGTAAAGGAGGCTGTTGTGGAAGAAGTTCATCAGGTCATGCAGACGATCCTACCGTCTGTGGTGACCGAAGTGATAAGGGTTGTACGAGAAGGGGAAAGAAAGGAAAGGAACAGGTCCGCGGGAGGACAGGGGCCGGAGACCGAAATGTTTCTCTCCGATGATGAGGAAGAGGAAGAAGAGCCTGCGCCAGAGGCGGCACGAGGCTGTAATTATGGGGCGTTTATGAGATGCAAGCCCCCAACTTTTGCTGGTAACAATACTGTTGTTGCTGCTCTGCGGTGGGTGAGGGAGATGGAAGCCGTTCTAGATATCAGCGAGTGTCGAGAAGATCAGAAAGTGAAGTTTGCTGCCCACTCGTTTGTGGACTCGGCTCTGTTCTGGTGGGACAATATTGTCCAAGCCGAGGGTAGCAGGGCTATTAGAAGAATGAGGTGGTCTGAACTAAAGAAATTGGTGATTGAGGAGTTTTGTCCTCACCGAGAGATGGACAAAGTTGAGAGGGAGTTCCTGCAGTTGGAGGCGAGAACAATGACACATCAACAATACACCACCAAGTTCAATGAGATGGCACGGCTGGTGCCGGATCAAGTGACGCCTCTATCGCGAAAGATCAAGAGGTATATTCAGGGTTTGCCAGCGGATATTCGCAGGCACATGATCGTCGCCCGACCAAGCACGTTTAGGTCGGCGGTTGACTTGGCATGGAGGTTGTATGATGAAAGAACTGTGGTGGTGGCTGAGGGGAGCAAGAAGGATGGTGGCGACCGGAACTGGAATGGGAAAAGGTTTGGTCGGGGTGTTGCCCCGACGAGTAACAAGAAGGCACGGGTGGATGACCATCGTGTGGTCACGCCTAGTGCGGGGTCGAAGAGGTGTGGCAAATGCGGAAAGGAGCATTCGGGAGAATGCAAATGAGGATCAAACATCTGCTTCAAGTGTGGAAAGCCTGGTCAAATGGCTAGAGATTGTGGGGTTGTAAGGTGCTACAACTTTGGGGAAAGTGGTCACATGAGTAGAGACTGTAAGAAGCCGAGGGCTGAGGGTTTAGGGATGAAGAAGACTGGAGGAGAAGGACAGAGGGCGAGCGCCAGAGCGTTTACGATGACGCAGGAGGAGGCTAGGACGGACCCTGATGTTGTGTCAGGTACGTTCCTAGTAAACCAAACTTTAGCCTCAGTGTTGTTTGATTCTGGTGCCAGTAAAAGTTTTATTTCTGCTGCTTTCTGTGCTAAACTGCCTGTTAGTAGTAGGAGTGTTGATGCGCCCTTTGATGTAGAAACTGCTATAGGTAAGTCTACCAGGATTTCTGAGATTATAGAAGGTTGTGATGTGGAATTAGAAGGTCACAAGTTTCCTGTTAGACGATTCGTGATGACCTTACGTGGGTTCGATGTAGTTCTTGGGATGGATTGGTTAGCGGACTACGAAGCGAACATTGTGTGTCGCAAGAAGATGATTCGGTTAACAGCGCCTGACGGGAAGGTTTATGGTGATCGGGTCACTACAATTTCCGAAAGTGATTTCAATGGCGGTGGCAGGAAAGTGTATGAGGCGTGGATGTAGTGCCTACTTGGCCTATGTAAAGGATGTGGATACGCCAACACCACAACTATCCAATGTACCGGTTGTGTGTGACTTTCCAGATGTATTTCCCGAAGACTTACCAGGAGTGCCGCCTGAACGTGAGATCGAGTTTCAGATTGATTTGATACCAGGTGCCCAACCTGTTGCTAAGGCGTCGTATCGGTTGGCTCCTACTGAGATGAAAGAGTTGATGGAACAATTGCAGGAATTGCTTGACAAGGGGTTCATTAGACCGATTATCTCTCCTTGGGGTGCACCGGTCTTATTCGTAAAGAAGAAAGATGGTAGCATGAGGATGTGTATCGAATATCGTGAGTTGAACAAGTTGACAGTGAAGAATCGGTACCTGTTACTGAGGATTGATGATTTGTTTGATCAGCTTCAAGGTGCCAGTTGGTTCTCAAGGATAGATATTCGATCGGGCTACCATCAGCTGAAGGTGAAGGAGCAGGATATCCCTAAAACAGCTTTTCGCACGCGTTATGGTCACTACGAGTTCCTCGTTATGTCATTTGGTTTGACCAACACGCCAGCTGCTTTTATGGACTTGATGAATCGAGTGTGTCGGCCGATGTTGGATAAATCAGTGATCGTGTTTATTGATGATATCCTGATCTATTCGAGGAGCGAGAATGAGCATGCCGGTCATTTTCGAGAGGTGTTGGAGACGTTGAGAAGGGAGAAGTTGTATGCTAAATTCTCCAAGTGCGCATTCTGGTTGCGCGAGGTTCAGTTTTTGGGTCACGTGGTGAATCCTGAAGGTATTATGGTGGACCGGCAAAAGTGGAGGCGGTGATGCAATGGAAGACTCCAAAAACGCCATCCGAGATTTATAGTTTCTTGGGTTTGGCGGGCTATTACAGGAGGTTTATTCAAGACTTCTCTAAGATAGCTTCTCCACTAACCAAGTTGACCCGGAAAGATGTAAAGTTTGTATGGGGTCAAGCTCAAGAGAAGGCGTTTGAGGAGTTAAAGGCGAGGCTGACTCAAGCTCCTGTTTTGTCGTTACCTGATGGAAGTGAAGATCTGGTGGTTTATTCTGATGCTTCCTACTCGGGGTTGGGGTGTGTATTAATGCAAAGAGGAAAGGTTATAGCCTATGCATCCCGAAAGTTGAAGGTTCATGAGGTTAACTATCCTACTCATGATTTGGAGCTAGCAGCCGTGGTCTTTGTGTTAAAGATTTGGAGGCGCTACTTGTATGGGACGAAGTGCACAATCTTCACAGACCACAAGATCTTGAAGTACTTCTTCGAGCAGAAGGATTTGAACATGAGGCAAAGGAGATGGTTGGAGCTCATACAGGACTATGATTGCGAGATCCATTACCATCCGGGCAAAGCCAACATGGTGGCAGATGCCCTTAGCCGTAAGGAGAGACCCGAGCCGATTCGGGTGAAAGCCTACCAGTTGATCATCTCGGATGTGATGAAGCAAGTTAAGGAGTTTCAAGATGAGGCATTGAAAGAAGATCACCTTAACTCTGAAAGAATGAGAGGTCTGGTTGCGGAATTGGGTGAAAATACACTCGGTGTTAGAACTCGATTCGGGCGAATGTGGATTCCTCGTTTTGGGTATCTACGGGTGAAGATCATGGATGAAGCTCACAAGACTCGGTACTCTATTCATCCCGGTGCTACAAAGATGTATCAAGACATGAAGAAAGATTATTGGTGGCCGGGTATGAAGCGTGATGTGGTGGAGTATGTGAGTAAATGCCTTACTTGCTTACAAGTGAAGGCCGAGCATCAAAAGCCGTATCGGAATATCCAACCTTTGGATATACCGGAGTGGAAGTGAGAGCACATCACCATGGATTATATTACGAAGTTGTCGCGTACCGCGCGAGGGTATGATGCTATATGGGTGATTGTTGATCGTCTGACAAAAAGTGCTCACTTCCTATCGATTCGCGAGACATATTCAACCGAGAGGTTGGCGGATCTTTTCATTAAGGAGATTGTAACTCGTCATGGTGTGTCGGTGTCTATTGTGTCTGATCGTGACACCCGGTTTACACTTAAATTTTGGAAGAAATTCCACGATGCTATGGGGACAAGGTTACAAATTAGCACGGCTTATCATCCCCAGACTGATGGTCAATCAGAAAGGACCATTCAGACGTTGGAGGATATGCTTCGGGCATGTGTTATTGATTTTGGAGGAAGTTGGGATGACCACTTACCGTTAGCGGGGTTCTCATATAACAACAGTTATCATGCCAGCATTGGTATGCCTCCTTATGAGATGCTATACGGTAGGAGATGCAGAACACCCGTGTGTTGGGGTGATATTGGTCAGAAAGAGTTAGGGAGCATCGAGGTAATCGAGGCTACGACTGAGAAGCTTGAAAGGATTAAAGCCTTTATGAAAGTAGCCAAGGATAGACAGAATTCGTATGCTGATAAACGACGTAGACCGATTGAGTTCCAGGTGGGTGATAGAGTTATGTTGAAAGTCTCACCTTGGAAGGGTATCATTCGGTTCAGAAAGCGGGGCAAGTTGAGCCCAAGGTACATAGGGCCTTTCCGAATCATTGCTCGAGTAGGGGAGGTGGCCTATAGACTAGAATTACCAGAGGAGTTAAGTGGAATTCACCCGACATTCCATGTATCTCATCTGAGGAAATGTTTAGCAGACGAAGATACGTTGGTCCCACTGGAAGATATCGAGGTAGACGAACGGCTCAATATGTGGAGCAACCAGTGGCAATCAGTGACCGTAAAGAGAAGAGGTTGAGGAATAAAGTGGTCCCACTTGTGCGCGTACAGTGGAAGCACAGAAAGGGATCTAAGTCTACGTGGGAGACGGAAGAAGAGATGAGACAACATTACCCACGTTTGTTCGAGGAATAACAGGTTTCGTAGACGAAACCTATATAAAGGGGGTGGACTTGTGACACCCGGTTATATAAAGGTTGGAAGAGTGGGGTATTAAGAGGGGAGGGAAGCCCACTCTCCTCCCCCACACTTGTGAAAATTCAGCCAAGAGAAGAAAGGGAGACAAAGGGGCAAAAAGCTTCGGTTTTCTTGGTTTCGAGCGCCAAAGTTGAGGTGTAGCGGGTTGGATTGAAGCTCTACTCGAAGGGGTTGTTTGTGTGAGTTCTAGGACCCCTCTTTTACATGTTTTCAACTGATTTGGGGCTGGAACACATAGTAAAACCCGTTTTTGAAGTGTGTTTGTTGAACCCATGTGTATGTGTTTGTGTGTGATTCGAGTGGGGTTTGATTTCAGGCTTGTGTGTGCTTGAATGATGTTGTGGTAGGTGTTTCTAAGGTTTAGGATTGTTGATTTGAGTCTAGAACAGGTTTGGGAGAGCTTGGAGGCCGAAAATGGTAGTTTGGGTTCGGGATGAACTGCATTTTGCATCAGTTAGGGCTAGGCGATCGAATGGCATGCGACTGGAGGCCATACGGCCGAAAGGCATGCGATTGAGGTCCATGGGCACGGATGCCATACGACTGAGGTCCATACGCATTGAAGTCATACGACTGAAGTTCATGCGCCTGTAAGGTATGCGATTGAAGGTTATACGACTGAGGTCCATGCGCCTGGAGGCCATGCGACTGAGGTTCATACGCACGAAAGGTATGCGACTGAAGCCCATGCGCCTTAAGTTATGCGACTGAAGGCCATACGCATGTAAGCTATGCGACTGAGAGCCCATACGCATATGTGTCCATTCGTCTATGGTATTCATCCGCATAGGGGGCAAAACCTCATCGAGTGCGATGAGTCCCTTATGGGGGGTGATTGCAACACCTAGAGGCGTACCTCCCACATTGTCCGTGGACAGGAGAGATTCCTGGCTCATAAGTAATGACCTGCCTCTTAAATCACCGACGCGTTTTGGGCTTAGTTGGCTGTGGAGCCTAAAAAACTCCACAGTTAAGCGTGCTCAGGTGGGAGTAGTACCAGGATGGGTGACCCCCTGGGAAGTTTTCACCTGGGTAACCAAAAACAAATCCGTGAGCTCTTAGTGAGCAAAGCGGACAATATTGGTGATTACGAGGGGCCGGGGTGTTACAGAGTGGTATCAGAGCCACTCCTGTGCCATCCGGGATGTGGGGCAGAAACTCATCGAGGACGATGAGTCCCTAAGGGGGGTGATTGTAACACCTAATGGCAACCTCCCACATATACGTTGGGGCAAAACCTCATCGAGTGCGATGAGTCCCTTATGGGGGGTGATTGCAACACCTAGAGGCGTACCTCCCACATTGTCCGTGGACAGGAGAGATTCCTGGCTCATAAGTAATGACCTGCCTCTTAAATCACCGACGCGTTTTGGGCTTAGTTGGCTGTGGAGCCTAAAAAACTCCACAGTTAAGCGTGCTCAGGTGGGAGTAGTACCAGGATGGGTGACCCCCTGGGAAGTTTTCACCTGGGTAACCAAAAACAAATCCGTGAGCTCTTAGTGAGCAAAGCGGACAATATTGGTGATTACGAGGGGCCGGGGTGTTACAATTCGCCTGATGTCCATTCGCCTAAGTGTTCAGTCGCCTGGGAGGCTATGCGACTGAAGGGTGTTCATACGCCCGAATAGGGTTCATGCGCCCGAAAGAACTTAGTTTATTATTTGATTCTCGGGAGAAAAGGGTAAAAGTAGGCTTTGACTTGGAAGATTCCCAGGGGTTTATGTAAGTTGACTTTTGAGGTGACTTGGAAGATTCCCGGGGATTTATGTAAGTTGACTTTTGAGGTCAAGATGATGGGATGGGCATGAATGATGTATGATGATGATGTTATGTATGATGTTCTGTATGATGTTATGCATGATGGTGCGTGTGATATATGTTATGTATGCGTGCTGATATGTATGATGATTTGCATGATCCTGTTGATGTTCCTGTTTATGTATGTTTATCTTCACGTGGCTTTGCGTTGAATGATAATGAATAAAATGATTAAGTATGATGTAACGTAAGGTGGAAGATAATGAAAAAAAGAACGAAATAATGAATGCATGCATTAATGAACGAATGAAAGTATGAAAGGCTTGCAAGCAAATGAAAGGAGGTTCACAACTCATTGAGAGTTGTTAGCTCAACTGTGTGTGTCTACAGCGTGCGATTTTGGCTAACTCATAAGGGTTCACACACACAGTAAGAGTTCAGTCTCGGTGACTGCTCTAATACGTGTGATTTCCTTATTACTGTGTGTTATACAGCGTGCAGTCTTGGCGAACCCATAAGAGTTCACACACACAGGAGGAGTCTGTCCTAGTGACCACTCCGTATGTGCGATATGGGGTCCTTGTCGCTTAACCCTAGATGAAATTGCTCGGTGCTCTAGAGGGGGGTTAAGTACATGACAGGACCTAGATAGAAGTGAAAGATAATAAATGTACGAAAAGTGCGATAAGTACAAAATGTGCGAAACGTGCGAAATGTACGAATTGAACGATGATGAAGATAATAAATATTATATATGTGTACGTACGATGTGTGATCACGTTCTAAAGCCTGATATGAGTTGAAAGAAAGTAATGAACGGTTTTAACGAAAGATAAAGTATGTTTTATATTATAAAACTAGAACTCACTCAGCAACGTTAACATTTATGTGTTTTCAGTTGGCAGGTAATGATTGCTGAGGATGGCACGGGCGGCTACTCGGCTCCTTTTTGGATGGCATTCTTTTGATTAATGTTTTTGCATTGTAATGCGAACAAACTACGTTTTGTAATGAATGTTATATTAACTTGCAAAAGCATTTACATGGAAATGAAAAGTTATTTTAATGTTCCGCTACGGTGTTTTACGAAATATGAATGTAATTATATGTCTTATGTGCGATGATTAGCCAGCTGTAAGTGTCCCGGGAACAGGGCCTTACACAATGTCAAATCTGCTTGAGTGTAGCAGGGAAGAGGCATTAAGCCTGTTGATTTCACCATTCTCTCTTTCCATAACAAAGTTGTGAAAAGAGTCTTCGAACCTCCACTAGACTATTTTCTTTCTAGGAACGAGAGGTTGAGATGGTAACTTGTCTCCCTTCCTAGTGTCCAGTAAAGTCACCAGTTTTCTTCTTAGCATCTTCTCTTCTTCCACAAGGGAGTCGGAGTTGGTCGCCAAGAGTTTCAAAGCCTGGTCCAGTGTTCCTCTAGGCAGATCAAGGAATTGTTCTCTTGTGAGGGAACATGAGGAGCTATCAATGAAGGTTAGTTTGATGCACCCCTCATCACAAGAGATATCGCTCAGAATGATGCAGTTAAGGAGATTCCTCTTGATCTCCTTGAATTCTTCTATGGAAAGAGGTTTGGATGGTTGAGAGGAGGACTTGGGTGGTTGTTTGGTAGGTCATGGTTGGGTTTTGTGGAGTGTTTTAGGTTTGAGGATGGGTAGTGGTGGTGGTTGTGATGGAATGGGTGAGGAAGAGGGTATGGTTGATGATGTGGGTTTAGGAGTGTATGGCTCAGTGATTGGCTCGATTTTGATGGGGAAAGGAAAAGAGATTGGTTCAAGTTGAGGTTGTGGTTGTGGTGTTGGCTTAGAAGTCATCCCCTGTACTCTTCTAAACATCTCTTTCCTTCTTCCTGAGCGAATGTCAGCCTTGATGTCACTGACATGTCGCTGCAGGGTCTTGTCAGACATGGGGCCAACTTGCCTGCCGGAGAAGCCATGGGCCCTGAGATAATCTTTCATCCAAGCTTTATCACCCATCTTCTTGACAGCTGCAAGTTGAGCTTCTTCCTCTTTCTTCTTCTTTCAGTTTTTCCCTAGAAGCCCTCTTTCTCTCTTTCTCCATTTGATCTTGTTCTTTCTTGAAAAGCCACAAGATCGTGTCACTATTGTGAGGAGTTAGTTCCTTAAGAGAGAATCCCCTAGTGCTTAAGAAAGCTATCCTTTCACTCCTAAGCTGTTGGTCAGCTTCTTCTTTCTTTCTTTCTCATCCTTTCTTCCTCTAAGGTCAACCTTGCTGCTTCCTCTTTCTTCCTCAAGTGGTAGGAGAACATCTTTACTAGTAGCTCATAGATTAACAAGTCTGTCAATGATCTCTACCCTTCTTTGATTATTGATAGCCTCCTAGTTGGCTACAGTTGCTTTGCTACTTGCAGCTAGTAGCTTCCCAGTTGGGAGTCTACCTTTTCTTCTTAGCTTTTCCAACCTTTCTTCCTCTAGAAGTTCTTCCGCAGTCAGCTTCCTCTTCCCTTTAATGTCTTCGGAAGTTTGAGACTTGGGAGGTTTTGGTGTAGAGGTTTGAGGTTGATGTGTGTAATGTCTGTCCATTTTGAAAATATGGACCCGAAACCGTTTGTCAATTATATAAACCCAACACATCATTCAAACTACTTTAATCATTTTGTTGATTTAAAAACAATAAATGTGTTAATTTTGTGATTTAAATTCACATTTATTTTACCATTTAATTAATTTATAAGCTTATGAGGTTTTATATATCATTTATGAGTTTTAATTAATATATAAAAATAATAATAATTAGACTTTACAATTTCCATAAGATCTATAAAAATATATAAAGACTATTATCAATTACAAGATTTTAACTATCTTAATAATTAAATAACAAACATTTAACAAGATTCATAATTTTTATAATATTTTTATAAATAAATAATTCGAATAATTATTTGAGTTTGGTTTAACAAAGTTTAGGGTTTAAATTGCCAATCATAAAACTTGAAATAAAAGGTTTTTACATAAGATAATAACTTTCAAAAACACAGGGGCCAAAGTGTAAATACCTTTAAACCCAACCCCCACTCCCTCTTCCCGTCGACCTCCCTTCGGCCACTCTCCGGCCACTTTCCGGCAACACTGAAACCCCCAAATTAATCGATTTTAATTGTAAGTAATCGTCCCTTACTGCTTGATGTGCTCCAAATTATACATAAAAATCCTATCAAAAGCACATCAATTATTCCTTAATATCTTCCTTAAAATGATGAAAATATACTTAAAAGTGTTAAATTGTGTTTTCAGGTGTTTAAAAGGGCAAGATGGACAAAAGGAGTATATATAACAAGAAATTGAAGTGATCCGAGTTTTGGACTCCAAGCATGGGGCCGTGCCTCATTAAGCACGCCCCCATGCCTTGCAAGAAACACACCCCCATGCTAAATTAACACACCCCCGTGCTTGGACATCTGACAAAGACAAAAGTACTGTCCCCTAAAAGTAGACACGGGGTCGTGCCCCATAAGGCACGGGGCCGTGCCCCACCTCCAACACGGGGCCGTGCCCCATTTAGCACGGGGCCGTGCCCGACACAACCTGCATGTACGAGCCGACCAACTTTCGTAAGCATTGTACTAGCACGGGGCCGTGCCTTTTAGGCACGGGGCCGTGCTTAAACACTCCGGAAAGCCTATAAATAGAAGCCTAAGCTCACCATTTTTGGCAAGCTTTGGTGGGAGAGTTACTATGCTGAATTCTCTCGGGAATCAAGACTTCAAGATCATTCGGAGGCTCGGGAGGTGCATACAACACTTGGAAGAAGCTTGGGATCACCTAAACGTCATCCATTGTGGATTATCGGTTTGATTGTTCCATTTCACCGATGATCACTTATCTATCTTCTTTGTTATCCGTTGTTATGTTAAAGCTCGTCATGAGCTAAACTCTATTTATCATCCTAATCGGATGAAACTTATGTAATTTGTGATGAACTAATGGTGTGATAAATATTATGTTAATGTTATGGTGGTCTTGGGAAAACTATTGATGGGAAGCATCTACATTTGAACGGGAAGTTATAATTTTATGGTTTGTGATTGTGATTGTCATACAAGGTTGAAAACCGTATGATTAACTTTCATTCGCGAAACCGGTCTTCATAATAAATCCATGGCTAATGAACTAGAAATGGTTATTAGAAATCATATCACTTTAACTTTCTGATCATTTGCGGGTTCCCTTTTATTAGTTCGGAAACTTCAGTAATTGTTACGGTTTTTTAAAATTAATGGTATATTAGGAAGGAACCTGATCAACTCTCCTTTTAACATTAAATTATATTTTCAGAAATCGTATGTCAAATAGGACACAAAAGATTCACCTACATTACTTGGGCTTTGATCTGAGCAGTAAACTCAGCCTGACAGGATCAAGTCACTACGGCAGCAGGATAGACGAGAAATCGCGCCGGCTCATCTTTATAAACATTAACATAATTACATTAATCAATATCTTTAAATCACATCACCAATTCATCACAATTACATAAGTGGAGTCTAATTAGGATGATAACTTTTATTCCCTGATTTTAAATCCAAACGCTTCAATTCTTAGTTTACTTTCTTTTTATTATTGTTTACTTTCAAACCCTAAAAATCTTTCCAATACAAAATATCACTTTCTTTAACAAAAACCAAATCTGATAGTCAAACATCAAGTTTGTTGAGTAGGCTAGGTGTGTCCACGGATTGATACTCGGTAATTACCAACACTATATTACCTCACGACAGGTACACTGCCTTTTGTGTGTGTGGTTTAGTATTAGTAACAACCAATTAAAACTGAATCTGTGCAATAAATCTTTATCAAAATATATACTATCTGCACCCAATCAAGTTTTTAGCGCCGTTGCCGGGGACACACGGCAGTTTGAAAGACAAACTAAATTTTTGACTATCTTGCATATAACCTGTTAATATATTTTTGTTTAAATTCATTTTTATTTTTAGGTAGTTTGCCTTAGTTAGTTTAGTTATTTTTGCCTGATTCATTTTAAGCCTTAGTTAGTTTATGCTTCCTTAAGTTAGTGTATGTACGACTCGTCTAGTTCTGAACTTGTTCCGCCTCTTCCGGAACCCGAACGACTTTTCCGTCAAAGATTGCGCAAAAGATCACAACAAGAAGCACCAGTCATTGAAGAAGACATTTTGGAAGATACACCATCCGAAGAAGACATGGCTAACCAAGACGAGGAAATAAAGATGACACACTATTCCACACCGTCAATAGATGGTTATGAGTCTAGTGTTGTCCAACCAGCAATAGCGGCCAACAATTTCGAGATTAAGTCTAGTATTATCCAACTTGTAGAAAACTCTGTTCACTTCCATGGGTTACAAGACGAAGATCCTAATGCTCACATCTCACGATTCCTTCGTATCTGTGCGACCTTCAAAATAAATAATTGTTCAGACGACGCCATTCGACTAAGACTTTTTCCATTTTCACTTCGAGGCCGAGCCATCGATTGGCTTGATTCACTTCCGCCTGGTTCCGTCACCACATAGGCGGGAATGGCTGAACAATTCCTTTTGAAATACTTTCCACCCGATCGTACTGCCAAACTAAGAAGCAGCATCATAAGTTTCCGCCAAGACGACGATGAATCATTACACGCAGCATGGGAGAGATATAAAAGTCTCCTTCGGAGATGCCCACATCACGGACTTGATCTTTGGCTGCAGTGTCAAACCTTTTACGATGCGATCAGCGGAGCCCACAAGCAAGCGGTAGACCAAAGTGCGGGAGGAGATTTTGGAAGTGTCACGCCAACAGAAGCATATCAAGCCTTAGAAAGAGCAGCTAAGAAGAGCTTTGCTTACAATCCTTTAAGAACCAAACCCAGTTGTAAGGATTCCTTTAAGTCGGATGCAAACCAAAACATCCAATGTCTCTCTGCAAGAAATGCACTAAGTACTGAAGAAGAAATGCTTCGGAAGTTTTGCACCTTACACTAGAAAATATTCTAAGTGTAAAATCTTCCGAAGCCAAGACCAACATCTTCTGAAGCCAAACATGAAGTCTTCCGAAGCCTCAGAGACAAAGTCTTCCAAAGCTTTATTCTATGAAGACAGATTTCTTCCGAAGACTTTTAGTAACATGCTTTATCTGATGTACTGATCCATAAAGCTGGACACCTTTCCGCTGCATCTCTGTAAAGTCACCGACTTACATGAGTTGGTGAAAAGGTCCATGCTTTTGGTAACTGTACACTGAGGTCTTGAGTCTGTAACTTTCTACTTTATGTACTTTATCCTTTTTATAATAGATAAGGATGTGAGCTATGGCATGTCATAGTCACAAGGTCAAAAGGCAGATATGCCTTTTGATTCTACAATTGATTTTGTTTGTGTCTAGTCAATTGTATCCAGCTGGCTTTCAAAGTATAGCCGGCTGTAGGTTGTAGTATAAGTATTTCAAGTTCTAGTATCTTTCTTTATGCTTTGTAACACTTGTAAAAGAACTTGAGAAAGCAATATACTGCCTCCTTGAAACCCAAATCTCTTGTTCAGTCTCTTTATCTTTACTTCTGTTCTTTGTATCAGTATATTGGTTAATCCAGTTTACTGTTTGATCAAGTTTAGTTAATCTCCTCTTTGTGTTGTTGTGTTGTAATTGTTAAGCCCTTAACCGGTCCTGCAATTGGTATCAGAGCATTTCAGGCTCTTGATATAAGATCTCACCATCTTAAGATCCCTCACACACATAAAAACTAAACTCTTCAAATGGCATCCAATTCAAAGACTGATATGGAGACTGGAACCATGAACAAATCCTCACTGATCACTCTTGATGACTTTGACATCTGGTGTATGAGAATGGAAGGTTTTATCAGGTCTCTAGACTCAAGAATGTGGGAATCTGTTGAAATGGACCTTCAATTCCCAGCACTCCTTCTGCTACTGGTGCTGGTATGATCCCAAAAGATGTGGCCAACTACTCTGATGAAGATAGGAAGAGAGTAGAGATTGATAGAAAGGCCATGACTGCTCTTCAAACTGCCCTTCCAAACTCTATGTACAGAGGTTTTAAGAAGTGCAAAACAGCTAAATAGCTGTGGGATGCACTAAAACTGATGTATGAAGGCTCCTCTGAAGCCAAGGAGAACAAGAAGGATCTCCTGAAGCAGCAGTTTGAAAACTTCACCTTCAAAACAGGTGAAACCATGACTCAGCAATACTTTAGGTATGTTGAGATAGTGGATACCCTAGTGGATGGAGGAGTTCCTCTTGAAAACAGGGACATTGTAAGGAAGTTCATGTCCTCACTTCCTAGGCAATGGACACACTACTGTGTGGTGATCAAGAGGACTGAAAATCTCAAAACTCTTACTCTGACAGAGTTATATGGGATTCTCAGTGGCTACCAGATGGAGATGAACATGCAAGGTTCATCTGGCAACTCCAACAATCAAATGGGTTCAGCCCTGCATGTAGTTGAAAGGCATAGCATAGAACCTCAACATCATCTCATATGCTACCCTGACAACTCACCAAAGGGTCCTTTCATCACCTTCCTAGAGACACCCAGGGAGAACTACACTCAAGGAAGCCCATTCCAAGAGACAAGCTCTTCTCAAGCCTTTGTGTCTTCTGATGAAAGTTGTGGGAACTCTCTCTTCACTCTTGAAGACCTGGACTGTATCCATCCAGATGACCTGGAGTACATGGAAATAGTTCAGCAGATGGCTCTCCTCACTCATAGAGCCAAGAAGTTCTACAAGAGAACTGGAAGGAGGTTTCCAAGCAATGCAACCAGTGGAAAGTTTGGGTTGGATAAAAGCAAAGTCAAGTGTTACAACTGTAACTTGATGGGCCACTTTGCTAGAGAGTATAAGGCACCTAAAACAAATGGTGGCCAAGCACAAACCAGACCAAACTACACTGACAAAGCCCCTCAGAATGAGAAGCCAAAGCAACATGCTGTTGTTGCTGTTGAAGAAGGAGGCTTTGACTGGAGTTTTCAGGTGGAAGATGCTTCTCCAAACCAAGCACTAATGGCAGACCATGATGAAGCCAAGGTATTGGAATATCTCTGTACTCCTGAATGCATTGCTAAAGTAAACAGATACAGGTCCTATAACTTGGAAATGAGATCTGATCTTGAGTCCTTAAACATAATAAAATCTTATTTTAGAAAGTCTGAAAATGATTACAAGTTAAAAATAGAGGACTTAGAGAAAACCATTTCAATACTAAAACATGAACATACAGATTTTAGGACTCAAATCCAGGATCTCATAACTAAGTTGACTGAGTGCCAGGCTGAGCTTGTGATCAGCAAAGCCAAGGCAGAAAAGAGTGTTCTTGAAGAAGAAACCTTCAAGAACATGATATCCTCATCCCTGCACAACAAAGTGTGCTATCAAAATAGACAGGGACTGGGATCAAATGAGATAGCTCCTCCACACACAATCTTGTCTGTAAGATCTCCTAGGTATGGAACTTGTGAAGATGAGCTTCCTCTCATAGATCCTATAAGTGAAGAGGATAAAGAAGAGATAGTGAAGAATTCCTCTAAGAAGAGTGAAGAGGAGGATTCTACTAAGGGCCACTATCCTTCTGAGGAGAAGAAATCTACTGTGATGACCAAGTCAAAGAGAAAGAACTTGATCAGGAAGAGCAAAAGAAAAGCAAAGAAGGCTCAAGAGATCAAGGCTACTTTTGATTCTAAGCAGAAACAAGTTTTTATCTTTGCAGGGTTTAAAGTAGTAAAGACTGAAGACATCAACCAAAACTCCTCAGCTAAGAGTTCTGGTTCTTGTTCAAATCATCTCAGTACAAAGAAGAAGACTGATCTGCTGTATACCACTGCTGCACAGCCTGGACCATCAAACTCCAAGAACAGTTCACAGCCCAAAAGGACTGTCTCAGCATCTACAAAGATGAAGGTGGAGAAGGGATGTGACCTAAGACAGTCTTGCTCTCATAAGGAGACTCTTTTGAAGAAGAAAATGTTATGTGTCATGTGTGAAAGTACCTCTCATATTGCTAAGGATTGCCCATATAATCCTAAAAGTACTATCCATATGGCCAATACAAAAACTTCAAAGAGTTTCAAGAAGATTCAAGCTTTGGAAGGAAAATCTGTTTCCTTCGGAAGGTCCAGATCAAAGAAGAAGGTAAATGGAAAATTACTTTCGGAAGAAAAATTGGTCTCGGAAGAAAGAAGTTCTTCCGAAGCACTAAAGTCTGCTGTAGTGACGTTCAGTCATCAAAACTTGTGAAGTCCCAAAAGCTTCCAAGGTTTTGAAGGTCAAGTCCAAGACTCCAAAGGTGGTGTGGAAGTCTAAGAAAGACCAAATGACTGAAGTTTCTCCATCAACAACAGTTGAAGATCCCCCTAGTACAACCATAGGATCTATTACTGTTGCATTACCTTCTATTATACTTAGTGAGCCCAAGACAAGTAAGGCTTGGGTTTCCAAATGTAACTAATCATTTTCTTTGTGCAGGAACAGCTCAAGACAAGCAGGAATGTCTGGATAACTGATAGTGGCTGTTCCAGGCACATGACAGGCAATAGGTCTCTACTCCATAACTTTGAGAAAATTGATGGAGGACCAGTTGCTTTTGGAGGAGATGAAGGTGGTTACATTTCAGGAAGGGGCAAGGTCACAAATGGTAAGCTCAACATTAAAAAAGTAAACTTTGTTAAGGAGCTTGGGTACAATCTTCTGAGTGTATCCCAATTTTGTGATCAGAGTCATAACATGCTCTTTACTGAGCATGAGTGCATTGTTCTCAAGCCTGGAGTGGTCATTCCTTATGAGCATATCCTGCTCAGAGCCCCTAGGAAAGGGAACATGTACAAGATGGATTTGCAAGAAACATCTCCCTCTGGAGAAGTTTCATGCTTTCTATCTAAAGCAAATAGTGATGAGTCTTTCCTATGGCATAAATGAATGTGCCATGTAAACTTTAAGAACATGAATAAACTAATTAAACATGATTTGGTAACTGGAATGCCAAAGAAAGAGTTTACAAGTGATGATCATTGTGTTGCATGCCTAAAAGGGAAGCAACATAAGGTATCTTACAAGCCTAAGGAAAGGAACTCCATCACTACTCCCCTACACTTATTACATATGGATCTCTTTGGCCCCACCAGTGTAATGAGTCTAGGAAGGACCTCTTATTGTTTGGTGATCACAGATGATTTTACAAGATTCACTTGGGTTTTCTTTCTTAGAACTAAGGATGAAACCCCTGAGATTCTGAAGAATTTCATCTTAAAAATTGAGAATCAAAGTGATCACAAGGTCAAAACCATAAAATGTGATCAAGGAACTGAATTCAAGAATCAAATCCTTGATAAATTTAGTGATGAAAAAGGTATTACAAGACAATATAGTGCTCCCAGGACTCCTCAGCAAAACGGAGTTGCTGAGAGGAGAAACAGGACACTAATTGAAGCTGCAAGAACTATGTTGTCTGACTCTAAACTGCCCATCACCTTCTGGGCAGAGGCAGTAAATACTGCTTGCTATGTGCAAAACAGAGTTTTGGAAGTTAAGACACATGGTAAGACTCCTTATGAACTTTGGCACAAGAGAAAACCTTTCATTGGTTTTCTCAGGTCATTTGGATGTCCCTGCACCATCTTGAATACCAAGGATCAAATTGCCAAGTTTGCTGAGAAATCAGATGATGGACACTTCATTGGATACTCTTCCCAAGCCAAGGCTTATAGAGTATACAATCTCAGAACTAGAATTGTTGAGGAGTCAGCCAATGTGACTTTCAATGAACACACACCCTGTGTGGCTGGTTCTGGTCCTGATTGGCTATTTGATCTTGATTTAGTTACCAACTGTTTTAACAAATCTTGTGAGAATGTTTCAGGATCTGCAGAAAATCTAAATACAGGTGATCCTGATCCAAGATTTGAGCTAGGAAGACCCTCAACTCATACATCTTCAGCTCCAGTTGGAACTACTTCAGCAAATGAGGTTTCTATCAGCACTACAATGACAAATTCAGCTGATACATCTGGGGTGCCTTCAATTCCAGCTCAGGGCTCCACAACCAGATAAAGATACCTCAATTGTGGAAGACAACAATGGTGATGGTGAAAGTGATCAGGAATTCCTTGATGCTAATAACCACACCATAGATGACAACATCAATGATGTCACACACTCATTGGATCAAGTTAATCTTGATAAGTGTGGAAATATGGAGGGTGAATCATCTATGCCAGATTAATTTCTCAAATTTGGATCTTTCTCAGCAACTTGCTGTGATCCCTCAGCTAAGGATCCACAAGTCTCACCCACCACAAACATCATTGGAGATGTTGTCACAGGGTAAGAACAAGAGGACAAACCCATGAAGCAAATGTTTGTCTTCACTCTTGTTTCTTATCTCAGATAGAGCCAAAGAAAGTTGATGAAGCTCTAAAGGATGGAAGTTGGGTTGAAGCTATGCAACAAGAGTTACTTCAATTCAAAAGGCAGAAAGTTTGGAACCTTTGTCCTCTTCCTCATGGGAAGACTACCATTGGAACCAAATGGGTTTTTAGGAATAAGAAGGATGATAGAGGAATTATCATCAAGAACAAGGCAAGACTAGTTGTTCAAGGATACACACAAGAAGAAGGGATTGACTACACTGATGTCTTTGCTCCTGTAGCAAGATTAGAAGCTGTTAGGATATTCCTGGCATTTGCTGCATCCAAGAACTTCAAGGTCTTTCAACTTGATGTAAAGTGTGCTTTCTTATATGGAGTGATTGATGAAGAGGTTTATGTCAAACAGCCACCTGGTTTTGTAGACCCTGATCATCCTGATTATGTTTGCAAGCTTGACAAAGCTCTTTATGGGCTGCATCAGGCACCCAGGAAATGGTATGAGACATTGTCTGAGTATCTTTGTAAACATGGATACAGGAGAGGTACTATAGATGGAACTCTCTTCATCAAAGGATAGGGAAATGACTTATTGCTAGTTCAAGTATATGTAGATGACATCATCTTTGGTTCAACTAATCCAAAGCTCTGCAAAGACTTTGAGAAGCTGATGAAAGACAGATTTGAAATGAGTGCAATGGGAGAACTCAATTTCTTTCTGGGAATTCAAGTGAAGCAAGTTGAAGATGGCATCTTCATAAGTCAGTCAAAGTATGTTCAGGACATACTCAAGAGGTTCAACATGACTGATTGTAAGATTGCTAAGACACCCATAGCCAGAAACCACTCCCTTGGACCTGATCTTGAGGGGGAGTGTGTAGATGAACATTTATACAGGGCTATGATTGGGTCTCTTATGTATCTTACAGCTAGCAGGCCTGATATCATGTTTGCTACATGTATTTGTGCAAGATATCAAGCCAACCCTAAGATGTCTCACTTAATCACTGTCAAAAGGATTCTAAGATACCTCAAAGGTGCTTCAACACTTGGTTTATGGTACCCAAAGAATCCTGACTTCAATCTGTATGCTTATACAGATAGTGATTATGGTGGTTGCAACATGACTGCAAAGTCTACATCTGGGGGATGTCAATTCCTTGGTGGAAGGGTTGTCTCATGGCAATGCAAGAAACAATCCTGTGTGTCTGCATCAACTGCTGAGGCTGAATACATTGCTGCTGCAAGCTGCTGTGCTCAAGTGCTTTGGATTCAAAATCAGATGCTGGACTATGGATTTAACTTCAAGGAGACTCCTATCCACATAGACAACAATAATGCTATCTCTATCACTGAGAACCCTGTGCACCACTCAAGGACCAAACACATCAATATCAGGTATCATTTAATAAGAGATAACTATGAAAAGGGATTAATTAAACTAGTCAAAGTTCATACAGATGAACAATATGCTGATCTGTTTACAAAAGCTTTTGATGAACAGAGATTTAAATATCTAATATCAGCTATTGGGATGATTAACTTTGAGTAGACATTTTCTTAAAACTAATTCTAATTATTTCTTCTTAAAATATGTGTGTCCTAAGTTGTCTAGTTCATCACTTTCATAAGCTCCTGTTTTCTTTGGATATAAAATTCTTTTTGAAGACTTTCCTTATATTCTTGAAAACTTTTTGATCCTTCGGAAGATAAAATTTTATCTTCGGAAGAAAATATGTCTTCAAAATAAATAACTTTCTAAGAAATTATACCTTCGGAAGAAGTCTAAATCTATCTTCCGAAGCTTAAATTCTTATCTCAGACACTTATTTGTTTTTAAGGACTTTTTTCTTCCGAAGCAAAATTAACTCTCGGAAGCTTTGTTGTTTCTTATACAAAGCATTCAAGTGTTTATTTCTCTTCCGAAGCAAAATTTTCAAGACTCTCAGGAAAATCTTCCGAAGTCATTTTACCTTCGGAAGTTTTTCATTAAAACCTCCGAAGATAATTTACCTTCGGAAGCTTTTCGAATTCCAAGAAAACTACTTTTTGAGCAAAAGTAAACTACTTTTTCAGAGGTGGGACCGACTTTCGGATTTCAAAGTTTATCCTCTTTCATTAACTTTGGTTCAAATCCCTTTTCACATAAATACTCAACGGTTCCCCCTCTTTCTCACTATCTTCATCAACTCCACTATTCCTCAAACCTAATTCCCAAAACCGCCTTTGCTTTCTACCTTTCTCCAACCTTAAGCTTCTAAAATGGCCAACCTTAACCGAAGAAACAACCCAGATTTCTCCATGCAACTTCACAGGCAACACAACCAGGTTGCTCTGTTAAGCTCTGAGAAAGATGAAAGTTTCTCAGAGATTTGCCAATTCTTAACTCTATCCAACTACTTCACCTCCCTAACCATTGATCCTACTCTGTATGAGGATCATTTGCTTGAATTCTGGAAGACCTGCCAAGAGGTCATTATGGATGGGGAGAAGGCACTGTCTGCCACAGTGCAAGGGAGGACAATCTTCATCACTCCGGCCATCATCAACTATCATTTGCAGCTGGATGATGAAGAAGGTGAGTTGTCCTTCCCAAAGGAAGTTGTTAATCATTCCTTTGAGCAGATGAGCTATGAGGGAGATTTCTCTGTAAAGACCTTCAGGAAAGGGAAGGTCTCATCCCAGTGGAAATACCTGCTCCATGTAGTTATCCATAGCTTATCAAACAAGCATGGTGGGTGGGACCAGATTCCTGAGGATCTCTCCTTTATAGTGCATGGAATGGTTCAAGGGGTCAAGTTCAGGTACTCTCAATTTGTTTATACCAATTTACTTGCAAACTTTGACTCCTTAGAGTATTACATGTTTCCTAGATATGTTCAGCACATTCTTAACTGTGAACTGGGCTCACAGTTGAGGGAAACAAGTAATATTCTTAAATTGGGACAGATGAAGCCCGGAATCTTTAAAATCATGAAGAAGCCAACTGTAGGCTTCTCAGGGG
This sequence comes from Flaveria ramosissima, assembly GCA_025215565.1. Taxonomy (NCBI): domain Eukaryota; kingdom Viridiplantae; phylum Streptophyta; class Magnoliopsida; order Asterales; family Asteraceae; genus Flaveria; species Flaveria ramosissima. The sequence continues at coordinate 71,276,981 of CM046037.1, read as the reverse complement.
TAGAAACAGCCCTAGTCCCCAAAATGTTAGAGCTCATTGCTCAAGGTGACAACCTAGCAACACAAGCTAGTGTTGAACCCACACCTTCTTCTTCCTTACCTCTAAAAAGACCACAAATAACCCTCACCTACCAAAGAAAATCCAAACGAACCCCTGCTCAAGCTATTGAGTCTGTGCAGGTCCCCATATACTCACCTTTACAGGAGGAAGTGGACACTAGAGCTCCCACTTCCCCTGAGGAGCAAACCACTCCCATTTCTTCAACTATCAGGGCTGAGGTTCCTCATGCTCACCCTGATGAGCTCACAAGCCCAACAGCCTTAAGCCTTCACTCTGAGTCTCAACACTCAAGTGAACAACCTTCAGGGGACAGTTACCATCCCCAGCCTTTAGATCTAAATCAACCCATTCCCAACCTATCCTTCTATACTGATGAAGACTTAGGATTCAGTGAGTACCATGAGTCTCTCTTCTCCTCCCCTACTCAAAGAGAGATGAGTACCTCTGATTCTCCTCAGTCTAGCCCATATCAGTCACCTGTTACTGAGGTGGACACTTCTGAACATGTTTAGGATGTCCATATGGAAGAGGCTCTTACTTCTGCAAGTGATTACATCATTAAGACCTCAACCATGGCAACTCAGCCCACTGACATCTTAACTGAGATTGCTAGTGAGCAGAGAAAACCAGCAGCCAAGAACCTCAAGCTGGTGGTGAGAGAGAGGACTTTGGTCCAATCATCTCATCCCCCAATGATTCTTCTGATGAAGAAGAGGGGAATTTGAGACTAAAGGTGCAAAAACTGTCAAAAACATGCTCCTATTTAGTTTCCAAGGTCAGTCACCTTGAATCTCAGGTGACTACCTTACAAAACAGGGTCAATGATCAGCAACTTCAGATTTCATATCTTAAGGAAAAACTAGCTGGGAGACCTTTAAGAAGAGCTCAACCAGGAACACAAGAACCTGTGGATGTGATTGATTTATCCTCCAGCTCACCTATGCAAGTGGGTGATGCTATCAAAAAGGGGGAGAAAGTTATTGCAGCCACAGAACCTGGGAGTTCTTCACAGAGAATGGACATAGAGGACTCACCATCCTCACTTGCAATTGTGCATTCTCAGCAACTTCCTCAAGTTCACATTAATGTGGACTCTATAGACTCTATCATCAGGAGTCTCTTTGAGGAAGGTATACCAAGGGCTGTGTCATCTCCACCTCAAGGAACTTCAAACTACATTATAAGGTGGAGGTATGATGCTGACAGAAGAGCCCTTATTCTTCACAGAGTTCAAAGGCAACAAGAAGTATTTGATTTTCAAATCTTGAACTTCTATGAAAGGTTGGATCTAGTCAATATGTCACTTGTCAATCCAAGCAACTCAAGACAGGCTGACAGATTGGCTCAAAGAATCCAAGATAGGATCCTTGCAGAGTTCACTTTAAGAAGGAGACTTAGGCAATCAGGCAATGTCATCGGTCAACTGGATGTTGAGGTGGACCCTAAGATTAGTTTCATAGGGAAACCTTGACTGAAGGCCCAGTGGCAGAACCTGAGACCCCTGTCTCATCATCATCAACTGCTGCAGAGATTCACACTCCTTCTGAGACACCTGCTGGTGAAGGTGTTTCTCAGCCTCTCTCTGGCCAGAGCATGGATGCTACACCAAGCAATGAAGGCCAAGCCTCTATCCACCCTGAGTCACAAAGGTCTGTGGGTGACAAAGGGAAAAGGATTATGACTCCTGAGGAAATTGAGGAGGAAGAGAGAGAGAGGAAAAGGAAGCTAAGGGGAGAAAGTTCCTCTGGGTCTTCAAGCTTTATGCAAGCTGCAATCAGGGCAGCCCCCAGACCAAATACTCAAGATGATGAGTTGAGGGCAGTCAGGATTACTTATTTACAGACCAGGAACTATGACATTGATGAAATCATCTTTCTCCCCTTAGAACAACTGAATGAACTAGCTGACATGGAAGTGTCAAGAGAGATGAAAGAAAAAGAGGATGCAAGGTTACTTCTCCAATTCAAAGAGGAGAAGAGACAGAAAAGACTCTACAAGCATGCTCCCACTCTCTCCCCAGTTCAAGAAAGCCCTGTACAAGAAGATGTGGCTCCACAAGAACCTCAGGTAGACAAAGAAGAAGATAGGATCAAAATGATCAACTACCTGAGTGCCACAGGCTTCTATCAGGCAGATGCACTTCTTCCCTTGTCCTATGACTTTATTGAGTTTGAGTACTTAAAACAACTTGAACTTGAGTTAGTCAAAGAAAGAAAGACAACTAAGAGGAAGCTAAGGGAAGAAGTTGCAAAGTCAAGAGTCATCATCCAAAAGAGTATGAAGAAGTCTGCTGATAGACAAAGGATGATGAGCTTCTTGAAGCTATATGGATTCTCCGGAAGGAGACTTGGCCCTATGTCTCTATCCACAATGGATGAGCATATAAGGGTAATCAAGCAGACGATTAAGAGTGGTGAACTGATTGACTTACACTCTCTTCCAAGTCAAGTCCCACCTGAAGTGGAGGTTAAGTTTGAACAAACTGAGACACCTCAACCCGGACCTCCTGCTAAGCCTCAGCAAGCTTCATCTTATGATCCAAAGCAGGGTCAAACTCCCTCTCCTTCTGAACCTGTGATGGATGAACACCCAACTGAGAAAGACAAGGATGATCAACAAGGTGCTGCAGACCAGTCTTCTTAGTTAAAGTCATCTAAGAGGAAGAAGAGAATGGCTTCTAAACCAAAGTCTAAGAAGAAGAAGCCTAAATCATCTACCTCTACACCTCAGGCTAAGTCAGATCAACCTGAGGAAGTGCATGATGAGGCAGCCCAATCAACTCCAATGCAAGTGGCTCCTCTGACAGCTGAGACACCCATCTTATCCTGGAATTACTCTACCAATCCAGAAAGATGGCATGTAATCAGAGATCAAGGTGTTGAGAATGTCTATACTTGGCAAGACATAATCAACTTACCTCTGCATGATCTCTTTGAGATGAGAAGATACTAAGAAGGTCTGAATGATCCTGACCATCTAATGAAGAAAAGTATGGTCATGATTGTGCTGAAGACTACTAACATCTGAAGATCTTCTAAATGTTTTGGTAGCATCAACCTAGGGGGAGTTTGTAAGGATTCCTTTAAGTCTGATGCAAACCAAAACATCCAATGTCTCTCTGCAAGAAATGCACTAAGTACTGAAGAAGAAATGCTTCGGAAGTTTTGCACCTTACACTAGAAAATATTCTAAGTGTAAAATCTTCCGAAGCCAAACATGAAGTCTTCCGAAGCCTCAGAGACAAAGTCTTCCGAAGCTTCATTCTATGAAGACAGATTTCTTCCGAAGACTTTTAGTAACATGCTTTATCTGATGTACTGTTCCATAAAGTTGGACACCTTTCCGCTGCATCTCTGTAAAGTCACCAACTTACATGAGTTGGTGAAAAGGTCCATGCTTTTGGTAACTGTACATTGAGGTCTTGAGTCTGTAACTTTCTACTTTATGTACTTTATCCTTTTTGTAATAGATAAGGATATGAGCTATGGCATGTCATAGTCACAAGGTCAAAAGGCAGATATGCCTTTTGATTCTACAATTGATTTTGTTTGTGTCTAGTCAATTGTATCCAGCTGGCTTTCAAAGTATAGCCAGCTGTAGGTTGTAGTATAAGTATTCCAAGTTCTAGTATCTTTCTTTATGCTTTGTAACACTTGTAAAAGAACTTGAGAAAGCAATATACTGCCTCCTTGAAACCCAAATCTCTTGTTCTGTCTCTTTATCTTTACTTGTGTTCTTTGTATCAATATATTGGTTAATCTAGTTTACTGTTTGATCAAGTTTAGTTAATCTCCTCTTTGTGTTGTTGTGTTGTAATTGTTAAGCCCTTAACCGGTCCTGCACCAGTTCTAAAGGTATTCATCAAGTAGACTCTGAAACCCTAATTGCAGCCCAATTAGAAGCTCTAACCAAAAAATTTGAACAATTGCAAAGCGAGCTAAAGAAAACTCCGACACAATGCAACACATGTGGAAATTCACACAAGACCAATGAGTGCCCACAAGGCGTTATGATGGTTGAAGATGTTGACTACGTAGGCCCAAACAACTCATACAATTCAAATTGGAGAAACAACTCAAATTACAGAGATGCTGGCAGTAACCAACAATCATCTGGATTCAACCGAAGGCCACCTTACCAACAACAGAAACCACCATACCACGGTCCAAGCAGTAGTAACCAAGACCGTGGAGCATCATCAATGGAAGACTTATTACAGCAATTGTTGTTAACCACACAAGCTACAGATGAGTACATCCGGAAATCTGATCGAAGAAATGAGGAGAGGTTCCAAAGAAACGAAGCTGACATCAAAAGCAACAAAGCATCATTACAGACCATAGAGCACCAAGTAGGTCAAATAGCACAACAACTCTCTAAAAGACCTCAAGGAGCTTTGCCCAGCAACACTGTGACAAATCCTAATGCTCAAGTCAAAGCCATCACCACCAGGAGTGGCAAAACCACTCAAGGTGATGCACCCGCATTACAACCCATCCTTGAAGAAGTAGAAACTGAAACTCCAAGTAATGCGAGTGATAAGCAAAAGCAACCTGTTGTTATTGAAGAACCAGCAAAGAAATACGTTCCACCACCACCTTATGTTCCACCACCTCCATATCCAGGTCGTTTGAGACAACAAAGAATGGAGGCACAATATGGCAAATTCCTTGGGTTGTTCAAGCAACTCCACATCAATCTGCCCTTGGTGGAGGCCTTAGCACAAATGCCAAACTACGCTAAGTTTCTAAAAAGTGTCTTGTCAAACAAAAAGAAGCTGGAAGAGTTATCACACGTAGTTTTGAAGGAGGAATGCTCTGTAGTTCTTCAAAACAAACTACCTCAAAAGATGACTGATCCAGGAAGTTTCACCATACCTTGCCTAATAGGAAATCTTTCTGTCAGTAATGCGTTAGTTGATTTAGGTGCTAGCATTAACCTTATGCCTTATGCGGTTTTTGAAAAATTAAACTTAGGTGAGCCTAGACCTACCCGTATGAGCATCCAGTTGGCTGACCGTTCTGTCAAATATCCGAGGGGCATCGTTGAAAATCTCTTAGTTAAAATTGACAAATTCTTATTTCCCGTTGATTTTGTGATCCTAGACATGGATGAGGACAAAAATGTTCCTCTTATCCTAGGTCGACCTTTCTTAGCGACTGCTCGAGCCCTCATTGATGTTTGTACAGGCAAACTCACGTTTAGAGTAGACGAGGAGGAAGTAACTTTCGATATAGGCCAATCCATGAAACACCCTCAACATCATGATGACTCACTCTATTACGTTGATGCTTGCGATTCGATCATAAGCCGTCATTTGAAGGAAGCCCTTCAAAATGAAGCTTGCAATACTCAATTAATAGAAGTCACAATCACCAAACCCATCTGTGAAAACCAAACCATTCCAGAACTTGAAGTTGACAAAACATCATTTCATCAAGAAGCATTTGAGATCATTGAGCAAGACTTAGAACCAAAAGCCAAACCTTCTATCGAAGACCCTCCAGTCTTAGAGCTCAAAGAGCTTCCATCTCATCTCGGATACGCTTTTCTTGAAAACACATCTCAACTTCCTGTCATAATCTCATCCGCCTTATCAATTGATGAGAAGAACAAGTTGCTCGATGTGATTAAGGCACACAAACGAGCAATTGCATGGAAAATTATGGACATCAAGGGAATCAATCCATCCTTTTGCACTCATAAAATATTGATGGAGGAGAACTTCAAATCCGTCATTCAACCTCAAAGACGTTTAAACCCGAGCATGCAAGAGGTGGTGAAGAAAGAAGTAATTAAACTGCTAGATGTCGGTTTGATTTACCCTATTTCTGATACGCCTTGGGTCAGTCTCGTCCAAGTTGTTCCAAAGAAAGGAGGAATGACTGTTGTAACTAACGAGAAGAATGAGCTTATTCCCACTCGTACGGTTACAGGATGGAGAGTTTGCATAGACTATCGCAAACTCAATGACGCCATAAGGAAAGATCACTTCCCTCTTCCTTTCATCGACCAAATGCTTGAGAGATTTTCTAGTAAAATGTTCTATTGTTTCCTGGATGGTTTCTCAGGTTATTTTCAAATTCCTATTGCTCCCGAAGATCAAGAAAAGACAACATTCACCTGTCCATATGGCACATTTGCTTATGGGCGAATGCCTTTTGGCTCGTGTAATGCTCCTGCTACATTTCAAAGATGCATGGTAGCAATATTTCATGACATGATTGAACACTCAATGGAAGTTTTCATGGATGATTTCTCCATCTTTGGAAACTCATTTGAGCAATGTCTTGAGAACCTGGAAAAGATGCTAGTTAGATGTGAAGACTCCAACCTTGTTTTAAATTGGGAAAAGTGTCACTTCTTGGTTACGGAAGGAATAGTGTTAGGACACAAAATCTCTCGAGCGGGGCTTGAAGTCGATCAAGCCAAAGTCGACACTATTTCTAAACTTCCGCATCCCACAACCGTGAAAGACATCAGAAGTTTTCTAGGACATGCAGGATTCTACCGTCGTTTCATTAAAGATTTCTCAAAAATCGCTCGACCAATGACTCAACTTCTGGAGAAAGACGCGAAATTCATATTTTCTGATTAATGCATTAGTGCATTCAAATTGCTTAAAGAGAGATTGGTAACTGCTCCAATCATGGTTTCCCCAGATTGGACGCTACCATTTGAACTCATGTGCGATGCAAGCGATTTCGTGGTAGGACAAAGGAAAGACAAGCAATTTCACCCAATTCATTATGCGAGCAAAACCCTAAACGACGCACAAGAAAACTACACTACCACCGAAAAAGAACTTCTTGCGGTAGTTTTCGCATTCGATAAATTCCGCTCGTATCTCGTCCTTTCAAAGATAATTGTTTACACCGATCATGCAGCCCTTCGTTATTTGTTCAACAAACAAGATACAAAGCCGAGATTGATTCGTTGGATTCTTCTGCTTCAAGAATTTAATATCGAAATTCGTGATAAGAAAGGAGCGGAAAATCTAGCGGCTGATCATCTCTCGCGTCTTGAGGATTCAAGTCCTTCACAAACTGAGGAAGCCAAAATAAATGACAATTTTCCTCATGAATTCCTTATGCACATTCAATCCTCAATCGATGAACATCCTTGGTTCGCCGATTTTGCGAATTACTTAGCAAGCGGAATCCTTTTCAAAGGTATGACTTATCAGCAAAAGAAGAAGTTCTTTACTGATATCAAACATTACTATTGGGAGGATCCATATCTGTTCAGAATCGGTGCAGACCAACTCATTCGAAGATGCGTATACGGAAGTAAAGCAGAACAAATTCTAAGGCACTGTCATGAAGGACCCACAGGAGGACACCATGGAGCAACCTTAACAGCCAAGAAAGTATTCGACTCTGGATTTTACTGGCCCACGATCTTCAAAGATGCTCATAACATGGTACGCACCTGTGATGCATGTCAAAGAGCAACCAATATCTCAACACGGGATGAGATGCCTCAGAAACCAGTTCAAGTATGCGAGATATTTGATATATGGGGTATTGATTTCATGGGGCCATTCCCGGTATCATTTGGCAATCGTTACATCTTGGTAGCAGTTGATTACGTTTCAAAATGGGCTGAAGCTCAAGCCCTGCCTACTAATGATGCCAGGAACGTTGTCAAATTCCTTAAGAAACTATTTTCTCATTTTGGTGCACCCAAAGCTATGATTAGTGACCGAGGAACTCATTTCTGTAACAATCAGCTTGAAAGAGCAATGGCACGTTATGGAGTTCACCATCGCTTTACAACTGCTTACCATCCACAAGCGAATGGGCAAGCCGAAGTCACTAACCGAGGTATCAAACGAATCCTTGAGAAAACTGTAGGTCAAAATCACAAGGACTGGTCTACCAAGTTAGATGATGCATTATGGGCTTTTCGAACAGCCTATAAGACTCCCATCGGCACAACACCGTTTAAACTAGTTTATGGGAAGTCATGTCATCTACCTGTAGAACTAGAGCATAAGGCCTTTTGGGCACTTAAAGCAGCAAACCTGGACCAAGACCTTGCAGGAAAGAATCAATTCCTACAAATTCACGAATTGGAGGAATTGAGGGAACAAGCATACGAAAACGCTAGGGTTTACAAAGAAAAGACAAGGAAATTCCACGACGCTCGATTAAAGAGCACAAAACAATTTCATGTGGGAGAACGTGTCTTACTGTATAACTCTCGTTTACGTTTATTTCCCGGAAAACTGAAATCACGTTGGTCTGGACCTTATACGATCAAAAACGTGTTTCTGAATGGTGCCATTGAAATTTACAACCACGCAGGTTTAAGTTTCAAAGTAAATGGTCATCGTTTGAAACCGTATAACGATGGACCAACCAATATTCCTTCGGAGGAATTAAACCTCCACCCCAACGAAAACTAAGTGTGGGGAAGGGTCATGCCGAAGGCCCGAAACTTAAACGCGGCACCTGTACATAAAATTTTCTCACTTTTTAGCAATTTTTAGGACTTCACAAGCACAAGCACGGGGCCGTGCCTCATCAAGCACGCCCCCGTGTCTCTGACAAAATTTTTCCACGATCTCCGCTGACGACTCTGGAACGTTGCAGGTCGAATTTAAGACGATTTCTGACAAGCACAGGGCCATGCCTAGCTAAGCACGCCCCCGTGTTCACTCTTCACGACCTGTGTATAAATACCACACTTGTTCCATTCTTTCATCACACTCATTCCTGCTAAAAAAACGTCTAAAAAATGAAAGAATCAAGTCACGGAAGCTCAAACTAGAATCCTGCGAAGAAACCGCGTTCTGAAACGCGAGAGCCGACGACTCAAGAGTATTTCTTCAAAATGCCGAACTAATCAAGCAATTGACAGAAATGAACCTCGTTGCTTCCCAACGCTTAGCTGAACTTATTCAAAAAGTTAAGCAGATGAGCAAGGAACTCATTTCCATTAACCAGCAGCTCGCGGAATTGAGCAACCGCACTTCTCACTATCCCATGCCAAACCTTCCACACGAAATGTGTGGTTTCTTTTAGAAGCATTCCGTGATGTGTTAAGTGCGTTGTTGCGCGTTAAAGAGTCTGGTTTTGCTGTTTCAGATTCTCGGCTTCTAACGTATCGTGTAACCGTAGGATCCTAAGGAATGTAATTTTCAATTTGGCTTGTGTTATTTAACTATAGGACTATTTTCGTATCTTTTCTGATGATTTGAAAGTGATAAAACTTAACCGGGAAAATTACATAACGCGCGAAACTGAAAAACGGAACAACAAAAGACTGAAACCGAACAATACACATGAACACGGCCCCGTGCTCATAGAGGCACGCCCCCGTGTTCGACAAAAAATGACACCACCTGATATTTTTCAGCCTTTTGTCTTATTTCCCATCAATGTTGCATGATAAAAACCGAACTAATGTGCCTGCAAAGTCGTATCCACTTTCAATTCCATATTCTTTTCCATTTTTCTTTCATTTTTTCAAGTGTTCTTGCAAGAGTATTTGGCCAAGAGGTTAGTATACTAATTCCTTTGATTATGAAAGTCATTTACATGTAGTTAGGTGATTAGGTCTCTAAACAACCGAAATCCTAGCAATTATGTGTAAACACTTGTTCTTAAACGTGTTATGGAATGATGAATGCTTTTAACCTACTTGTACATGTTTATTCTTGTAGTAGATTAGTGTTAATTAGTGTGTTTAGTTAGATATTAGTATGTTTAGTTAGTTAGTTAGTTGTTTTCTTTTATTGTTAACAAGACTATCTTCATAATTCGTGGTGAAACCTTTGTTAATCATGTTCAAGTTACAAGAATTCTCAAGTGATGTAAAACAATATATATTTTGAGTATCTTGAATTATTAACAAATGATTAAAATGTTAAAGTATAATCATTGATTTTTAAAGCAAGAAAATGTTAAACCCATGCTTAATCAACGATTTACAAACAAAACCATGATTGCTCGAGTCAAGATTTCATGCCTAAACATGTTAACCGCACCCCCACGTTGTACAAAGCGCACCCCCATGTTCAAAAAATTTTCCTTGGGTAATAAATTCTTAACTATTTTTGAACATGAATTGAATCATTATGATGTTATGTCTTGAAAAACATATGATTTTCACTAACATCATGAGACTGCTTAAGAAATTTGTTTTGTCTATATTAACTTATTTTTAAAATTTCAGGATCATGGATCATCCCTACTTACATTTTGGAGGGAGCCGCGAGAGATGGTGTCATGATAGACTTCAAAGATTGCTACAAAGGGTCGAAAGATTCCACTTACAAGCAGATGAAGAAATACTAGCGGCAGTCGGACAGCTAGAAAAATATAATAATTTATTAAGTGTTCAGTGGAAACGTTTATTTTCACAAAATAGACCTTCCGTTTATGAACTAACTCTTGAATTTTTTGCATCTTTTAACTTTAGCATGAAAGACTCTGATCCTTGGGGTGAAAGTGCAGTTTCATTCAGACTAGCTGGGAATTGGCATAAAACATCCATTGCCTTGTTCGGTGTCTATCTTGGAATATATACGGAACAAGAAATGGAGGAGGAGGCAATATCTGGAATGCCGGCGTATCATACCTTCCCGGACGAGGAAAGTAGAGACGCGGAAAGTGGTGCAATGAGGAAAGCATTTTGGGAGCGGATTGGAACCGGAGGGTTCAACTTGAGCAAAACAAAAAGCAGTCAGATACGAGACCCGCTGCTGCGATACATTCATCGGTTACTCAGCCATTCCATAATAGCTCGTGGTCAAAGCGAGGGAGTTGCTAATTTGAGGGACTTGTTTATTTTATATTGTATGGTTAATCAGTTGCCATGTAATATTGGGTATTTGTTTTGTGATCTTTTTGCCAGGAATGCGATTGCAGGTGCTCCAACACCCATGTTTGGAGGAAGCTGGATTTTGAACTTATATGAAAGCTATGGTTATAACACTGAGGGAACCGTAGGAGTGATGCCGGGACTGTTAGACTTGAGCATTTGTACAAGTATGTACATGGTGACAAGCTTACCAAATGGGCAGCCGAGATTCATGGATAAGAAGGGACAAATCTGGGATCTGGCGGATCCCGAAGAAATTATCATGGACCTCGACATGCCGATACAGCCAGAAGGAACCGGAGCTGGATCTTCAAGTTCACATACAAGGGAATTCCCAACCATGTTAGACCTTTATGAGTCAATCTAAACCACCGAAACCCATGCAAGGCGATCATTTGAATATGCCCAACGAGCCTTCAACCGAGTCAAAAATCTGCATTCCCGAGTCGATGACTTGAGCAAAGATGTCACGTACATCAGAAACCGAATGTACCACGAGTGGGGGGATATCCCACCACAAAGCCCTTGAAAACCATATCATTTTCGGGGCCCCGGTACAGTTGTTTTGTGTCAATCTATCTTTTAATTTATGTCGTTTTGTTTTTATTTTGTGTGTTTAGGATTTTAATGCTTTCAATAAATTGGTGACATTTCAGGTGATACCGAGGATTCTAACAACACGAGGGAAACCAAACACAAGTGAAAAATTCATCATTTTTAGGGGAGTTATTTCATTACCCTTTCTCGATCCTGAATATGTTAATCACATTGAGGACAATGTGAATTTTAAGTGTGGGGATGGGAGTAATGCATTTGACTTTGCTAAAAAGATCCAAATTAAACTTTTTTAAGAAAAGATCACTTACCAAGTAATTTTTGTGACAAGAAACCAAAAATTTAATATAATTTTTGATAAACCAAATTATAAATATACGTTTTCGGGAAATAAAGAAGTAGATCCATGACGTCCAAATAAAAATTGAAAATGTTTTTTTTGTGATATCCTTAAAAGCAATAATCTAGTAAAATATTTAATCATGTAAAATGAAACACTTTTACCCAATTTCATCCGTATGTGAGTTTATTTTTGAGCCTTAAACAAGCTTTTGCAAGTTGCAATTCTACTTTCATTCTGGATTTAATTGAGGGTGCCATATGATACGTGTGATTAGAACTTGCTTTGGGTATACATTTCAAGACCTTAATTAGTATTTGTTGCATAAAAATTAGTTAGGCACTAGGAAACCTTAACCATTCAAGCCCCAACCATTGTCTTTAATTGTCCTTACCCGAACGTCAACCCTAGTTAGCCCCGTTGAGCTTAAACGTTTTTATCTTTCAATCACCCGAGTCACCAAATCACTTAACCAAAAAGCCTTCAACAAAACCCGTTTTCGTTAAAGACACGTTTTTTGCTTATAAAAAAAAAAAAAAAAATATATTTGGTCTTTTACCGGCAGACCTTAAAGAACTGGAATGCATTCTTTTGATTTCAATTTGCTTTGTTGCCTTCATCACGCAAAACCGGGACTTCCCCCGGAAATCCGCGAACAAATTTTCAATCTCACGTTTGACGCAAGAAAGAAATGGCGAAAAAAGGAACAAGTTTTGCCATTTTGTGGGATTTCAAAAAGTGCTATAAAGAGACGGGCAAAAAGATATGAAAGATGCCCGAATTGTGGAAATTGGTCCTATAATGGAAAATGCAAAAAAAAATCAAACTGAATCTCAATACGAATACACAGAATTAATCCGATTGGGTGCTATTAGGCTTCAAGCCGAACGATCCTTGAGAAAGGAAAGTTTTGTGTATCTTCGGGTAAAAGATGAAGTACGATTCTTGAAAGCAAAATACGGTCTTGACAATCTGACCTTAAACGAGTCCTCAAGCTAGCATATCCCTTCTAGTTTGAAGTATTGTATAGGGAACCTTTATTGCTTTCCTTGTAGTTTATGTTAGAAAAATAAGTCAAGACCGTCGTCTTTAGCAATAAGCCACTCTTTCCAAATATTCCATACCCGAGCCCGAGCCAAGTTACAACCCATCAAAGACCTAATGATTTATGAAAATAAATATCTAAGTAGGTGGAGATTTGATCCCTTAACAAGCATATGATTTCACACGTATTCATACTAGGCAATTGAGTGTATTAGTCATACTTAATCTTGATTATGACTACATATATTTAGCCAAGTGTGAGTGCATCTTGTGAGAAGTGTGGACTTTTACATGATAATAATCTTTACTAACCAACCTATTGCTTGCTAGGATATCATTTTACATGTGCTTAGAATATTTATATTTGGATGAAAATAGTGTTTACTTGCATACTTCTCGAAAGACATGTTTATAATTTGATTTATTTGGTTTTTGGTGGAATTGTCATTTTAAGTGATTTTTGCTTGAGGACAAGCAAAGTTCAAGTGTGGGGATGTTTGATGTGCTCCAAATTATACATAAAAATCCTATCAAAAGCACATCAATTATTCCTTAATATCTTCCTTTAAATGATGAAAATGTACTTAAAAGTGTTAAATTGTGTTTTCAGGTGTTTAAAAGGGCAAGATGGACAAAAGGAGTATATTTAACAAGAAATTGAAGTGATCCGAGCTTTGGACTCCAAGCATGGGGCCGTGCCTCATCAAGCACGCCCCCATGCCTTGCCAGAAACACACCCCCGTGCTAAATTAACACACCCCCGTGCTTGGACATCTGACAAAGACAAAAGTACTGTCCCCTAAAAGTAGACACGGGGCCGTGCCCCATAAGGCACGGGGTCGTGCCCCACCTCCAACACGGGGTCGTGCCCCATTTAGCACGGGGTCGTGCCCGACACAACCTGCATGTACGAGCCGACCAACTTTCGTAAGCATTGTACTAGCACGGGGCCATGCTTAAACACTCCGGAAAGCCTATAAATAGAAGCCTAAGCTTACCATTTTTGGCAAGCTTTGGTGGGAGAGTTACTCTGCTGAATTCTCTCGGGAATCAAGACTTCAAGATCATTCGGAGGCTCGGGAGGTGCATACAACACTTGGAAGAAGCTTGGGATCACCTAAACGTCATCCATTGTGGATTATCGGTTTGATTGTTCCATTTCACCGATGATCACTTATCTATCTTCTTTGTTATCCGTTATTATGTAAAAGCTCGTCATGAGCTAAACTCTATTTATCATCCTAATGGATGAAACTTATGTAATTTGGGATGAACTAATGGTGTGATAAATATTATGTTAATGTTATGGTGGTCTTGGGAAAACTATTGATGAGTAGCATCTACATTTGAACGGGAAGTTATAAATTTATGGTTTGTGATTGTGATTGTCATACAAGGTTGAAAACCGTATGATTAACTTTCATTCGCGAAACCGGTCTTCATAATAAATCCATGGCTAATGAACTAGAAATGGTTATTAGAAATCATATCACTTTAACTTTCAGATCATTTGCGGGTTCCCTTTTATTAGTTCGGAAACTTCAGTAATTGTTACGGTTTTCTAAAATTAATGGTATGTTAGGAAGGAACCTGATCAACTCTCTTTTTAACATTAAATTATGTTTTCAGAAATCGTATGTCAAATAGGACACAAAAGATTCACCTACATTACTAGGGCTTTGATCTGAGCAGTAAACTCAGCCTGACAGGATCAAGTCACTACGGCAGCAGGATAGACGAGAAAATCGCGCCGGCTCATCTTTATAAACATTAACATAATTACATTAATCAATATCTTTAAATCACATCACCAATTCATCACAATTACATAAGTGGAGTCTAATTAGGATGATAACTTTTATTTCCTGATTTTAAATCCAAACGCTTCAATTCTTAGTTTACTTTATTTTTTTTATTGTTTACTTTTAAACCCTAAAAATCTTTCCAATACAAAATATCACTTTCTTTAACAAAAACCAAATCTGATAGTCAAACATCAAGTTTGTTGAGTAGGCTAGGTGTGTCCACGGATTGATACTCGGTTCTTACCAACACTATATTACCTCACGACAGGTACACTGCCTTTTGTGTGTGTGGTTTAGTATTAGTAACAACCAATTAAAACTGAATCTGTGCAATAAATCTTTATCAAAATATATACTATCTGCACCCAATCACTGCTCGTGCATCAGTTTCGAACATAATGTCGGTTTTAATTGGATTAATTCAGTTGTTAAGGTTGTACACTTGAAACCGAAACCTACATTCAAAGCATGAACTCATTCGATTTGAGACTGATCGAATCATGCCTTAGTAACCGAGGATAAATCATCAAAGCAATGCTCTTAAACTAATCAAACTCTCAATTACATCTATAACACAACAACACACCACCATCGATCATCATCTTCATTTCGGACCTGCAACTTAGTCGAACTCCACTATTTAGGCATCTTAAACCAAATTGGTTGAGGGTTTTTACTCATCATCACCACTAGAAGCTTCATACAAGATTAATTTGATTACCATCGTCATTTGTATCTTGAACCATACTCGCAACAGTCGCGAGTTTCTAGCGGTTGTTCATTGACCATTCGAACCTTATGAGGTAATTCCACAAGTTCATATACTCGAATTCACTTAGGATCAAAAGCCCTAGGTTGGATTCCATTAAAAATCACGAATTGATGTTCAGATCAAGATACTATTTTGCTAAATCAATATTTCAGATTCATTGAGCTTGGATCTTAGGACTCATCACGTTTAGATCTAGAAATCAAGATTAAGATGGGTGAATGTGTGTGAATCAAAGAACAAAGAGATGGATAATAATAATGTTATGATTTCATTGATGTTGATAAACAAGTTACAATGAGAATCATAGTTGGCTGATGAAATCAAACCCACCCAAAGGAGAGGATTTCTCCTTGGGTGGTGACTTACACCATGAGAAACCACACTTGCAAAAATATACTAGTGGGTCTATTTATATTATTGTTACAACATGACCTAATTTTGACTTTCTAATTGTCTTGATGTTGACTTTGTCATGTTGAATTGTCTTGTATTGTTGTTTTTGTTGTGATCAACTTGGTCTCTGAACTTGTACAATGAGATCTTCAGTGGCAGTAATTATGATTTGGTAAGCTTCAGTTTATTCAATTTTTGAACCCCAACAATACTCCCCCTAAACTGATACTTGCCAAACCTTGAATTTGAAGATCTTCTCTTTCACATGTCTTCTTGATCAACTGATATTCTAGTACAATTCACCGATATTCTCCCCCTCAGATTAAGCTCCTCCTAATATATTTCTGACAAAGGTTAGAATCTCTTGAGAATACTTCTTGGTATTGGATATGGGTTGTTTCACTTTTGGATTACAGTTCATATCACAACTCAAGGATTAGAATGTATTAGGCATATGGTGAGGCTTTTAACTTCAATAAACTGCATGAGGAACATGAATCAATGTT
The DNA here is from genome assembly GCA_025215565.1 of Flaveria ramosissima. Classification (NCBI taxonomy): domain Eukaryota; kingdom Viridiplantae; phylum Streptophyta; class Magnoliopsida; order Asterales; family Asteraceae; genus Flaveria; species Flaveria ramosissima. Next base: position 71,260,676 of record CM046037.1, on the reverse strand, counting down.
GAACACACTTCCACTCTTTTGAAATAACTTGATAAATGACATTCTTCAGATAATGAGTACTTCCTTGATTAAAGTCCGGCTAACTATCCGCTCAGTAGTCAGACACGGGTGCAAAACATCATCAAAAATGTGAGCCCAAGTACTTCAAAAAGGGCATCTGATAGTTGTACAAGTCCTTAGATGAATCTGTGAAAAAGTGACCAAAGTTGATTTCTATACTCTTTTTTTTTGCTTTCATGATCAAAATGGATGTGCTTGTTGGTTGCTATCATCCATATTCATGTTTTTCTTTTCTTTTTCAAGTCCTATTCATCAGTTGTTCATAAGCATTTTTTGCAACACATCCGTATTTCTTTGCTAACTCATCCGCATTTGTTTTCAAAGCATCCGTATTTGTTTGCAATGCATCCGCATTTGATTTCAATGCATCCGCATTTGTGCTTAAAGTACCCGCATTTGTTTACAAGTCAACCACATTTGGTGACAAGTCATCCGCATTTGTTGACAAGTCATCCGCATTTGTTGACAAGTCATCCGCATTTGTGTATAACACATCCGCATTTGTTGATAACACATCTGCATTTGTGTATAACACATCCGCATTTGATCAAGCTTCATCCGCATTTGTTTTTCTTCATCCGCATTTGTTTTGAGACTTGAACAAAATTCGATTTCACATTGCAGTGCAGGTCAAGAAATCAGCAGTAGCTTCTATTTCTTCATCTTTTCTTCGTTTTTAATGATAATCGTGTTCAATTGCATCGAATTTTGAATGAATAATCTAGGGAATGATTATATTTCTTCAAATCGTACCATATTAGAACAGATCTGATGATTTTTCTTCTTGATTTAAAGATGAACATATGTGTTTTCTTTTTTTTTTGATGATAATCTTGTTCAATTGCATCGAATTTTGAAGGAATAATCATGAACATGTTCATGATTCTTCAAATCGTATCATAGTTGAAAAGGTTTGTTGGTTTTTCTTCTGATTTTGGGTATGAACAGATAGGTTTTTGATGAACAGGGACTTTGTTCTTCATTTTTCTTCTTTTCTTCATTGTTCTTGACATCATTAAAGATGAAATCAAATCTGAAAACTAGATAAATCCAGCAACCAACAGCTCTGATACCATTTTGTTAAATCAATATTTTAGATTCGTTGAGCTTGGATCTTAGGATTCATCACGTTCAAATCTAGAAATCAAGATTAAGATGGGTGGATGTGTGTGAATCAAAGAACAAAGAGATGGATAATAATAATAATAATAAAGTTATGATTTCATTGATGTTGATAAACAAGTTACAATGAGAATCATAGTTGGCTGATGAAATCAAACCCACCCAAAGGAGAGGATTTCTCCTTGGGTGGTGACTTACACCATAAGAAACACACACAAAAGAACCACACTTGCAAAAATACACTAGTGAGTCTATTTATATTATTATTACAACATGACCTAATTTTGACTTTCTAATTGTCTTGATGTTGACTTTGTTATGTTGAATTGTCTTGTATTGTTGTTTTTGTTGTGATCAACTTGGTCTTTGAACTTGTATAATGAGATCTTCAGTGGCTGTAATTATGATTTGGTAAGCTTCAGTTTATTCAACTGTTGAACCCCAATAAACTTTGACAAAACCCAACCCTAGCCCCCTTGTCCCTCATTTGGCCGAAACCATCTCCAAACACCCTATACCATTCGATTTTTGATCAAGAACAACAAGAACAATTCGAATTTGATTGAGTTCAAGCATTCCAAGGTGTTTTGCAAGCATAATTCTTGATTTCTACATATCTAAAGGTTAGTTTTGATTAGTTTTCATAGTTTTTATTCTTGATGAACCCTAATCCACGAATTGGTGATGAAAACATGAAATTGATGATTGTTAGATGTTAATATGATGTTAGTTAGGTTGTATGAATGCTAGATTATGTGATTATGCAAGAAATCCATGGATTGATCATCTAGTTCATACATTGTCTTAAGAAGAAACTTTTTGATCTTGGAATTCACGATCTGATGATGTCATGATGTTAGATACAATGCTTGGATATTGTTTATGGATTTTAAGTATTTGGGTTGGTGCGTGTTTTTCCAAATATTTACATTTACATACTTTGGGTTTGTTTTATTTTTAAAACGCTTCCGCCTTGTTTTAAAGTTTGAACTTTGATTGGTTTTGTTTTAAATGTGGCATATAGTGTCGTTTTGAGTAACTAGTGACTGTGATCCTGGTTTGTTCACACGCCTCGCGGTAAAACTCTGCACGTGGATCTTGAGGGTGTGACAATGGAATTATCATTAGACCTAGATCTAGTTAAACGTATCTGGGACGAAATCAACAAGGTTTAAGAGCTGACTTTTAGTCTCCAAAAGACTATCAACAAAGACTGATTTTTAGTCACAAATGAAATGTATTCGAAGACAGAAATGACTTGAAACAAGGGGATAAATTAAGGACTGAATTTATATGTTTTAGAGACTTAATGTTAGTCTTCGTTGGTGGCACACAATTGAGACTGGAATTTAGTGAATAATTCAAGTATCTAGGACTAGGTATTTAAAACTAACTCGGGACTAGCAAAATCAATCCTTGGTATCCATTAGAGACTAATTTTTTAGTCTCAATATCCTTCTTTTTTGTTGTGCTTATTAGCTTTGACCTTTAGTTTTGTTTATATTACATTTGGATGACTAAATGATGTCAGATTGACATAAGACCACTTGGGTTAGTGGAAGCTCTGAACTTACTTTTAGACATAAAGTTTGATCCATTTAGACTCCGTATGACCAAGTTATGACCTATACAAAATGACTTTTTTTATAGCAAGCTATCAAAATCCAATCCTTGTCCTTTGCACCCCAAAACCATAATTTTGTTTATGGTATTACAAAAATTGTTCCCAAGGTGTCCATTAGAACCAGACTACACAAGAATACAATCCAAAATCAAGAATTAAAGTTTGTCATTCACTTGAAGTTTGTCACTGCCTTACTATCTCTTATTTCCATCGGTTCTTCGATGAATCGAAGTTTGTCATCCACTTGAATTTCTTCGAGAGGTACATGCAATGTCTCATCAGCAAGACACTTCTTGAGATTTGACACATGAAACGTGTCGTGAACCCTGTTTTGTCTTTGCGGTAAATCCAACTGATTCGCTACAGGACTAATCCGCTTAGTAATCTTGAATAACTTAACATACTTAGGTGCCAGCTTGCGTCTTGCTAAGGCGAACGATGTGTTTCCAAGACGGCACCTTTAAGATAACACTATCCACGATGTTGAATTCAAGAGGCTTCCTTTAATGATCAGCATAACTTTGCTGAAGATCTTGGGTCACCATCTATTTGTCCTTGATCTGAAACACTTTGTCCATAGTCTCCTTTATAATCTCGGGTCCAATCATCTGAATCTATCCAAATTCAGCCCAACACATCAGCAACCGAATTTCAAAATCCAATTTAAATGAGGACTAGAGGAATTTTGGAAATCCATTTTCGTATTCAAATCCTTATCCGTAATTGAAATATCGGATACGGATTCAAATAGTAATATCAAACTATCTGAAATTCTAATATATTTAAATTTGGACTCCTTATAGAGAAAGGTTGGGTAGGGGGTTATATGTGGGTCAAACTTGTTTAAATAAAATTCATAATGTGTAATTAAGGTATTTTTAATAAAAGGAGTAGTTTAGTGATTTTATAAATGTTTAACTAGTTTTTAATGTTCATCCGGTTAAAGGATCATTTGTGTCATGACTGAGTTAATAGTATGAACCATAAATGTAATTTAGAAAAAAGAGGACTGCACATGTAATCTACACAAACCACAAGGACTATCCTTGTAATTAACTTCTTAAAAGTGACACTATGGACGTTACTTAAATAAGAATCTTAGGAGGATATGATTGTAATTCACTCAGTTTAAACAACTAATACAATTTCTAAATCATAGAGTGCTTAAGGCATTATTTATTAATGTGAAATTATTTAATTCACTACACTAAATATTATCTTATTTATGCAACTTTAAAGTAACATTTAAATTTATAAATTTACATTTTTGTAGACTAATAGGTGTGACCCGCGCTGTGTGGGGGGGATGGTTTAAGTTGGAAGATTTAATTCTGTTGATTCTTTACGTTGTTATTAAGTATTTGAAAAAAATCACGCAAAAGACGTTGATAAACAATATGTAATAGGAAAAAAATACTATGAAAAAATTAATCCACAAACCAGAAAAATAGAGATTACGTAAATGGTAACTTTATTAAAATTAAATGAACTGTATTGTAAAGGAGTTAGAAGAAATGCAAGAAGTTTACTATACGTTAGAAAATTAAGTGTAAATTTGATATAATTCAAATGTTTAAGTGTATAAAAAACTTTTTAAAAAAAGACAAAATGAGTAAATAACCAATTTGAAAAAAAGAAAAAGTGTCGTGGTTAGCTTTAAAAAAATCTATAAGGGGTTAAGTGTAAAATTATTTAGAAAAGAAAAACAACGTAAGTTCTTTTATAACTTTGAAGAAAATGGAATTATTATGGTAACACTAAAAAAACCTACAACATCACTAATCACTATATTTTCTATTTTCTTTTTCTATTTGTTATATATAGTGGGGTGGCCGGTGATACGACGGGTGTTATCGATGCTCTTTTCCGACCTTCCTTAAATATTAGGAACCACCCCCTATATATATATATATATATATATATATATATATATATATATATATATATATATATATATATATATATATATATATATATAATTACTAAATATTTTCACAGCAGAGCAGCAGTAGTAGTATTATTGGTAGTAGTAGTAGTAGTAATAATAATAATAATAATAATAATAATAATAACAATCACCATCATCATCATCATCATAATAATAAGAGTTAATTACATACATGGTTTGTGTGGTAAGGTCGTTTTTCAAGTTTAGTCCCCACGTATGGTTTATTACAAGATAGCTCATTAAGTATGCTAGGTTTTAAAAAACACTACTGGGAAGGATGAATGTTAACTTTTTAATGTTAAAATTTTTTAAAATGACAATTATACCCTTGTATGAAATAAACTAATAAAAAGAAGTAATAATCAATAGTTTTCTTTTCTTACCACCACAACCACACCACCTTCACCATGACCACCACCATCATCACCTCCATCAGCCACCACCTCCACCACCACAACGCCATCACTTCCACCACCAACCCATCCATCCATCCCTCTTTCCTTATCTCTCTCTCTCAATTTATTTTCTCATCAAATCACCATCATCTTCATCTTCATTGTTACCCCACCTACCACCATTGCACCTATCGTCTACCTTCGGTTAGCATCGCCACACCAAACTCGTATTGTTGAACTCCTTTTAGATCCGGAGCAACGCTGTGTGGTTAGCATCACCACCACATCAAAATCTCATTTTTGAAATCCTTTGATGGTGGTCGTGGAGTGGCGGTGGTTTCTGATCAGATCTTAAAGAAGAATAGGTGGGCTGGATTCCTTACTAGCAGTGGTGGGGAACTCATCATTTCCTAACTGAATATCTGGATGGTGGTTGACGGTAGTGGGGTGGGCGATGGTGGTGAGCTTGTAGGTTGATTTGTTTTCCTTTATCGAAGACAATTTGGTCAATATACATGAAGTTAACAGTAAAAACTAACGTTAGTTAGAGCTAGGGATAATTTTGTTACAATTTAACATACTTAGTGGGCTAACTTGTAATAAACCACGCTTGGAACTAAATTTGAAAAATGACCTTACCACAAGAACCCTTTATATAATTAACTCTAATATTAGTATATATTTACTATTTATATTTTTATAACTAAGTATTATTTAAATTAAATATTATCTAATTTAAATACTTTAGTACATAACTACTATACTATAAATAATAATAATAATAATAATAATAATAATAATAATAATAATAATAATAATAATAATAACAACAAATAATAATAATAATATTAAATTATTATTATTATTATTATTATTATTACTATTATTATTATTATTGTAGTTATTATTATTATTATTATTATTATTATTATTATTATTATTATTATTATTATTATTATTATTATTATTATTATTATTATTAAAAGATTAATAAACACTAACAATTCTACTTTATAATTATATTAGTTAAATTTTAATATTGTGTTTTTGTCATGTTATTTTATTAGTAGTGTTTTTGTAATGTTATTTTATTAGTAACAGTTTAATAGTAACTTATCGTTAATCATGATACAATGCTCTACAATTGATAAGATAATTATTATAAAGCTTTTAACGTATTCATTTTAATTTATATCCACAACCTATCAAATACAATGATAATAACGAATTGTTAAAGCATGTGTAGGTATACATGATAATTAAATTGTATATATCATTAAACTCACTAAAAGAAAGATAATCTCAAAAACTATCATTATGATGTTCTCGTATATGTTCAAAATTGAAACGCAACGAAACGTGTGTCTAATCTGCTATTCATCAAGTTGCTTTTTGATATCTTAGGAGCAATTTTGTATAATCTCGTCAAATTTAGAAAATTAAATATTTCCGTACTTGCAATACAATATTTTTTTTACATATTTCACAATCAATCGGAAATCGCATTACCATTCATTCTAGACACAATTATGAACCACATATTTTATAAAGCAAAAGTAAACATCGTTTTTCAACTTCTCTGCAAAATCGCATGTTAAGTATAACATAAAACGGGAAAAATTATATAGATACTTTTATGAAGTTACAGAATTACATATTTCCCTAAAACACAAGTTTTATGTACAATGATCTTCAAAATGATTTGGTATAATATGTAATTTTGTAAGTTTATAGGGAGATATATGAAAATACCCCTATAAGGCTATAACTAAAACCAAGACAACCCCAAAAGTTATGATTATGACATTCTCGTATACATTCAAAATCAAACCGTGGCGAAACGCGTGTCTAATCTGCTAGTATATAAAAAAAATGTTTTATAACCAAATAAAAAATTCTCTGTCAGCAAATAAATAGTGTGCTTATGAATTCACAAGTATATGTTTGTTAATTAAGTGATAAAAGAAGAATTTGAGGATAATGATGTTTAGTAATAAATATATGATTAGTTGCGGAGGAAGGAGGGGCCTCTACCAAACATCCCTAAAATTCAGTTGTTTCTCATCATGAGGTCTGCCGCTCCCCAAATAAACTAAAACCATAATCTTGTATTTGGAATGCATGCCATTATATTTATGATATGATATGATATGCCAATTGCTAATTACTTGGAAATTTTTCTTTCCAAACTCTTAAGAAGAAGGAGCAGCCAACAAACATACAAGTTGATAACATCAGAAAGTAATTAATTGAATGCTAATTTGTTTTTTTTCCCCTTCTATTTACTGAAAAAATAATTTACTTTTATTTGTATGTTAATTTGTAGTGTCAACAAGTAAGCTGGAAAACATAAAGGAGGAGGAGGAGGAAGGTGGGCAGAATTGGGTACCTTTGGCATGTCGACTGCCGGAGACCCCAACCGAGTCTATGGAGTTCCTCGGGAGGTCATGGAGTGTTTCGTCTGTGGAACTCTCTAAAGCACTTTCCCACACTTATGTTCAACCTAAAACCTCAAACTCAGAAGAACATGTAAAGCCAAAACAAACAAACACGACAACATGGCAAAAGAGATGCCACTCAAATTTTGACACCTTTTAACCATTTTCTTGAATTTTATTAAAAAATAAATAAAACTATTTACTAGAGGATTTGATCACCTTAGGCATGTTAGTATGTATCATTAAACCTACATATTTGGCTTTTATTGTAGGAACCTCAAGCATCAGACAGCCCACCTCGGAAAAGTGATGAAATGAAGGCAAGTCCATTCAATTACAAAATAATACCAAGCATATTTATTATTTATGGTTTGGTTTTCGGATTCTTAACTTACCCGTTTCAATTGCAAACAATTTGGTTTTTTTATTCTATGAGTTTGATTGCTTTGATCTAAACCTCATTAAGTTGATGGATCTAATACAAAAATTTTCCAACACACAACATATCATGTATGAAAATCACAAATCTATTATAATGACGATTTTGTGCGATTATTTGAACGCATATAATCATAATCAAACCATAAAGCTGCCATTTATTTCTTAGTATGTTCGATAATTTCAATTCAGTTTTCCCGATTATGTCATTTGGTTTTTCTATACGTGTTTGACACAACAGCCGCTGCATGCATTACCTGTGTTCAAGAACAAAAAATTATTTTGTTAATCAAGCATATGTCTTAGTAGTTAGATTGATATAGAAATTCCAAAGCTGTTACTTGTACCTCATGCAGCGAAAGTTGTACGAGTCAATTTCAACCTTCAAGGAAAGAAAAAAGTAGGCTAACAGCAGCAAGGGATCTAGGTTGTTTTTGATAAAGGAAAAACAGTAGGATTTAACTAAATGGAATCATTAAAATGGTCTTATTTATGCATTTGTAATGGGTTGTTTCTTGATGGGTCGAAACCAACTCGATCAAACACTAGGTGTGTGGTTTGACCCATGAGTCTCGTTTGAGATTAACAACCCAAATTGACAAATCCATAAATACAAGGGTTGAAACTTGAGTTGAGACCCTTAATAAAATGAAGGAAATGGACAGATACTCTCAACACTTAAGTGGATCCTTCAAGTTTCACATATTATTAAGCTACACTTTAATCTGTTGCAGGAACTGTATCTAATTCATCACGCCCTGAACCAAGATTTTGTCTCTAGCCATCAATTGCTCAAAAACGGGGTATATATATGATTATATGGCCTCAACAATTTCATTTTTCAATAGTAGTAGTAGTAGTAGTAGTAGTAGTAACAAATTATTACACATTATTTTTATACAGCTTTACAAGAATATAATGAGAGGAAGGACAATGGGTAGATGGATAAAAGATCAGAAAGAAAGGAGAAAGCATGAGGTCAGGACACACACTGCTCAACTGCATGCAGCAGTATCTGTGGCAGGGGTTGCTGCCGCTGTGGCGGCTCTTACTGCCACATCAGCCACATCAAATAAGGAAGAAACAGGGTGTTCAAAAGCATCAAATGCAATAGCATCAGCAGCAGCTCTAGTGGCATCACATTGCATAGAGATTGCAGAGGATATGGGAGCGGAACATGAGCAGATATTATCAGCAGTCAATTCTGCAACCACTGCAAGGACTAATGGTGACATAATGACCCTAACCGCAGGGGCTGCCACTGGTACCACAACTTTCTTCAAAATAGAAAATCATGAAAGTAGTCATTTGCTAAGTGTCATACTGTGATCATAAAAGAACAGTTTTATAGTAAGCCATTTGATGTGATTTAATGGTTGCATATGTACCTTTACTCACGTATCCTAGAAAACCTTTTTGGCTGCCAATAATAAATGCTATTTGAGCTACAAAACCAGATACTTGAGTATCTAATTCATAAACATTAAAAGGTAATTTTTCGTGTGCTAATATTTTTAAGAATCAAGTTCAAGTGTCCAATAACATTAACAATAACTTTTTTTTTCTGCCTATATTAAATACTATGCAAATCAGATTACAGTATCAGTTTTTATACTTGTATAACTGATTGTTTCTGAACTTTTTGGGACCAAAAGATTGATGTGCAAGTAAAAGTATATACGTGACTCTAAATTTGTGCATCTCTCTATAACTGAAATTTTTGTGGCATGATCATAATGGCTATTTTCATGATTTTCTCTTTTTCTAACATTACTCCCATCATTGCAACTAATAATAATAAGAAGAGGAACAACAACAACAACAACAATACTAAAATAATTGTAACAGTAGTAGTAGTAATAATAATAATAAATACTCAGCATTGAGAGGAGCTGCCACGTTAAGAGCAAGGCTGCAAATGGGAACTGCAACCATGACATTGGGTGAGGAACAGGGTGAAGAGGGCAAAGAATTAAACGTCTTGGCAGCCTTGGATTTTGTTTCTAAAGGAGGACAGCTTTTAAAGGTTACAAGGAAAGGTAATTTCACTGAAAGTAATGCCAAACAGGCATTAGGTTCGAGATAGGATTGTGATATCATGTGATTTCATAATACAGGAGATCTTCATTGGAAGCAAGTTTCTTTCAAGGTCAATACCAGATGGCAGGTAAGTAATAAGTGTATCAAGATTACTTCTTAAGATACACTCCACTATTAACAACCCCATTCCCCTTGAAAAAAAAAAACTATTTTCTTGCAGCACCCTCATTTAGCATCAAACCATCAAATGGTTTTTATGTTTAAAAACGGTTCGAAAAGTATGATAACAATGGTGGTTAAAAACTATTTGAACGCTCCAAAGGTATAAAACATTGTGCCCACATAGGTGGTTCAGTTGTAATATTAAAGAAAGTTTTAATTTCACTTGTTTGATGTTTGCTGTGGAATACATTTCACTGACAACCCATGCTTATGGAGGGTCAACAGGTGGTTGCAAAACTGAAAAGCAAACATATTGCAGGAACTTTTACAAAGAAAAAGAAGTGTAAGAAATAATACCGTATCATAGTCATAAGACTTATTGTGTCTTCTTAAAGTAGCATTGATGATACACTCCTGCTGCAGATGTGGTCTCTGGTGTGTACGTTGAATGGCCTGGAAAAGAGACAAATGAAGAGAGGCAATATTTTGGGATAGAAACATCTGAAAGAATAATACAATTTGAATGCACCACTTTAGAAGAAAAACATAAATGGATAGAGGGCCTGCAGCATTTGTTGAACTGCAGAGCTAATATGGCAAGGTTTACATAGCAGCATAGTATATCTTATATACCAAGTCACTGGGCTTAGAATATTAATTAAGAATGTGCCAAGACATGCCAACTTCCAACCTTTTTGGAATTTGTACAGTGAGTGGATTGTACTTTTATCTACTGTAATTGATTGATTGATTGGGGATTGATTGTGTGTATCAATAAGAGTGGAGTGTAATGACTTATTCACTTCAAGGAATTGGCAGGAAATCAATTTTCAGTGCAAACTCTATAGATAGCTGCTCGGCTCCAACTTCAATCAACTATCAGGTTTCTTCACTCTAGTTCTTTCATGAAATCAATGTTATCGACGAAGACCTGCAATGAGGGATATGCACAGTCAAATCAAACAGTTGAAGAAGCAAGAATCGATAAAAGTATACAAATGACACATGACGACATATTATATATATATATACACACACACACACACACTTGGTTAAATACCCGTGTGTTACACGAGTTGAAATAAAAGATTATATAATAGATTATATATATGTATAATCTAATATATGTTATAGATAACATATCAATAAGATTATTATATATAACAATTATATTTATGGTATAAACAATAGTATAAAAGAAAATTATTTTATTATTCATATATATATACATAAACCGTTTTATATATCTCTTTATAATATTTCAGTTTTAACAATGATTAACTGCAAATTAAACTATATTTTTAATAGAATTAAGTTTTATTAAAGTATTTTTAATGAAATGTTATTTTTGTATATAAATAAATTATTTTGATTATTATAGTTATTAAGAAAACTTTTTTTAAGTCAAGAGTTTTACCAAAATTGTAAATTTATTGTGATGGTGACATGTGGACAATCCTAGGTGGAGATGATGTGGACATGGTAAAAGGTTGCCATGTGGCTATAGTTATTTTGCTTTATTAGAGTAGATTTATTGAAGTAGATAGGGGAGGATCATTTACAAACTCACTCTTGTCGTGTAAACTTTACGAAAACCAGTCAAGATCAATCCAGATAATTATTACACATTTTTTTTATGTATGTGTAAATTCACATGTGTTAAAAAAGTAACACATGTGGAAATTGTAACTTACACAATGTAAATTTACACATGTAAATTTACTCTATGTAAATTACAATTTACACGTGTTAGTATTTTAACACATCCGAATTTGCACATATACATAAATAAACATAATGATGTATATGTATAATAATGTTATGATTACAATAAAATAATGATTTGACTTGATCTTGATTAGTTTTCATAAAGTTCTCACAAGGAGTTTTCATTTGAACCCTCCCCTACATACACACACACTTAAGGAAAGTGAATATGGTGATGTAAACCATATAACATTAGATGCAAAAGCAATCAAATTTACATCACAATAATAAAACTAATTAAGAAAAACAATTTAAACCTTTTTAAATCTCTATTCACTTGAAACTGACCAGACCTGATGGCTAAATTAACTCAATTGGGGCGTGGTTAGTGGGTTGGAGCTGGTTAATGGCAGAATTCAAACCTTTCTAAATCTCTATTCACTTTAAACCGACCAAACCTGATGGCAGAATTAATCGCAGCTTGCTACCCAACGACCCGCAACACGATAGTTTCCATATCTTGCATGCAAATAACATGGTGTTCTCAGGCAATCAGCTCCAACCCACTAACCACAACCCAACTGAGTTAATTTCAATTGTGCTGCATCATAACCCGCTTACCCGCCACAGGCATAAGCATTTACCCATGCATATGTGCCTTGTCACCTAATCCCATGTTTTCGCAATTTAAGTTAATTATTTGCCTTTGTTAATTTCCCGTATTTTAGTTCATTTATCGTTAGTGATCAAGGCAGTTTATCCGTCTTTAGTTTTTTTTCATTGTGACCCTATGTAATGGACATCATTAGCAATGATGATAGCCGAGAGAATTACAAAAATTTTATTTGCAGGCTTTTCTTGTAAACATTTTCCATTCCTAGTACGAATCTTGGCAAGATTGAGTGGTGTTCTTTGGATCCTACATTAATACTAGTGGCGTGACTGTATCCAGTGTTTAGGTTATTCTCTACGATATAGCAGTGTGGTGAGACCTGTTTGTCTCCCTCTGGTGGAGAGTAAAAGCAACTACGCTTACTAAAAAAACAAGTACAAAAGTAGGCCCAATCGAGAGGGCAAGTCTCCAAACATTCAAAGGTTAACATAAATTCAGCATAAAGAACATCAAAAGTAAAACAACATTATACTAGATAGCTACTACGCCTCGGAGTTTGATAAGTGCCCACTATAACTTAGCCACTAACATAGTTAAATGGGTCATTAGGAATGCCCATGAGTATCCGGAGCTGCTCCAATGACCCACCCAACTCATTTGGGTTAAAATTCTTCTTCCAACATGAATAAACTTTCATTGGGGTTGTATCACTGCTTCCCTCCCTATAAAACATCAAGTCCTCAAAGCGAAAAATGGGAATCGGGTTAGCAATAGATCATAATGTTCCCAAATGGCTTCCTTGATTGGGTGTTAGCCCCACGAAATAAGCAATTCAAAAACTGGTAGAGCATCCAATTCCCAATCTTTAGTTATAGGCAGTGGAGCGATTGGAGTTATAGGGAGCTAACCACGAGCTAGCTTAAGGATGGAAACATGGAAGACTGGATGGATGTGAGATTTTAGTAGAAGCTCTAATCCATAGGCAACGGGTCTAACTTTTCTAATGATCTAATAAGGGCAAAAAAACTAGGGAGATAACTGTTCATACTTGCTTTTTGCAAGACTCTGCTGCCTGTAAGATTGGATTTTTAAGATTCACCAAATCACCAACATCAAAATATAGTTTAGGCCTCTTAGCATCATCCTACGTTTTCATTCAAGCTTGAGCCGTTTGCATATTAATCTTCAACAATCGTAGCATAACATCTCTAGTGGCCAATTAGGCATTTAAATCAACAATTTTGGTTGATCAAATACATGGTTGTAAATGGGGTAGTACAAGAGGATGTCTGGTAGCCGGTATTGTATGAATATTTTCCCTAGAGAGAGAAACTCCATTTTGTAGGTTATTCATGATCAAAACAACAGAGATAGACTTCCAAATATCGATATAATACCTCGGGTTGGCCATCCATCTGTGGGTGGTAACTAGTACTCATCTTGGGTGTTGTCTGACGTAAACGAAACAACTCTCGGCCTCCTACCAAAAGTTGTGGAGGAAACTCACGTCTCTGTCGGAAAGAATGGAGCGTGGGAATCCATGGGGACAAACCACGTCCTTGCAAAAGAGAGGCGCCAGTTTTGGCTATGAATGGGTGAGCAAGTAGAAGCAATTAGGCATATTTATTCCACATGTTAACTATTGCTACACAAATCTAATCAAGAGATTAAGACTTGGGAGCAGTACGAGAATGAGGTTTTTACCAAGGATCAGGCGGGAACTTGGTCTGGACTTCGGCTGACGGGAGGTCGTCAGGGAATGGACTGCAGCTGGGCTTGGCTTCAGCTGAGCAGAATGTCAAGGATCAGACTGGAACTTGGTCTGGACTTCGGCTGGGCTTGGCTTTGGCTGAGAGGAGTATCTGCGAGACAAAAACAACACCGTGAGCCTCGCCTCGGGCAGAAAGGGTTTTCCCCCCGAGACCACACTCCGACGTGAGAATAAGTATATGTATTGAGAGAACTTGAAGGGAAAGATTAGTAAGTGATTGGTTTGTAATGAGAGTGTTCTGAGAATATGAATGTGTGTCCTCTACCTGTGAAATGGGAGAGGTATTTATAGTGCTTGTGAATGTGAATGTGTGTCCTCTATATGTATTGAGAGAACTTGAAGCCAAGAATTTTGACAAAAATGCATTGAAAAAACTACGAGCTGAATCTGATTGCTTTGATAAAGCCATTTTTCCCATGGTTGAGACTATTGCTACTATGTGCGATTCGAGCATTGAGGAGATCAAGTCGTTCCTGGACCCTCCAGTTGAAGACCCTGCTCATGTTTAGCTAGTTTATCTTTGGGTGTTGTTTTGTAATTGTATCAATCTTGTACTCGACTTTATGTTGTCTCTTTTTGTAATGGTATTTAAACTTTGGCACCCAATATGTATGCTTTTAAATCGTGCTTGGTCATTGGGTTTGCTCGACTTTCTTTACTGCAACTTGGTTCTTGACACGCATGGGTTCGGTCGCGGCTCGAGACTTCGGCCGCGACTCTGACTTTGGCCGTGACTGGTAACCTTGGCCGCGACGCTGACTTTACGTTATCGTTCTGACATTGTTAATGCCAACTCTTCGTTCCATTGTTTTTCTTCGGCTATCACCCAACCGACTTTTTAATACCATACGTCCACTTTTGACATTGTTAACCCCCTGGACTTGACTAATGGTACTATTCTTGAGAACACCTGCATTATGCAGGGACTAGGGAGTTCATTTTCTGTCTCTCGCTCTAGCCAAGATTAACTATGGCAAAAGTTTGAGAAATAAACAAATGTTGAACGTTGGATGCTAAGTAGTTATGAATAGTTTTTTTTTCTTTCATAGAGATTCATGGTTCTTAGATAAAATGCGTTAAAGAAATGAGAGAGCTTAGAAAATAGTTGTATGAGTTGAAAGATAAGAATACATCTCTTCAATCTCGTTGTGACTAAGCCAAGAAAGAACAAGAGAAACTCACCTGGGACCTGAGTGAGGTACCAGAAGATTACTCGATTAAGTAACATGTTTGCTAGAGACATTATTTGCCCAAATATAAGTATTTTAATTGATTTCAAACTGTTTACTCAAACATGGTTGAGCAAATTTTGATCTTGTAGTACTTTCTATCCAAACATGATCGGGTGTTTGGACTAACTCATATATCGAAATTAGTTGCCTTCGATATTTTTAGCTCAAGCATGGTTGATTCAAATGATTTCAAGTTATCAGCTCTAACGCGGTTGAGTGATTCAGATGACTTCAACCTTATCTACCCAAGAATGGTTGGGTGATCCAATCATTTTCATGGTCATTGACTTAGACATGGCTGAATTTTTTGAATGTATTATTTGCCCAAGCATCGTTAGGCGATTCAACTTATATCATGATTGCAACTCAAGCATAGTTTATTCATTTGGTTGCTTTTAACATCATCTACCCAAGCTTGGTAACTTGCTTGATTACATATAGTTACTAACTCAAAATGAGTGTGCTTGCTTTTAACATCATATACCCAAGCCTAGTTACTTGTTTGATCTCATGGTTACTAACTCAAACGTGAGTGTGATTGCTTTTACCATCATCTACCCAAGCCTGGTTACTTGCTTGGCCTTATGGTTACAAAACTTGAAACATGATTGAGTTACTTGTTTGCTTGTAACATCATATACTCAAGCTTGGTTACTTGTTTGATTTCATGGTTATTAACACTGATATGATTGAGTTACTTGGTTGCTTGTAATATCATCTACTCAAGCTTGGTTACTTGCTTGATTTCATGGTTATTAACACAGATATGATTGAGTTATTTGGTTGCTTATAACATAATCTAGTCAAGCTTGGTTATTTGCTTGATTTCATAGTTGTTAACATAGATATGATTGAGTTACTTGGTTGCTTGTAACATCATCTACTCAAGCTTGGCTACTTGCTTAATTTCATGGTTAATAAACCCAAATCATAATTAAGTTACTTCGATTGCATTTAATACTATCTACCCAAGCATGGTGGGTGATTTAATTAATTGCTCTCAAAGTTGTCGACCAAGATGTGGCTGGGGCTTTCAAGTTTTTCCACCCCGATGTGGCTCGGTGACTTAATTGTTTTTAAAGTTGTCCACCCAGACGTGATAGTATGATTTAATTTCTTTCAATGTTGTTTACCCAGATATAACATCTATGGCTAAATATGTAATATTTACGAGTGTCTTCCCTCCATGGATTCGGGTTTGCTAAATCATAACCTGCCAATTTTAATGGATTCATCGGAGGCAGCATACTTGAGTTTCATATAACAAACTAGAAATAGGATTGATTAGCTGGAATCAAACTAGAGGATTAAGAGATGGAACTGGCATTCTTGCATTGAATCCATTAAGCCGTGACTCGGCCAAAACCAACGAGATGTTAGGTTCATTTAATTTTTATTGAAAGTCAACACTAGATGCAGAGCACCGCCTGATGCAGCTCAGCACCAGCTCTATCTAGCCACCATCCGTGGCTTAACACAACCAAAGCTCACACCAGCCAAATCTCAGTACCAACTGAAGCTTACAATAGCCGAATCTCAACACTGGTTGTAGCTCACACCAGCTGCAGCTGAGCACCAGCCAAATCTCAGCACCAGCTGAAGCTTACACTAGTCGAATCTCAATAGTAGCTGTAGCTCACACCAGCCTCATCTCAGTACAAGCTGAAGTTTACACCAGCCGAATCTCAACACTAGTTGCAGCTCACACCAGCTGCAACTGAGCACCAGCCAAATCTCAGCACCAGCTGAAGCTTACACTAGTCGAATCTCAGTACAAGCTGAAGCTTACACCAGCCGAACCTCAACACTAGCTGAAGCTCACACCAGCTGCATCTCAGTACAAGCTGAAGCTTACACCAGCCGAATCTCAACACTAGTTGCAGCTCACACCAGCTGCAGCTGAGCACCAGTCAAATCTCAGCACCAGCTGAAGCTTACACTAGTCAAATCTCAACACTAGCTGTAGCTCACACCAGCCGCATCTCAGTACAAGCTGAAGCTTACACCAGCCGAATCTCAACACTAGTTGCAGCTCACACCAACTGCAGCTGAGCACCAGCCAAATCTCAACACTAGTTGCAGCTCACACCAGCTGCAGCTCACACCAGCTGCAGCTGAGCACCAGCTGAAGCTTACACTAGCCGAATCTCAACACTAGCTAAAGCTCACACCAGCTGCAGCTGAGCACCAGCCAAATCTCAGCACCAGCTGAAGCTCACACTAGTCGGAACTCCTGCTTCTAGGTGCGGCTTAGGTCTTGCTCATGTCCACGATGTCTATGACTTATTCATATTCTCAAAAACCTCTTGCTGGAGGAAGGATACAACTGGACTCGAGATGTAGCCCGGATACGGTCCATTTCTTGTCATAGCTCCATGTGACCTAGTTTTGACTTGGTGTTTGCTATGATAACCCACTGCACATCACTTTAGCTTCGCCGCAACGTTCCTTTAACACAACACCAACGAATATTTTGGTTCTGAGGCAGTGGAGGTTTTATGTGAGCGACCATATATAGATGCTAGCCATGACATAAGAAGCTTTAGACTGGACCAGCGCTGACCGGGTAGATAGGGAAGCCGCAGCTCACTAAGCAACGGTGGTGAGCCCCAGCCGCGGCCTGTTTCCTGTCCGGCTGTTCGTTCCACTCTCCAAAATATATACACAAAAAGATATAGCGGCATTGATCATGAGGAGAAAGATCTAGCACGACGAGCAAGTCTTGCAAGGTTCAGTTTTGGGAGCAGTGTCACATGGGAACCGACCTGCAAGCACTTTTGTGTCGTTGCCCGGCCTTCGACAATTTACCCCGACAGGTTACCAACAGATAAACATTTTACAAGGTTGAGCATCGAGTCTTGGCTTAGGCAAATAATAGCTAGTACCATTTGCTTAATATGACGTAGAATAGTAGAATGCCATGGTAATTAGAAAAAAGTGATATGAATTTGACAGGCTCACATGGCCCTTATACACACGTTAGGTCGAACTTTACTATACTTTAGTAATATAGTTTTTGATTATATCCACTGTATTTATTTATTTAATTTCCCACGCACAACAACTTTTTCGTATCCATAAAAGAAATACTTTATTCAATTTGAAGCAAATGAGTTGCAACCCTTATAGTAACTTGAACAGTTCAATAGTAGATAGCAGCTAAAGCTTAATATTTTTTTTCATTCAGAGAGTTAAGATAAGGGATGTGTATTTAATATTGTGTCAACAAAATATATCATGCAGTAATTATGTTATTTAAAAACTCATGAACCACATATATTACAAAGTGGTTGTAATATTTTGACTAATAAAATCAGAATTTAGGTTGTGTTCAGATGATCAACATATATAAAACAGTAAGGAGTGGCTATACTTTAACATATTTAGAATGCAGGAGATGACACAAATAGTTTTGTTGCATGTATATGAGTGTTTCAGATATATGTGCGAATGAGCTTACCACATGAATATTCATCATATTCCATTTTTAGCATTTACTAAGAAAATTATGTTTTGAAAACAAGTTATATTGTTCGTTTTCAAATATCTAACATATTCTATATAAGCACATGAACGAGACTGCCTTTACTAAAAATATGGTGGAGATAGTTGGAGACTTGAAACCTGACAACTCAGAGTCGTGGATATAGATCAGAATATCTTGTAGAGTGTACCACAAGCACAAATCTGGCCGTTGTATGGAGAGCGTGAAACATATTTTGTTTAGGTCCCACGAATGGTGCCAAATGTTGCTACACAAATCCTAATCAAGAGATTAAGACTTGGGAGCAGTGCAAGAATGAGGTTTTTACCAAGGATCAGGCGGGAACTTGGTCTGGACTTCGGCTGACGGGAGGTCGTCAGGGAATGGACTGTAGCTGGGCTTGGCTTCAGCTGAGCAGAATGTCAAGGATCAGACTAGAACTTGGTCTGGATTTCGGCTGGGCTTGGCTTTGGCTGAGAGGAGTATCTGCGAGACAAAAACAACACCGTGAGCCTACCCTCGGGCAGAAAGGGTTTTCCCCCCGAGACCACACTCCGGCGTGAGAATAAGTATATGTATTGAGAGAACTTGAAGGTAAAGATTAGTAAGTGATTGGTTTGTAATGAGAGTGTTCTGAGAATGTGAATGTGTGTCCTCTACCTGTGAAATGGGAGAGGTATTTATAGTGCTTGTGGATGGAAACATGATATGACATGGTTCTATTCTTGGAAGCCTGTGGTCAATGATATGGGACTGAGACCCCCTAGCCAGAGGTTTTACACCTTTCTGGTGTAAAGGGTTTCTGACTGGCATTAATGCAATTTGTCTTTGTAGTTGACTTGGGGATTTTGGGGGCTGCTCTGAACTTCTGCCAATGTTTTGGCTTTATTCGTTTTGTCATCTTGTGTTTCTTTCTTATTCCCTTGTAACCAATGAATGGCTTTCTTGGTTACCACGTTTGTCTTGCTTGGGCTTTTCATAAAGATCTTCTAAGTGTCATAGGTGAGGTAAATCGCCTTGTGACATTGAGCTAACTACCCAGCCGCAGCTTGGGTCCATTCTTCTGGTCGCGGCTTGGGCTTATTTCGTGGGCGAAACGCAACTTAGGCTTGTAGCGCGGCTTGGGGCAGGGTGCACTGCGGCTCGGGCCCCCAGCCCGTGTGAAACGCGGCTTGGGCTTGCAGCCCGAGTGAGCCGCGGCTGGGGCTTGCAGCCCGAGTGGGCCGCGGCTGGGGTGTTCCGCGGCTGGGGCTTACAGCCCGTTTGGGCCGCGACTGGGGTGATCCGCGGCTGAGGCTTACAACCCGACCTTACGTTTTATCGGTTCGGGCTTTGTTTGTCTTTTGGGGTGATACCCCTTCATTAACCACCACTAGAATGGTGTGAAATCTGTATCAGAAAGCCTACAGTGAAATCTAAAGATATGTCCTCCCAAATCCGCACAAAGACACAAACAACTTGCTTTAACTTTGGCCAGAGATAATGGGCTGATATCTTTAAGAACATACTGCACAGTGCACACTATTAATGATTATGTGGTGGGCCTTAAAAAATACCCATCACCAACCAATAGAGTTAAGTGTGCCTTGTGTAAAATCTTGTTGTGCACCAATGGGCTGACTGGAATCACCACTAGTCCCTTGTAAAACAGTGTCTATCGAGAACCCGGAATAACCGCAGGTTTGGTGCCGAGTTGCTGCATGATTTTACTCATATACGGATCAACTTTCAGCCCTTCATCTATCTCGTGAATATCCAAAACATTACAGAATAGCAATAGTAAGGAATTCTGCTGTTGGTGGTCACCTCGAAAGAGCATCTGCCTCTTGTTCTCTTTACTAAAGCGATGTATGATAGATTAATCATAAGGCATGTGCTTCATTAACAATTGTTGTTATCAGGCTGTTCCAATAAAAACTTCACGTGCAATGATCGGTTTAGATGAAAAAGTGTCTTCCCAATAAATGATGATTCCATTTCTGCACTGCTAACACAAGAGCCAACAATTCTCCATTGTAAGCAGATTTGAAATGAGTACATGGGGAGAGAGCCTTACTGAAATATGCAATTGGGTGCCCCTGAATTAAGATATCACCAACCTCATCTGATGACGTGTTAAAGTGTAAGGTGAAAGGGGGAGAGTTAAGTTAGGAAGCCGGAGTATTGGAGTTGAAAAACACCTCCTTTAATAAAGTGGCAAATGCATGCATCTAATTCTTTTTCATTATAACTTAAAGTCATCTCCTCTAAATAGGTCATTCTATCATCGTCAGAAGGTTTATTCATAGGATAGATGAATGAATTTTTCATACATAGAGATAATGATGGCTATATACCCAAGAAGACATCTAATGCTTAAGCTTAAATTTACACATTCACAAAACCAAGCTTATACTTCAGTAAGGTTAACCCGAAATCGCCCAAAAATTAATATTGAAGCATGTAACAAAGATCATTTGAAACAAGTGAGAGCCACATGATATTCAAAGGCAAAAGATAAACTTTCATTATAACAGTAAAGAAGACAGAAAACTTGCCGATTTCCATCCATCTGGATCCAAACAGGCTGTTATCTTTGTGTTTATGACCGGCAGGGGCCCAGGTTGAAGTACTATGTCTCCACCAAACAGCTGAACAACTCGTGCAGTCTTATATACATCGTCGGTCCCTATTGCTATCTGAATTATATAAGTTGTTAAAAGTAGAGATGGTTAAGACACTGGATTGAGGAAAGAAGTAAATAAACATTATTCAAAAGGGTGTAATGATTCACCTGTCCATAACCATTTCCTTTGTCATATTCAGTGATGCCATAGTTGTATGTCAATTCCAACACTGCACTTTCATCTTC